>CM056055.1:68137844-68172844 GCA_029574335.1 Rana kukunoris
TGGCGTAACCCGACGCAAGTGGAAGTGGGTGTGATCATATGTAAATGATGGGCGGAGCCCAGCGCAGAGGCTTACGTTCAGCGCATCATCCACGGAGCATGCGCAGTGAGTGCGGCTCCACTCGCCCCCTTGTGCGCATGCTCACAACTTCCGTCGGCACCACTTCCTGGGAAACGTCAGCGCAATGCGTTCTGCTGGGCGCTTAAAAGCGCTGGCGGAAACGCCATTCCGGCGCAAAAGTAGTTCCATTTCCCCCCACCCCAGGGAAGATACTTTTGCCCTGTAATGGCTGCTCCCGCTACCCCCAAAGAGAGGAGGAACCTAAACTATAATGCCCAGGAGGTCTCTGTGATAATCTCGGCTATGGAGACGTTTAATGATTTCCTCCATGGGAAAAAAAGCAGGAAGACCAGCCGGGAAAGGAAGCAGGGTATCCTGGCCACCATTGCTGCCAGGGTCATGTGCTAGGGTACTCCACCCGGACTGCAGGCGACATTCAAAAAAAAATCAATGACCTGCGGCGCAAGGTGAGGGGCAAGGTGTCCACCATTAGGAGCCATGAGAGGGGCACAGGTGGTGGTCCACCATGTCCTGTCACCCTGACCGCGGAGGAGGAGGTGGTTGCCCGCTGCCTGGACAGGGAGCAGTTGGAGGGGGTCCCTGGCTATGACTCCGTAGAGGAAGGCTCCAGGACAGGTAAGTGATTTTTACCCCCTTTTTGGTGTGTTGCATGTGGGGGGGGGGGGGTGGGTACATGTGCCAAGTTTTTGGGACCACCAACATGTGTCTGCTTTGTGTCATCCACAGATGACGGAGCTGGGCCATCATCTCGTGCCGGCCAGTCCACCCCAACCCCCCAACGGGATGCTGATGACGAGGCCCTGGGTGCTGGAGACACCGAGGTGGAGGAGGAGAGTACCCACACCACTTCAGCAGAGGTGGTTGTGGAGGAGCCTGTCCCTGAACAGGAGTTTATTTTAATGTTGGAGGAGTCCTCCTCCTCTGCAGGGCCCTCTGTGATCCCCTCCCCCATCCTAGGTAGCCCCTCAAGGGTGACTCCATCCCCACGGGGACAACCTTCTTCTGCCCCCAGGAAGGCCACCCGGAAGACCAGGGGGTGTGTGATCTGGTCGAGGACCAGGTGCTGTTGGACCACGCCAAGCAGACCCAGCAGATGGGGGAGATTGCTGGCCACCTGGACCGGGTCGCTGACAGCCTGGGCTCCATGTCACAGCTGCCCAGTCGTGTGCAGGGCGTTGTGACCAGCCTGGGGGAGGTGCAGGCTGATATCCGGCACTTGACAGCAGCTGTCCGAGACAACACAGCTGCCATCCGGGAAGAGGGGAGGCAGCGGCAACGTGACCAGCGGCATCAGATCACCCGCCAGCTGAGGATGCAGGCCCAGACAAACCTGTATCTGAGCCGTATCGCTGTGGCATTGGAGGGCAGGCAGCCAACAGCTCCCAGGAGTGGCCCACCCGGGGATCAGCCTCCTCCTGATGCCCCCCCACCCCCACCACCACCCACTCCCTCCAGGCAGATGAGGAGCCCGAGAGTGCCCCCAAGGAGGAGCCCCCGTCATCCCAGATGAGGGTTTTTTGTTTTTTTTGGTTGTTATATATTTATGTTTATACTCAGGATATGAGTTTTTGTTTATTTTTGAATATTATTGTTTATACTCAGGATATGAGTTTTTGTTTATTTTTGAATATTTTTGTTTATACTCAGGACATGAGTTTGTTTTTTTTTTGGTTCTCAGGTTATGAGATTTTTTTTTTAATTTTGTACTGCACACGGTCAGGAGTGCAGGGGACAGTGTGAATGGTGTGTGAATGTGGGAGGGTGGCACTCCTGAAAGTAAGGGGTGTCACCCTCGGCCGTGGTGGTGAAGTTAACCCCACGGCTGAATGAATGACGTGTGAAAGGTGTGTGAATGGACAGTGACATCATTGGGGCCTTGACGCTGGCGTTGCTGCTCCCAACTCCTACATGCTGGACTTGGGCTAATCCAATGCGATGTGCATGTGGTGTGTGTGATCCAGTGGTGTACACGCGTGCACTGTCTGTGTGATTAATGTATTGGTTTAGTGTCCAAAGATGCCTACGGCGAGGACCCTCCTGACTGCTCTTCCATCAGCAGACTGGTTCTCCTCTGGCAGGTGGGGACTGTGTGGGTCGGGGGTCAGGTCATCACGTATGTCAATCTGCAGGCCTTTTCTCATAGCAAAGTTGTGCAGAATACAACATGCAGCGATGATCTGACACACAAAGGTAGGGGAATACAATAGGGTCCCCCCGGACTTATCCAGGCAGCGGAAACGGGACTTCAGGAGCCCAAATGTTTGCTCCACCACTCCACGGGTTTTGATGTGTGCTTCATTGTATTTTCTCTCTCCTCTGGTTTGGGGGTTCCGGAAAGGAGTCATTAGATGGGGTCCCAGTGCATATGCAGAGTCACCTGTAAGGTAAAAGACAGGAGGATGTTAGTCATGCATGTGCGACTTCTGTTGTGCATCACGGGAGGGGATAGTCATGCCTGACTCCCTTGTCACTCACCAACCAGCCAGCTGTCCCCATACATGTTCTGCTCGAATTCTGTAGGGATGGGGCTCTGACGGTATATGAAGCTGTCATGGCTGGACCCGGGGTGTTTGGCACGGACGTGCCATATGAGGCGTTGGGCATCAGCTATCACCTGTACGTTGATGGAATGCCAATGCTTCCAATTGCGGTATATGTGCTCTGTGGCACTGGGAGGCTGGAGTGCCACATGTGTGCAATCAATGGCCCCGATGGTGCGTGGGAATCTGGCAATGTTGTAGAAATCTGTCATTGCCTTCAGCCGCAGCTCCTCAGTGGTGGGTCTGATGAACTGGTTGAACATGCGTCTGAGGATTGCAGGGACAACCTGGTGCACACATCTGCTTATGGAGGACTGTGACATCCCAGCCACCACTCCACTTGTACGCTGGAATGATCCACTGGCAAGGAAATGAAGTGTTGCCAGGACCTTCACCAGTGGCTGCACTGCTTGTGAGCGGTGTGTTGGGCTGGTGATGTCATCCTGCAGGGTTGTGGTTAGTTCAAGTATTACATCAGGGCTGAATCTGAAGAGGCGATACACCTCCTCATCCCCCATGCCAAAGAGGTTCATACGAGTGCGGTATATCCTCTCACGTGCCCGCCTCCTCCGTAGCGAGGGACCCAGTACTAGTCTTAGGACCACAATTGCCCCTGGCATGTTGGCACACAGAGGTGTTGTCCTTGCAAGTGTTGTTGTTCAGCAAGCTCCTATCGTCTGTAACGCTGCTGTAGCTGCTCTCCTGCTGACCTGTGGCCGTCTGGAGTAAAGATAAAGCAGCCTTTTGTAGAAATAACTTTGCGCCGGACGGACGAGATACGCGCGGCGCATGTAGCCAGCGTATGGTGCTAATCCGTTCGTGAATTGGGAAAAATACCTCATTTGCATATTTGCAGGGGAAATCAATGGGCGCGACTGATGCGCCCAGCGAAAATAAGCGCTGACGATACTCTGGCGTCGGAACGTTCCGCCGGTCGCAAATGGCCCGTTATTGGGCGCATCTAGTTTGGTGGGTACGGGCACATAGAAACGACGGCGCATCATCACAGTTACGCGGCGCATATCGAAATACTCCAGCGCAAGTGTTCCTGAATCTGGCCCATAGATAGATAGATAGATAGATAGATAGATAGATAGATAGATAGATAGATAGATAGATAGATATACAGATATATAGATATACAGATAGATAGATAGATATACAGATAGATAGATAGATATACAGATACATAGATAGATAGATAGATAGATAGATAGATAGATAGATAGATAGATAGATAGATAGATAGATAGATAGATAGAGAGATAGATAGAGAGATAGATATACAGATAGATAGATAGATAGATAGATAGATAGATAGATAGATAGATAGATAGATAGATAGATAGATAGATAGATAGATATACAGATATATAGATATACAGATAGATAGATAGATAGATAGATATACAGATAGATAGATAGATATACAGATACATAGATAGATAGATAGATAGATAGATAGATAGATAGATAGATAGATAGATAGATAGATAGACAGATAGACAGATATGCAGATAGATAGATAGACAGATATGCAGATAGATAGATAAACAGACAGACAGACAGACAGACAGACAGACAGATAGATAGATAGATAGATAGATAGATAGATAGATAGATAGATAGATAGATAGATAGATAGATAGATAGACAGATAGATAGATAGATAGATAGATAGATAGATAGATAGATAGATATGCAGATAGATAGATAGATAGATACAGACAGACAGACAGACATACAGATAGATAGATAGATAGATAGATAGATAGATAGATAGATAGATAGATAGATAGATAGATAGATAGATAGATATACAGATAGATAGATAGATAGATAGATAGATAGATAGATATACAGATAGATAGATATACAGATAGATAGATAGACAGATAGATAGATATACAGATAGATAGATAGATAGATAGATAGATAGATAGATAGATAGATAGATAGATAGATAGATAGATAGATAGATAGATATACAGATAGATAGATATACAGATAGATAGATAGATATACAGATAGATAGATATACAGATACATAGATAGATAGATAGATAGATAGATAGATAGATAGATAGATAGACAGACAGACAGATAGATAGATAGATAGATAGACAGATAGATAGATAGATAGACAGACAGACAGACAGACAGATAGATAGATAGATATACAGATAGATAGATAGATAGATATACAGATAGATACATAGATAGATACATAGATAGATACATGTGAATCTACCCCTGTGTCTCTATCTATCTATCTCTCTCTCTCTCTGTCTGTCTGACTGCAAAGCAAGCCGGAACACACTACACGAGGCCGCAATGCACGCTGGGAAATTTAGCCGGCGGCGCATGGGCAGTACGATCGGCGCGGGGACGCGAGTGATTTAAATAGTAAACTCCCCCTAGCCGCGGAATTTGCATTCCGCCGGGGGATTTACGATCCGCCAGGGCAACTTACGAGGCAAGTGCTTTCTGAATACAGCACTTGCCTCAAAAACTGGCGCAGGCGGATCGTAAAAAAGGTAGATCACGCGGATCAAAAGATCCGCTGATCTATGTGAATCTACCCCACAGTGTCTTTTCACATAGATAGATAGATAGATAGATAGATAGATAGATAGATAGATAGATAGATTAGGGAGGCTACTAGTTAGTATAGTTAAATTTACAGTTTGTAGAGAATATATTGACATCCCTAGGAGTTGTCAATATATTTATAAACTGTATAGCTTAGCTAGTTCTTCTATTAGTATCTGTCAGGCAGGAGATTGTGCTTGATGCTCTAACGTGTTAGTCAATGTGTGCTATTTAATTGCACATAGACGCATTACCTGTTACTGCAAGTGTGCTATTTATTTGCACAGAAAGGCAGTTGCTGTTAATGCAAGTGGGCTATTGAATTGCACAGAAACGCAGTCGCTCTGACTGTGCGTGTGCTGTTTAACCACTTGACCACTGGGCACTTAAACACCCTTAATAACCAGACCAATTTTCAGCTTTCGGTGCTCTCACATTTTGAATGACAATAACTCAGTCATACAACACTATAACCAAATGAAATTTTTGTCCTTTTTTTTCCCACAAATAGAGCTTTCTTTTGGTGGTTTTTCATCACCTCTGCGGTTTTTATTTTTTTTGCTATAAATGAAAAAAGAACAAAATTTTGCAAAAAATAATAATTTTTCTTCATAAATTTGGCCTAAAATGTATACTGCTACATATCTTTGGTAAAAAAAAAAAAAAATGTTGGATATTATTTAGTCTGGGTGAAAGTTATGGGGTCTACAAGCTATGGTACCAAATCCTGAAAATTGATCAATTTCATCACACCTGAAGTACTGACAGCCTCTCTAATTTCTTGAGACCCTAACATGCCAGAAAAGTACAAATACCCCCCAAATGACCCCTTTTTGGAAAGAAGACATTCCAAGGTATTTAGAAAGAGGCCTGGTGAGTTTTTTAAAGTTGTAATTTTTTCCCACAATTCTTTGCAAAATCAAGATTTTTTTTTTTTTTCATCAAATTTTCATATTATTAGGTTATTTTTCACACACAGCATATGCATACCACAAATTACACCCCAAAACACATTCTGCTATTCCTCCCGAGTATGGCGATACCCCATGTGTGAGACTTTTACACAGTGCGGCCACATACAGAGGCCCAACATGCAGGGAGCACCCAGGCCAATTCTGACATTTCTCTCCTACATGTAAAAATCATCATTTATTTGCTAGAAAAATACATAAAACCCCAAAACATGATATAAAGATACCTCACATGTGGTTTGAACACCGTTTTTATATGTGGGCGGGACTTGCGTATGCGTTCGCTTCTGCATGCGAGCTCACGGGGACAGGGGCTGCTGTATGCCCAGAGTATTGCTAAGTATGCCCAGAGTATTGCGGAGTATGCCCAGAGTATTGCCCAGAGTATTGCCCAGAGTATGCCCGGAGTATGCCCAGAGTATTGCAGAGTATGCCCAGAGTATTGCAGAGTATGCCCAGAGTATTGTCAGAGTATGCCCAGAGTATTGCCAGAGTATTGCAGAGTATGCAGAGTATGCCCAGGGTATTGCAGAGTATGCCCAGGGTATTGCAGAGTATGCCCAGGGTATTGCAGAGTATGCCCAGAGTATTGCGGAGTATGCCCAGAGTATTGCAGAGTATGCCCAGAGTATTGCAGAGTATGCCCAGAGTATTGCAGAGTATGCCCAGAGTATTGCCAGAGTATGCCCAGAGTATTGCCAGAGTATTGCGGAGTATGCAGAGTATGCCCAGGGTATTGCAGAGTATGCCCAGAGTATTGCAGAGTATGCCCAGAGTATTGGCAGAGTATGCCCAGAGTATTGCAGAGTATGCCCAGAGTATTGCAGAGTATGCCCAGAGTATTGCCAGAGTATTGCAGAGTATGCCCAGAGTATTGACCAGAGTATTGCCCAGAGTATTGCCAGAGTATGCCTGAGTATTGCAGAGTATGCCCAGAGTATTGCCCAGAGTATGCCTGAGTATTGCAGAGTATGCCCAGGTGAGTATTGCAGAGTATATGCAGCAGGGATGGCTGAGCAGGGAGGGAGGGATGGATGGATCTGTGACTGCATTTGTCACAGATCCAGCCCGCAGCACTGGCGCTGCCATCCGCTCCCTCCCCTCTCCTCTCACACTGTACCGATCGGTACAGAGAGAGGAGGGAGGAACCGGCGTCATCAAATGACGCCGGTCTGTTTACATCTGATCGCGCCGTCATTGGACGGCGCGATCACGTGGTAAACCGCCGCTATCAGCGGCGATTTACCGTGATCCGTGATGCGCCGGGTCCTCTGGACCCGGCGGTCACGGATGTTCCCGTGTGCGCGCCTCAGGAGGCGCGCGGGAGCGCGATTCTGACAGGCCGTTAATTAACGGCCAGTTAGAATACAGCAACCGCCCTAGAGCCGTACTTTCGGCATAGGGCGGTTGCAAAGTGGTTAATACCACCTTAGCGCATTTGGTGTCACCGCACGTCTGCTGTTACATACCACCTAAGCGCATTTGGTGTCACCGCACGTCTGCTGTTACATACCACCTAAGCGCATTTGGTGTCACCGCACGTGTGCTGTTACATATCACCTGAGCGCATCTGGTGTCACCGCACGTGTGCTGTTACATACCACCTGAGCTCATTTGGTGTCACCGCACGTGTGCTGTTACATACCACCTGAGCGCATTTGGTCTCACCGCACGTGTGCTGTTACATACCACCTTAGCACATTTGGTGTCACCGCACGTGTGCTGTTGCATACCACCTTAGCACATTTGGTGTCACCGCACGTGTGCTGTTGCATACCACCTTAGCACATTTGGTGTCACCGCACGTGTGCTGTTACATACCACCTGAGCGCATTTGGTGTCACCGCACGTGTGCTGTTACATACAACCTTAGCGCATTTGGTGTCACCGCACGTGTGCTGTTACATACCACCTTAGCGCATTTGGTGTCACCGCACCTGTGCTGTTATATACCACCTGAGCGCATTTGGTGTCACCGCACGTGTGCTGGTACATCCCACCTGAGCGCATTTGGTGTCACCGCACGTGTGCTGTTACATACCATCTGAGCGCATTTGGTGTCACCGCACGTGTGCTGTTTTATACCACCTGAGCGCATTTGGTGTCACCGCACGTGTGCAGTTTTATACCACCTGAGCGCATTTGGTGTCACCGCACGTGTGCTGTTACATACCACCTGAGCGCATTTGGTGTCACCGCACGTGTGCTGTTACATACCACCTTAGCGCATTTGGTGTCACCGCACGTGTGCTGTTATATACCACCTGAGCGCATTTGGTGTCACCGCACCTGTGCTGTTATATACCACCTGAGCGCATTTGGTGTCACCGCACGTGTGCTGTTACATACCACCTGAGCGCATTTGGTGTCACCGCACGTGTGCTTTTACATACAACCTGAGCGCATTTGGTGTCACCGCACCTGTGCTGTTACATACCACCTGAGCGCATTTAGTGTCATCGCACGTGTGCTGTTACATACCACCTTAGCGCATTTGATGTCACCGCACGTGTGCTGTTATATACCACCTGAGCGCAGTTAGTGTCACTGTACGTGTGCTGTTACATACCACCTGAGTGCAGTTAGTGTCACCGCACCTGTGCTGTTATATACCACCTGAGCGCAGTTAGTGTCACTGTACGTGTGCTGTTACATACCACCTTAGCGCAGTTAGTGTCACCGCACCTGTGCTGTTATATACCACCTGAGCGCAGTTAGTGTCACTGTATGTGTGCTGTTACATACCACCTGAGCGCAGTTAGTTTCACCACACCTGTGCTGTTATATACCACCTGAGCGCAGTTAGTGTCACTGTACGTGTGCTATTACATACCATCTTAGCGCAGTTAGTGTCACTGTACGTGTGCTGTTACATACCACCTGAGCGCAGTTAGTGTAACCGCACCTGTGATGCTATATACCACCTGAGCGCAGTTAGTGTCACTGTACGTGTGCTGTTACATACCACCTGAGCGCAGTTAGTGTCACCGCACCTGTGCTGTTATATATCACCTGAACGCAGTTAGTGTCACTGTACGTGTGCTGTTACATACCACCTGAGCGCATTTGGTGTCACCGCACCTGTGCTGTTATATACCACCTGAGCGCAGTTAGTGTCACTGTACGTGTGCTGTTACATACCACCTGAGCGCATTTGGTGTCACCGCACCTGTGCTGTTATATACCACCTGAGCGCAGTTAGTGTCACTGTACGTGTGCTGTTACATACCACCTGAGCGCATTTGGTGTCAACGCACCTGTGCTGTTATATACCACCTAAGCGCAGTTAGTGTCACTGTACGTGTGCTGTTACATACCACCTGAGCGCAGTTAGTGTCACCGCACCTGTGCTGTTATATACCACCTGAGCGCAGTTAGTGTCACTGTACGTGTGCTGTTACATACCACATGAGCGCAGTTGGTGTGACTCCGCTTGTGCTGTTACATACCACCTGAACGCATAAATATGTCTGGAAGGACAACAAAGAGAGGCAGAGAGTCACGAGGGCAAGCAGGCTCTGCATGTAGAGGTAACGCTGGTGGTGGATGTGGTGCATCCTCTTCAGCATGTGGCCGTGGCCGTGGCCGTGGCCGCTCATCCTTCTTTTCGGGAGCTGGCCGTGTTGAGCCTCAACATGCAGAGAAATTAGTAGAGTGGATGACCAAGCCGTCCTCATCCTCTCTCACACAGACTGACCAAAGTTTATCTGGCAAAGCAGCTGCCAAGGCATCCTCTTCCCTCTGCACAATGGCTTCACACAATACTTCCCTAGTACCACCATGTCCTCCTGAGGAGTCCCCCGAACTGTTTCAACAGTGTTGGGTACATGCTGCAGGAAGATGCGCAGCGTTTTGAAGACTCCGATGACGGAACACTGATAGAGGAAGGCATTGACGTGAGCCCAGGGAGAGGGGGTGGCCGAGAGGGACAGCAATTTGTCAGTGATGATGTTCCCCCAGCTGGAGCATACTGCCAGGTTGTTGACAGTGATGAGGAGGGAGGGGGTGATGAGGTCACTGACTCTACCTGGGTGCCTGATAGGCGAGAGGAGGAGGAGGAGGAGGACGAGGCACAGGCACATCTCCAAAGAGGCAGGATGCCCTCAAGGGGTCAGCTTAAGGTCACACCCACTGCATTACAGCGCACATCTACGGCGCTTGTGCATGGCGCTGCTGTGTCTGACCGGTACAGCAAAAGTTCTTTGGTGTGGGCCTTTTTTTAAACATGTCCACAAGATCGTACCTTTGCTATTTGCAACTTATGTCGCAAGCGTATCTCGCGTGGCCAAAACATCAACCGCCTGGGTACCACATGCTTGTCCAGACATATGTCGACCTGCCATGCAGCTCGTTGGCAAGCACACCAGAAAGACCCACACCAAAGACAAAAGCGTACCCCCCCCTTGCCCTTCTGGGACCTCCAACCCCAGTAGACCCCCAGTCCTCTCTGAAGCCTGCAGTGAAGGTGTAGAAATAGGTGTGTCACAAGCTAGTAGTAGCGGTCAATCTACTGATAGTACCAGGCAAATTTCCCTGCCCCAGCTGCTGCAGCCCCGAAAGAAGTACAATCCCAGCCATCAACATGCCCAGCAGTTGAATGCTAGCTTAGCGAAATTGCTAGCACTTCAACTGCTACCTTTTCAGTTGGTAGATTCTGCCACCTTCCGTGAGTTTGTGCAATGTGCAGTACCTCAGTGGCAAGTACCAAAACGCCACTTTTTCTCATGGAAGGCTATTCCGGCTCTCTACCGGCATGTGGAAGGCAATGTCCATGCCTCGCTGGTCAGTGGTAAGGTGCATATTACCGCTGACTCATGGTCCAGCAGGCATGGACAGGGACGTTACCTGTCTTTTACGGCGCATTGGGTGACTCTGCTGGCAGCTGGGAAGGACGCAGGGCAAGGTCCAGTAGTATTGGAGGTTGTTCCGCCACCACGCCTCGAAAACATTACTACTACTATTACTAGTTTTTTTTTCCCACGCCAGTGGGCCTTGATCAGGGATGCATGCACTGTCCTGTCACCATTTGAGGAGGCCACGAGGATGGTGAGCAGTGACAGTGCATGCATCAGTGAGACTGTCCCTCTTATTCACATGTTGGAGCACACGCTACGTGGAATAATGGACAGGGCCCTTGAGGCAGAACAGAGGGAGGAAGAGGAGGACTTCCTTACCTCTCAAGGCCCCCTTTACCCAGACAGTGGTCCTGCTTGCCCACCTAGCACACAGGAAGAGGAGGAGGAGGAGGATTGTATCAGCAGCATGGAGGTGGAGCCTAGCACTCAGCAGCAGCAGTCTTAAAGGGATCATTTACAGTCCTAAGGAGCACGTGGACTTTTACGTGGCTGGGATGAGGTGCCTGTGGATCCTGTCGTCCTCAGTGACCCAGAGGACTGTGCCCCGAATGCCTCTGCAAACTTACTCTGCATGGCCTCCCTGATCCTGCAAAGCCTGTGTAAGGATCCTTGTGTACGTGCTATTAAGAAGAGGGATCATTACTGGCTGGCGACTCTCCTTGATCCACGTTACAAGAGTAAGGTTGCAGACCTTATGTTGCCATCGCAGAGGGAGCAGAAGATGAAACTTCTGCGGGAGGCCTTGCAGAAGGGTCTGTGCAATGCGTTCCCAGAACTGGGGGGATTACCAAAACCTGGCTCTGGACAAAGTCTTGCTGAGGCTTCGGTGAGTCACAGAAGGGGCGGTGGAGAAGGTAGTCGTCTGACCGATGCGTTCAGGCAGTTTTTTAGTTCGCAGCCCCAAGGTCTGACCGGTTCCAGCAACCTTTGCCAGCGTCTGGTTTACATGGTCCGGGAATACCTAGGGGCAAGATCTGACTTGGACACCTTCCCCACCAAAAATCCTCTGGCTTACTGGGTCTTGAGAATGGATCACTGGCCCGAGCTTGCCCAGTACGCAATTGAGCTACTGGCTTGCCCTGCAAACTTTGCCAGCGTCTGGTTTACATGGTCCGGGAATACCTAGGGGCAAGATCTGACTTGGACACCTTCCCCACCAAAAATCCTCTGGCTTACTGGGTCTTGAGGATGGATCACTGGCCAGAGCTTGCCCAGTACGCAATTGAGCTACTGGCTTGCCCTGCATTCAGTGTTCTTTCAGAATGGACATTCAGTGCTGCTGGAGGCTTTGTGACTGATCACAGGGTGCGCCTCTCCACCGGCTCTGTTGATCGACTGACCTTCATCAAAATGAATCAGGCTTGGCTCAACACCAGCTACCAAGCACCTGATGCTGATATTAATGAATAATATATTTTTTGTTGAAATGTCGGATCCCTTTTAGACTGCGTATGCTGATGCTGAGTGACTATCCTCTTATGCTGCTGATGGAATATCCTTCTCCTCCTCACTTTTCTTGCTGATAGCTAGTAAGAAATGTTGTGTTTCTGGGCTCCGCCACCAGTGCCTAAGGCACAATTTTTCAGCCCCTGTTTAACAAGGGCGTCTAATAATTTTTGATGCAATACGTTGCACGTGGCTCCTTGTTGCGCTCCAATTGGAGTTATTGTGAGGGGTTGCAGTGTTGTGTTGTGCCCAAGGCCCAATTTTTCTGCCCCTGTTTAACAGGGGCGCCTAATAACAATTTTTGATGCAATACTTTGCACGTGGCTCCTTGTTGCGCTCCAATTGGAGTTATTGGGAGGGGTTGCAGTGTTCTGTTGTGCCCAAGGCACAATTTTTGTGCCCCTGTTTAACAGGGGCGCCTAATAACAATTTTTGATGCAATACTTTGCACGTGGCTCCTTGTTGCGCTCCAATTGGAGTTATTGTGAGGGGTTGCAGTGTTGTGTTGTGCCCAAGGCCCAATTTTTCTGCCCCTGTTTAACAGGGGCGCCTAATAACAATTTTTGATGCAATACTTTGCACGTGGCTCCTTGTTGCGCTCCAATTGGAGTTATTGGGAGGGGTTGCAGTGTTCTGTTGTGCCCAAGGCACAATTTTTGTGCCCCTGTTTAACAGGGGCGCCTAATAACAATTTTTGATGCAATACTTTGCACGTGGCTCCTTGTTGCGCTCCAATTGGAGTTATTGGGAGGGGTTGCAGTGTTGTTTTGTGCCCAAGGCACAATTTTTGTGCCCCTGTTTAACAGGGGCGCCTAATAACAATTTTTGATGCAATAACTTGCATGTGGCTCCTTGTTGCGCTCCAATTGGAGTTATTGGGAGGGGTTGCAGTGTTGTGTTGTGCCCAAGGCACAATTTTTCTGCCCCTGTTTAACGGGCGCCTAATAACAATTTTTGATGCAATACTTTGCACGTGGCTCCTTGTTGCGCTCCAATTGGAGTTATTGGGAGGGGTTGCAGTGTTGTGTTGTGCCCAAGACACAATTTTTAACCCCCTGTTTAACAGGGGGGCCTAATAACAATTTTTGATGCAATACTTTGCACGTGGCTCCTTGTTGCGCTCCAATTACAGTATGTTTGAGGGGTGCCATTTTTTCTAAAAATGTTCTTTCACAAAAAAATAATGGCCCCCCAGCACCGCTAAAATATTCAACATAATGTTGCCACACAGAACTTGCGCAAGTAGTATTAATTACTTTTTTTTTATAGTCCTCTCATGTTGTGCAGGGACATTTCTAAACACGTGCCACTACTATAGACACCCAGCAGGTGTGATATTTAAAGGATTTTTTTTTTCACTTTAAGCATCATTAAAATGGCTGCTCCGGAAAAAACGGCAGTTTTTAAACAATTTTTTTCCATTGATACATGTTCCCTGGGGCAAGACCCGCGTTCCGAATGACGTTTTCCAACATTTACTTGAATTTTGGTCTTTAAAACAATCGTTTTTGAATTCGAACGTTCGGGTCCCATAGACTTCAATGGGGTTCGAAATATTTGTGCGAACCCGCGGTCTGTTCGAACGTTCTGGTGCGAACCGAACCCGGGGGTGTTCGGCTCATCCCTAGCAGGAATATTACAAGAAGGCTACTGACAGACATCGTAGGTCTATTCCCACCTTTCAAGTAGGTGAAAAAGTTTGGTTATCTACCAAAAATTTAAAGGTTCAGGTTCCATGTGCTAAGTTGGGTCAAAAGTTTATTGGACCTTTTGAGATTTCTGCTCAAATCAGCCAGGTCACTTTTCGCCTAAAACTTCCTGACAATAGGAAGATTCACCCTGGTTTTCATATATGGCTACTCAAACAGTTTCATAAAAATACCTTTTTTGGAAGAATTTATACTCCTCCTCCTCCACCTGTTGCCCCTAGATTAACAAGGGAATTCCACCAGAGGTTTCCTCATAAACCTGGCCCTAAGACGTCCAGGGGACATCCTGGGAGGAGGGGAGTACTGTTAGGACCTGGGCTTGAACCTGGTACCTCTGGTGGTGACTCTGCTTGCTGAGCCACCTGGAATGCTGGTTCCATGTTCCTGCACTTCCTGGTTGCCAGAATATTGTGCCTTCAACAGCCAATATCTTGCTCCTGTCTCTCTTGCTGCCGACCGTATCTTTGCTACCATTCTCTACTGACATTTGGCTCATCCCCCGACTACGCTTCTGCTTGATCCCTACCTGTTATATCAGCTTCCGAACCGCAGCTTGCTCACCCCCGCAACGAACGAAACCTCTGCAACGAAGACCGCAACCTAACACGCAGCAAAGCCCATCTCCATCATCAGGAGCTCTGGTGAATATCGGTTAGTGCTTAGGTGAATCCCTGTCATCAGCCAGGGTGACCTGTGAGAATATCTGCTCTGCTGCTATAGCTACTGGCCTCTGAGCCTGACTCCAGACCATGACACAAGCACTTGGGGGGCCATACAAACTACTGAGGACCATTTTGAGTTGTTGCAATGAAATTTCAGCAAAATGGAATAGCTTGCTGCATATTTTTTTCACTTTGATTTTCAGGGTGTCTTTGAATTCAGCCTTCTGTAGGTGGATAATTTTCATTTCCATCAAATGATGTGCCATCCTTTCATTCCTAACACATTACCCAGTCCATATCAGTATAGATATCCAGCATGAGATTTTTGTCTGTTGAGATCTGATATGATTTCATAGTGTTCCTTAAAAAAATTTGAGCAGTGATATATATATATATTTTTCTAACACCCTAGAGAATAAAATGGCAGTTGTTGCAATACTTTGTCACACCCTATTTGCACAGCGATCTTACAAGCGCACATTTTTGGGAAAAATAAAAAACACTTTTTTTATTAAAAAGTAGGACAACAGTAAAGTTAGCCCAATTTTTTTTATATTGTGAAAGATAATGTTACGCTAAGTAAATTGATACCCAACATGTCAGGCTTCAAAGTTTCGCCCGCTAGTGGAATGGCGACAAACTTTTACCCTTAAAAATCTCCATAGGCAAAGTTAAAAAAAAAATTCTACAGGTTGCATGTTTTGAGTTACAGAGGAGGTCTAGGGCTAGAATTATTGTTCTTGCGTTAACGATCACGGCAATACCTCACATGTGTGGTTTGAACACCGTTTTCATAAGCGGGCCCTGCTCACATATGCGTTCGCTTCTGCGCGCAAACTCGTCGAGACAGGGCTCTTTAAATAAAGTTTTCTTATTTATTTAAAAAAACAAAATAAACGGTCCTTTAAGAGCATTGAGCAGAAGTGAAGTGGTATGGAGATGGGTGGGGGCCATCTCCCCCTCGCTCATCTCCAGGCCACTGATGGAAAGGATCCGAACGCCCCACGGCCGATAAAAGTGATCCTGTGGCATATCCGCTGCAGAGACTACTCGAAGAGGGTTTCCAGGGTTATGGAAGCTAGCTACTACCATAACAACGATATTCCTCTTCAAAGTAGCGATGTATAACGATGGTGGGAGGAATAGGTTCAGTTATAACTTAAGGATCAGTCCCCCCCCCCCCCACCCTATTTAGCCTGCTTTATTTTATATATATACATACAGTGCCTTGCGAAAGTATTCGGCCCCCTTGAACTTTGCTTCAAACATTAAGATATAAAACTGTAATTTTTTGTGAAGAATCAACAAGTGGGACACAATCATGAAGTGGAAAGAAATGTATTGGATATTTCAAACTTTTTTAACAAATAAAATACTGAAAAATTGGGCGTTCAAAATTATACATTCCCCTTAAGTTAATACTTTGTAGCGCCCCCTTTTCCTGCGATTACAGCTGTAAGTCGCTTGGGGTATGTCTCTATCAGTTTTGCACATCGAGAGACTGACATTTTTGCCCATTCTTCATTGCAAAACAGCTCAAGCTCGGTGAGGTTGGATGGAGAGCGTTTGTGAACAGGAGTTTTCAGTTCTTTCCACAGATTCTCGATTGGATTCAGGTCTGGTCTTGACTTGGCCATTCTAACACCTGGATATGTTTATTTGTGAACCATTCCATTGTAGATTTTGCTTTATGTTTTGGATCATTGTCTTGTTGGAAGACAAATCTCTGTCCCAGTCTCAGGTCTTTTGCAGACTCCATCAGGTTTTCTTCCAGAATGGTCCTGTATTTGGCTCCATCCATCTTCCCATGAATTTTAACCATCTTCCCTGTCCCTGCTGAAGAAAAGCAGGCCCAAACCATGATGCTGCCACCACCATGTTTGACAGTGGGGATGGTGTGCTCAGGGTGATGAGCTGTGTTGCTTTTACGCCAAACATAACGTTTTGCATTGTTGCCAAAAAGTTTGATTTTGGCTTCATCTGACCAGAGCACCTTCTTCCACATGTTTGGTGCGTCTCCCAGGTGGCTTGTGGCAAACTTTAATCGACACTTTTTATGGATATGTTTAAGAAATGGCTTTCTTCTTGCCACTCTTCCATAAAGGCCAGATTTTTGTCCTATGGACAGAGTCTCCCACCTCAGCTGTAGATCTCTGCAGTTCATCCAGAGTGATCATGGGCCTCTTGGCTGCATCTCTGATCAGTCTTCTCCTTGTATGAGCTGAAAGTTTAGAGTTTAGATTTGCAGTGGTCTAAAACTCCTTCCATTTCAATATTATCGCTTGCACAGTGCTCCTTGGGATGTTTAAAGCTTGGGAATTTTTTTTGTATCCAAATCCAGCTTTAAACTTCTCCACAACAGTATCTCGGACCTGCCTGGTGTGTTCCTTGTTCTTAATGATGCTCTCTATGCTTTAAACGGACCTCTGAGACTATCACAGTGCAGGTGCATTTATACGGAGACTTGATTACACACAGGTGGATTCTATTTATCATCATTAGTCATTTAGGTCAACATTGGATCATTCAGAGATCCTCACTGAACTCCTGGAGAGAGTTTGCTGCACTGAAAGTCAAGGGGTCGAATAATTTTGCATGCCCAATTTTTCATTTTTTTATTTGTTAAAAAAGTTTAAATTATCCAATCAATTTTGTTCCACTTCATGATTGTGTCCCACTTATTATTGATTCTTCACAAAAAAAATACAGTTTTATATCTTTATGTTTGAAGCCTGAAATGTGGCAAAGGGTCTGTATATATGTATATGTAAGGCACTATATGTAAGGCACTGTGTGTATATATATATATATATATATATTATATATATATATATATATATATATATATATATAAAGTATATATATCTGTGAGGATTCCCCTCCTTTCCTTGCCCTCTATGTTTATGGCTGTTTTCTTGCATACTTTACATAGCTTTAGCACACTTACGTTAGTGAATGTACTTGGTATCAGGGCTGGACTGGGACAAAAATTTGGCCCTGGACTTGATCCAGACTGGCCCACTTTGACAGGTCTCTCCCATGGCGGCCGGACAACTCCCACACCTCCCCCATCCACCCAAGCTCCCTCTCCCCCTTCACTAGCCACTAGCCCTTCTTCTTTATTAGAGTAGAATGGCTGGTATTGGTACTCTTATAGGCAGTACCAGTGGGGAAGCTAGACATTATTTCACCCGGGGCAGTGATGCAGTGAGGGAGAGGGGGTGAGCACTGCAGGAAGGGAGAGACAGAGGAGCAGAGGGGGGCAGTGGTCTGCTGTCACTGAAGCCGGCCCACTGAGCCATCGGCCCAGCGGGAAACTCCCTGTAGTCCCAATGGCCAGTCCATCCCTGCTTGGTATCGGTTGGTGCAGGGGGTGAACCTCCTAATTCCGTGTTTAGTCTGCACTGGATACTTTATGTCACTTCCTGTCTCTACCAGAAGTCACTGGCTTGGGGGAACGTCCCAACTTAAGCGCCTCGTGGCCGTTATGTCGTTGACGGCTCTGCGCGACCTGGCGGATGGGAGGTGGAGGAGGAGTTACCCATGCTGGGATATATTAGAGCGGACACGCCATTGTTCTATGGTGCCACCATTTCATGCCTCACACATGGCAGGTTAAGATGCTGGTCTAATCAGTTCTTTTCAACTACATAGCCAACTAAGGTGGGTAATGCACATAGATGGTTTGCAGCATAAATCTACTCTAGTGTCAAATTATAGGCTGTTTTTGTATGTCCGTGGAGCCACATGTGGCACTTACAGCCAGTCATGGAAGTAAATGGCTGTACTGAACTAGACACTGATGCTTTTTTTGGCATCGGCATTTACATGCATGTTTGATGTATTCCTTGAATACTGAAGTCATACATCATATGCAAAAAAAGCATTGGCATCTACCCAAGTACAGCTGTGTACATTCATTCACTTCTATCACCTGGCTGTACATGCCACCTGCTGTTTCCCGGGCATCAACATCCAGGATTTTCATGCTAAAACATATCTGAGCCACAAACCGTCCATGTAAGGTAAATGTTATTCAGTTAGGGTTTAGATCAACTTTACCTATTGTGTGATTGTGTCTTAATGAGGATTCCACATTGATCTATCCATCTAATCTATTTTATCTATTTTTCATGCATAAGCCACTAAGCAAGTCATCTTTTCATGATACAGTACTGTACGTGTATCTCATTATATTTCATCTGTACTATAGTAATAGTTCCACACAGTACTGCTATTTAATGGCACTGCTCGCCTCTCCTCTCCTCTTCTAAAATGTCAGAACTCGATTTTCTGATACATGCATATATCCTTGCCCTTCTGCACAAAGTATATTTGTGTTGCCTCATTTGCCTCCTATCAGATACCATAGTAACCAGTGGACATAAAGGGCAGTAACAAGGAATTCTTGCAATTCACATATTACTGTTTGCAGAGCTTCTACAGAAATACCCCTTTTCACTATGCCAGTCTCGCTTTTTACTTTATTCATGGCCAAACACATTTGTAAATTCTGCAGTGCAGTATATTATGTTTCTATGGAGAATGCCACCATTATCTGACGGCAAACGTGCCTAATTGCAATATATTCTCTTTATATCATATAAAAATATTAATAACTGCTTACAATACAGGATGCACCATGCATTGTAATTATCTTTCCATATAATTTTTTTTGTGTTTAAAGATAATCTGTGGTTTCATACTTGCTAGTAATATGACTTCAGAACTTTATCTATTTAAATTAGTTCTTAACTCAAAAAGTTTTACTTAATGCATTCCCTACATTAAGGTAAAAAAACACCCCACTACCTATTATTAACTCCACTGTATTTTATTTAGTTAATGGCCAACTAGCTAAATAAATCTTGTCGTCCGCTGTATGAGGAAGATAGTGAGGATACGGACTGAGCAACCCACAGGAGCAGGGCTGCTGATAAGCCAGTACAACTGGCCCTGTTGTAGTGGGCCCCGGCTAGCAGGGGGGCCCCCGGACAATCAGAGAATAAAAGAATGCAGAATATTTTTTTTTTCAAAAGTCCTTCTCCAGCCAGCACCCCCCCCAACCACCACTCCCCTCTTTTCTTCTTTCTGAGTAACATCGTATTGATGTTCTTGTGGGTGTGTGGGAGGGACTATTTTTTCTATTTCGGGTGCATGTCACTTCCTCGTCCGCTCCGCATGCTGGCTCAAGTCCCAGCCTGCATATTCCCTTCCCTGGCGGAGTGCCCCCCCCATGCCGGAAATGTTAGAGAGGTGGCTGCCCAATACTCAGCTGGGGTGTAAATCATAGCAGGAGCTCGATTTCACTGTTTACACTGAAAGGGAGAGATGTCTTGCAGTGTGTGCTGTGCTCTCTCTACCTCCCCCTACAGTGCAGTACCCAGCATGGAGAGTGAAGGTACAGTGCTTCTGCTGACATTTTTTCAAAAAGCAATCTATTATATATATTTGTATGCATATTTGTATGCATGTACGTGTTAAAAATCAGGAGGCAGAGAAGAGGCATATAACAGACTATAGTAGATGGTAAATTCTCACAGTATCCCTCAGGAGAGGAGACCATAGACCAGTGTTTCTCAACATTATTGCCTTCGGGGAACCCTTGGCAAAAAGTTTGAGATCTCGGGAAACCCCTGAAAAAAAAATTCTGATCTAAAGCTCACAGATCATTGGTTCTGATCAGCGAGCTGTAGATATAACAGCAATAAAGAAACAGTATCAGATAATAGAATATATATTGTAAAAACACTTACCCTCTTAATGTGAAACTTGGGCTTGTTTTTTTCTGCACAGATGCTCAATTCTGGGTCGAACTTGAGATAAGCAGCTTTACCAGTGACAAACGCAGCTTAACCAGTGACAAACACAGCTTTTCTGGAAGCTGAGGGGTAGCTTTTTTCAAATCTCACTATGCCATTACATGCCTCACTGTGCCATTACATTACATGCCTCCACTGTGCCATTACATTACATGCCTCCACTGTGCCTTTACATTACATGCCTCCACTGTGCCATTACATTACATGCCTCCACTGTGCCATTACATTACATTACATGCCTCCACTCTGCCTTTACATTACATGCCTCCACTGTGCCATTACATTACATGCCTCCACTGTGCCATTACATTACATGTCTCCACTGTGCTATCACTTTCCCCCACTGTGCCATCACTTGCCCCCACTGTGCCATCACTTGCCACCACTGTGCCATCACTTTGCCACTTGCCACCACTGTGCCATCACTTGCCACCACTGTGCCATCACTTGCCACCACTTGCCACCACTGTGCCATCACTTTGCCATCACTTGCCACCACTGTGCCACTTGCCACCACTGTGCCATCACTTTGCCATCACTTGCCACCACTGTGCCATCACTTTGCCACCACTGTGCCATCACTTTGCCACCACTTTCCTCCCACTGTGCCATCACTTGCCACCACTGTGCCATCACTTTGCCACCACTGTGCCATCACTTTGCCACTTGCCACCACTGTGCCATCACTTGCCACCACTTGCCACCACTGTGCCATCACTTTGCCACCACTGTGCAATCACTTGCCACCACTGTGCCACTTGCCATCACTTTGCCACCACTGTGCCATCACTTGCCACCACTGTGCCACTTGCCACTACTGTGCCAACACTTTGCTACCACTTGCCACCACTGTGCCATCACTTGCCACCACTTTCCCCCCACTGTGCCATCACTGTGCCAATCATCAGCCAGATTGCTTTTCAGAGGCAATTGACAGGCAGTGAACTGGCCATGACTGGTAAAATGTTGAGAAATACTGATCTCTCCAATTTTCTCCTGCAGCCGCTGAAAGCCTGGAAGGGGATAGGGGTGGGGCTGAAGGAGGGACCAGGGAAGGGGCTGTACGGGGCCCCGTCAGGTAGGCTGTACGGGGCCCCATAATTTCTCAGCAGTCCTGCACGGAGTGGTAACATATCATCAGTGAGACACTTTGCTCCTTACACACTAGAAATATAAGCGCTACTAGTCCTCTTAGCTAGGCCAACTCCATAATGGGGATATTTCAGCGGGACATATCACCACTAAATTCTACCCCAGAGGTGACACCATGGACTATGCTGCTTTTATTGCTTTATTTACTGCCTGATTTGCTGATTCCTGCCTGGATACCACTATTGACCTTCTCCTCCCCTTTCCCCTTCTCCCATATGACTCAAGCCTCCAGGGGGCTGGTACTTGTTTGCTCCACAGTAACCACATTTGTTGACATAACGGCTTGAGCCGATTGGATGCAACCTGTCCCAATTCATCAGATGTCTTTGTGGTAACATGTTTTATGTTGTATATGTCCTGCATGTGTTTGAACCTTTTGGCTTGTCTATAGTGACCAGCTAAATTATATTTCAGTTTGTCCCCTATCTAGTAACATGGCCATTTACCATGTTTTAATGATTTATAACAGAATAAAGTATTTATAACTTTACGTATACAGTGGTTTGTACCTCTATCACTTAGTAAGCCCTCCTTTTTCCTTTTACCCTCCGCTGTTAGGGATGCTTTTTTCCTATATGCTTTAGGGTTGAGTGATAGACCCAACATTGACAACATTGAGGTACATATGTACTGTATATAACATGGTGCTTTTCGCCTTTTTTGAAACATTTTTATACCCCACCGTGCTCTCATGGCTGCTGTTTCACCATCAGTGGCCCCTGAGCAGGAGAGGCCTTCCTCTTCACGTCAGGCTTCTGAACCAGATATTTGACACTGACTTTGCAGGAGCTCTCTGGGAGATGTAGTCAAAAGAAGGATACAAGCCACAACCATTACAGAGAAGAAACTACAATACCCCAATATACCTGGGAGCAGGAGGGATCACATATCAGGAAAGGCCCACAAAAGAACGAGGTATTTGGGGGAGAGTGACAGCCAGGGATGGACTGCCCATCGGGACTACCAGGAGTTTCCCGGTGGGCTAATGGCTCAGTGGGCTGGCTTCGGTCACAGCGGACCGCCGCCTCCCTCCGCTCCTCTGTCTCTCCCTCCCCTCAGCGCTCATCTCCTCTCCCTCCCTGCAGCGCTCACCTCCTCTCCCTCCCCACAGCTCTTACCTCCTCTCCCTGGATAGTTAACTGACTGAATACAGACCAGGAGAACGAGTGCCAAGGAAGCTTATGTCACAGCTGTGTGTGGCCGTCGTCCTTCCAGATTGTATGATGAGCTTTTCAGTGTGACTCCCGAGGAGATGGTCTGTATTCAGTCACACTAAAGTTAACTAGCCAGGGAGATGAGGTGAGTGCTGCGGGGGACCAGAGCATCATGGGGGGGATAGAGGTGCATGAAGGACCAGAGCATCATGGGGGGGATAGAGGCACATGGGGACCAGAGCATCATGGGAAAGATTGGGGAGGGGGTACCAGATGAGCATGGGTGAACAGAAGATCAAGAGAGGAATGCAGAAGCATGTGGGGGACCAGAGAAGCAGAGGGGGTACCAGTGGAGCATAAGGGTACATAGGATCATAAGGGGAAACAGAGAAGCAGGGGGAGGACCAGAGGAGCAAGGGGAAGGGACAGACAGCTTTAACAGATCCAGAGTCCATTGATGAATGGTATAAATTCTTTAATGAAAAAGGAGTAGAAATGTTGCAATTTCTTATTAAAAGAAAACAACGAAAGCTACACATCATTAATAAAGAGATAGCAGATTGTAAGGTACTACTTGAATCACATGTAGATACAGTGCTTTAAGTGGGCCGGAACGCGGCGGTACTCAGTACCGCCACTTCCAAAAATGGCCCTGGAGAGTACCAGCACCTCTCCATGCGCCCAGGACGTGCGTTTCCCGTACTGGAACGCAGCCCCAGGCGGCACTTTCAGGGAAGCAGCAGCCCGAGGCTCCCGGCCGCGGTGAACTTTAAAACGCCATGAAAAAAAAGGGCGCGCCGCGCTGTGATACATGTCCCGCCCTCCTCCTTCTCCTAGCTCGTGTGATAGAGCCAGTGTGCTGTCTGTCACACAAGCTGGTCTAGAGGAGGAGGGCGGGACATGTATCAGCGCGCGCGCCAGAACTGTTACCGTGAGACTGGAGATAGGAGAGGAAGAACTGCCAGTGCCTTCAGAACTGTGAGTAGTGAGTACACTGTACACGTGTGAGGGGGAGGAGAGGGAAGACACTCATGTGAAGAGGGCTGCTGATGGGGACACACTGATCTGATGTAAGGAGGTGCTGATGGGGACACACTGATCTGATGTAAGGAGGTGCTGATGGGGGACACACTGATCTGATGTAAGGAGGTGCTGATGGGGGACACACTGATCTGATGTAAGGAGGTGCTGATGGGGGACACACTGATCTGATGTAAGGAGGTGCTGATGGGGGGCACACTGATCTGATGTAAGGAGGTGCTGATGGGGGACACACTGATCTGATGTAAGGAGGTGCTGATGGGGGACACACTGATCTGATGTAAGGAGGTGCTGATGGGGGACACACTGATCTGATGTAAGGAGGTGCTCATGGGGGACACACTGATCTGATGTAAGGAGGTGCTGATGGGGGACACACTGATCTGATGTAAGGAGGTGCTGATGGGGGACACTCTGATGTAAGGAGGTGCTGATGGCGGACACACTCTGATGTAAGGAGGTGCTGATGGGGGACACACTCTGATGTAAGGAGGTGCTGATGGGGGACACACTCTGATGTAAGGAGGTGCTGATGGGGGACACACTCTGATGTAAGGAGGTGCTGATGGGGGACACACTCTGATGTAAGGAGGTGCTGATGGGGGACACACTCTGATGTAAGGAGGTGCTGATGGCGGACACACTCTGATGTAAGGAGGTGCTGATGGGGGACACACTCTGATGTAAGGAGGTGCTGATGGGGGACACACTCTGATGTAAGGAGGTGCTGATGGGGGACACTCTGATGTAAGGAGGTGCTGATGGGGGACACTGATGTAAGGAGGTGCTGATGGGGGACACTCTGATGTAAGGAGGTGCTGATGGGGGACACTCTGATGTAAGGAGGTGCTGATGGGGGACACTCTGATGTAAGGAGGTGCTGATGGGGGACACACTGATGTAAAGAGGTGCTGATGGGGGACACACTCTCATGTAAGGAGGTGCTGATGGGGGACACACTCTGATGTAAAGAGGTGCTGATGGGGGACACTCTGATGTAAGGAGGTGCTGATGGGGGACACTCTGATGTAAGGACGGTTACTGTTCTATGGTTAGTATGTTATTATAATTTTTATAATTTATTTTATGTACATTTTGTTCAAATGGGGGGCACACTGATCTGATGTAAGGAGGTGCTGATGGGGGACACACTGATCTGATGTAAGGAGGTGCTGATGGGGGACACACTGATCTGATGTAAGGAGGTGCTGATGGGGGACACACTGATCTGATGTAAGGAGGTGCTCATGGGGGACACACTGATCTGATGTAAGGAGGTGCTGATGGGGGACACACTGATGTAAAGAGGTGCTGATGGGGGACACACTCTCATGTAAGGAGGTGCTGATGGGGGACACACTCTGATGTAAAGAGGTGCTGATGGGGGACACTCTGATGTAAGGAGGTGCTGATGGGGGACACTCTGATGTAAGGACGGTTACTGTTCTATGGTTAGTATGTTATTATAATTTTTATAATTTATTTTATGTACATTTTGTACAACATTTTGTTCAATACCCTTTTGCACATTTTATTTATGTTCAGTAGCTCTTTCTACGGTAGCTCTTTTTCAGGGTACTTTCTAAGGGTATTTTCATGTTCAGTATTGGGGGGGGGGGGGCACCGGCGCCTAATAGAGTACCGGCACCTCTTTTGGCCCACTTAAAGCACTGTGTAGATACCTCCTCTTTTAAAACTTTAACGGGTTAACTAAACAAAGTATTAGAACAAAAAGATATAGATATCAAACAACGGAAGAAAAGGAAGTATTGGAGGGACACTAACGATTATCGTTTACATCAAACATTTAAGTGGCAATTGAAATTGAAGGAAGGCAAAAATGGGTCAGTGACTTCATCCCCTGAGAAGGACGTCCAAATCATCACTCCTCCTAGGAGTTATAGACAAACGGTACCAACTCATTTAAGACCTTATGAGGATGAATACCACAGACCATCCAATTCCACTCCATATGAACATCCAAGACCACATAGAGATGAACACAATGGACCTAGAACCCCCCAAAATTGGTGGAAAAATCAAAAACCAAGGTCCAAATCACCAAGAAAACCTGCTTGGAAAAATAAAAATTCAAACAAGAATAACCCAAAACTGCCTCACCCTTATTATGGGCAACCAGAGCCCCCTGGGGCTTATGGGCAGAATCATCATCATTATGATCCCCAAGCTATAAGAGATCCGAGGGAGGGATACCAGTCCCAATATTACAATCATGGGCCTGGTATTCCCTCGTATCAACAAGGGGGGCCATCTAATCAAGAATATCATACACAGGAAAAATAGGATTTTTTATAACAGCTTACCTGTAAAATCCTTTTCTTGGAGTACATCACGGGACACAGAGAAGCATAGTAATTACTATGTGGGTTATAGAGCCTACCTTCAGGTGTGGACACTGGTGTAATCAATTAGACAGGAAGTTCCCTCCCTATATAACCCCTCCCATACTGGGAGTACCTCAGTTTTTGTAGCAAAGCAATAAGTGTCCCAATATCCCCAAACAAGAGGGGTGGGAGCTCTGTGTCCCGTGATGTACTCCAAGAAAAGGATTTTACAGGTAAGCTGTTATAAAAAATCCTATTTTCTTTATCGTACATCATGGGACACAGAGAAGCATAGTAATTACTATGTGGGACGTCCCAAAGCAATGCTTACTGAGGGGAGGGAGACACAACAACGCAGGCCGCCATCAGACGTGAGGAATCAAATTGCAGCCTGCAGCACACTGCGCCCAAAGGCGCTTTCCTCACCTTCCTTATGTCCAATTGGTAAAATTTTGTGAAAGTATGGACAGACGACCACGTCGCGGCCATGCAGACTTGAGCCAAGGTGGCTTGGTGATGCACTGCCCAAGAAGTACCCACCGCTCTAGTGGAATGTGCTTTAACCTTAAACGGGGGAACCTCTCCCCTCAAGCCATCGACTTGAATAATGACCTGTCAAATCCATTTGGAGATAGGGGATTTCGACGCTGCCTGCCCCCATCTGGGACATTCTGGTAGGATAAACGACATATCCGTTTTCCGGGTCTGAACAGCAGCCCCTAAGGTAGAACTTAACTGTTCTAAGTACGTCTAGGGTATGCAATGGCTTCTCCCTTGCAGAACTAGGTTCTGAGAAAAAAGAAGGGAGAACTAGATCTTGATTTAAATGAAAGCTAGAGACAACCTTAGGAAGGAAAACCGGGTGAGGCCATAGGACCACTCTGTCCTTATGGAGAGTAAGGTATGGTTCCTTACACGATAAGGCCGCCAACTCCGATACCCTCCTAGCAGAGGTTATGGCTATCTAGAAAACTACCTCCTGGGCCGAAGGACCAATGGAATGTGAGCCAAAGGCTCAAAGGGTTGCTTCTGCAAGACAGACAGGACCAGATTCAGATCGGACGGACACAAGGGGGTCTTGACTGGAGGATACACCTTGTAAAAAGTGTTTGACCAGAGAATGTGTAGCCAGTGGCTTTTGAAACAAAATCGATAAGACCGAGATCTGGGCTTTAATGGTGCTTAGGGCCAACTTCAAGTCTGCCCCCATCTGCAGAAAATCTAGAATTCTGCTACTGGGAAACCTCCGGGGATGCCACCCCCTGGTTTCGCACCAGGCCACATAAGATTTCCAAACTCTGTAATAAATAAGCCTGGATGCTGGCTTTCTGGCATTAATTAAAGTAGATACTACTGAATTAGAGAGACCCCTCCTTTTAGGATATGGGGCTCAGCCACACCGTTACATTTAGAGATGGTAAGGAAGGATGGAATATCGGTCCCTGAGACAGTAGGTCTGGACGAATCAGAAGGGTCCATGGATGCCCCACGGACATCCTTACAATTTCTGTGTACCAGGCCCTTCTGGGCCACGCCGGAGCGACCAGAATCACTGGTTTATTTTCCAACCTTATCCTGCGAAGGAGGCGGGGTACTAATTGCAGTGAAGGAAACGCATACATTAGGGAGAATTGGTCCCATGGAAACACCAGCGCATCCGTGCCGCAAGTGAGTGGATCCCTTGTCCAGGACAGAAAGCTGTCCACCCTTGCATTGAACCTCGATGCAAAAGGATCCACATCAGATGTTCCCCACCTATGAAAAATGCCCTGGACGATGTCGGGGTGAAGAGTCCACTCCCCTGGGAGCAATTGTTGGCGGCTTAGGAAGTCTGCCTGCCAATTGTCTATGCCCGGGATGAAAACCGTAGAAATGCAGGGGACATACTTTTCCGCCCAGATCAGAACTCGATCCACCTCTTTTTGGGCTGCACGACTCCTTGTGCCCCCCTGGCGATTTATGTATGCTACAGCCGTGGCATTGCCGGACTGAATCCTGACTGGGAGCCCCTTCAACCTGTCCGTCCACGTTGACAGGGCTAGATGAACTGCCTGAATCTCTAGTAGGTTGATCGGTAGAGACCTCTCATGATTGACCATTTTCCTTGGAGAGACTGGCATCTGTGGTCACAACCAGCCAAGAGATGGGAACAAAAGAGACTTTCCTCTTAGTAAGTTCTGGGGAACCAGCCACCAGCAAGGCTCTGCCGGACTGTCCAGGAGAGGGACATAGGGAGGTCTTGGCCTTGGCCTTTTTGTTCCAAGCCGACAGGATGGCGTATTGAAGCCCCTTTGAGTGGAACGGAGCGAATGGGACGACCTCGAAAGAGGCTACCATTTTCCCCAGTAGCTGCATACAAAGGCGAATGGAGGGTCGAGGCCCTGACTTGACTAGCTGAACTAGTTCTCTTAAAGCATCGAGCTTTCTCTGGGGTAGACAGATCTATCTTGGTCTGTGTCTACGAGTAGACACAAATACTCGAGGCTTTGCACAGGCACCCAGGCCGATTTGTTCAGGTTGAGAACCAAACCCATGGACTCTAGGAATTTCACGGTCCTGTGTACTGCTGAGTTTAGATCAGCAACTGATCGGCTTTCCAACAACAGATCGTCTAGATAGGCTACAATAGATATGCCTTGAGATCTTAGATTGGCTAATAGTGGGGCCAGAACTTTCATGAATACACGAGGTGTGGTGGCCAGACCAAAAGGTAAGGCCACGCATTGAAGGTGGGCTGATTTACCGTGAAGCGCAACAGCTTCTGATGGTTGGCAACCACCGACCGCATCGATTTCATCCGAAAAGACTGGACCTTTAAGAATTTGTTTAAGGCCTTGAGGTCCAGAATGGGTCTTACGTCTCCGTTTGGTTTGGGGACGGTGAAAAAGATCTGAATAGAACCCCAACCTGGTTCTTCCAGTGGCAGCTCTTCGATTACTACTTGGAATAATAGATGATGCAAGGCCGAAGCCAAGGACCCTCTTTTCCCGGGTCTTTCGGGATGCTTGAGGCCCAGAAGCGAGGTGGAGGAAATTCGCTCAACTCCAGCTTGTAGCCCTCGGAACTGTAGAGAGAACCCCATTGTCTTGGATCCTCCCTTGTCAAGCCTCCACAAACAGCTGAAGTCTTCCCCCCCACCCTGCTGAGTGGGGGTGAACCTTCATAATGCCGACTTAGATGCTGGCTTGCCTGGCTTATGGTTCCAAGGCTTTTTGGAAGCCTGAGGCTGGCCCTGCGGCCTCCCACCTGTATTAACCCGTCCGGGAGGCTGTCTGAACTGCCTGGTAGCGGAAGTACTAGGGCTAGGAGAGGAAGATTTTTTAAAGGAGGGAGGACCCCTAAACCTTTTCTTTACTGGTAGCAGTGTGCTTTTGTCACTGGAAATTTTCTGAACGTATGCATCCAGATCTTCCACAAATAAACGTTCTCCATGGGTTTCTCTACAGGGTTTCAGCCGACCAGTTCTTTAACCAGAGTAATCTGTGCATATGAACTAAAGAGAGAGAGAGAGAGAGAGAGAGACAGGAGGACTGTTGTATAGAGTCCTCGATAGCATCTATGGCAAAGCATAGTGCTTTAGGAAAGTCAGCCAATTCCTGAGCCTGTTAAGCCGAGATAAGTGCATGTGCGCCTGTGCACGAGGTTGGAGCTACCGCAGCTACCATGTGAGGACCAGGTAAGACAAACTGTGACCAAAACTTGTGGACAACCTTACTCTGCTAAACCTGTACAGGAGGGGCTAAGTGACTGAGCATAGACACCCCTCCTCCCCACAGCATTCAGGACAATGTTAGAGAGGCACAGACAGATAGCTTAGGCAAGCATAATGGCTCAAAAAAGAAGGACACTTTCAGGACCAAGTCCTAAAGCACCTTCACTTACCTGATCCAACGCCGCAGGACTCTGCACACACAGACAGTCCAAACTTCGCCTATCATGGAGAGCAAAGTCTACAGACCTTCAGGGACCGGGGTCCATGGACAGGAACACTACACCACCTGGACCCATATCGCACCCTGTCAGTAAACTTTTGGTATTAGGAAATTGACCAAAGTACTGAGTAATCAGGATCCAGCCCTCAAAAGAGGAGCATTACAGGCAAAACCCCGTTCTTCTCAACCGGGGCCCGGGTACCGTCCACTTTGGCTATGAAGCACCTTGGACGGATACGGATTTATGGAGGCTTTTTACATCCAGCATGGATCCCTCCAGTGGAGCTCCTAAGAGCACATGTTCACTCGTGACCAACACCTTAGACACTGATGAAAAAACTGAGGTACTCCCAGTATGGACGGGGTTATATAGGGAGGGAACTTCCTGTCTAATTGATTACACCAGTGTCCACACCTGAAGGTAGGCTCTATAACCCACATAGTAATTACTATGCTTCTCTGTGTCCCGTGATGTACGATAAAGAAATAGGAGAAGTCCTGCATTTACACAAAATAGATACGAACCACTGGCCAACTATATAGAAGAAACCAATTCCAGGTCTTTTTTAGAGTATCGCCGGGACGACAGGACTCCACCCAGATTAGAGGAGGCGACTCAAAACAGAAGTCCAGATCAAAGAGGGGCCGCAGAGGGGGACAAAGGACCCAAAAGAAGAAAAATGCAGTAGGAGAGGGCATTATCAATTTAAGTGGGATTGATTTAACCAAAACTGAACTTGCTACCCTTGACAAAGGACTAAAATTCGCTCCCAAAAATAACCTCAATAAATTTGACATGTATGTAGACATACAGAAATATGTCAGAAAATGTAATATAAAAAAAATACATGTTAAACAAGCCTATGGTTGAAGGGGGAGAAATTCTCAAAGGTCGTATTCAACACAGTAATATAAGGAATAAGTCCCTTTTTAATCCCCAACTTTACAACAACCAACATGTGGAAGTTTTTAATAAATTGGCCGTGACAGATCTAGAAAAACTTAAAATAAAGAAGTTTTGGGACTCTAAAGTTATTCATAAAGGCCTAAAAGACCTGGAGAAGAATAAAGAAATAATAATACGCCCAGCAGATAAGGGCGGAGCAATTGTCATCTTGTCTAAGGAATACTATTATGAAGAACTTGGCAATCAATTGAAAGATGTGAATACGTATATTAAACTGGAAGCAAACCCTACTTTGGAGTATAAGAAAGAACTAACAACACTCATCCAGAAGGGAAGAGATAAAGGGGTATTATCAAAAAGGGAAGCCAAATATCTCATCCCTGAGGAATGTAGAATTCCCATCATTTATACGATCCCAAAAGTGCACAAAGACCCGGTCAAACCACCGGGTAGACCAATTATTAACGGCATACAGTCTATCAATGCACGGCTAGGGGAGTATGTGGACAAATTTGTCCAACCTCTAGTGCCCTATACAAAGGCTTTTCTGAGGGACACAAAACACCTGATCCAAACTTTGGATAAAGTAGTATTAGATCCATCCAAAACATATTTGATAGCTACAGCGGATGTAGCTATGTGAAATGAACTACAGCGCTAATTAAATTATTAATCCCAGGAACACCTAATAAAAAAACAAATAACACAGCTGCTATCCTAAGTGATACCAAATCAGAAAAAGCAGTGACAAAAATTATATAATATGGAAGTGCTATGTTAACTTAAAAGTGTAAACCGTACAAACAAATCAGGGAGAGAACAATCTCCATATATTGTGAGTGAAATAAACAATAAACACACACATGTGATAAGTCCTTAATCAAGTGCACGGTGAAAGGCAAAACCAAAACATTCCAACCAGGAAAAATCATACGATGCCTTCCTCCACTATGAATTTAGATCCCAGCACTTCAGCGCTGTAATACGATGAGCAAGCACTCATAGGCAGATGAATATGAAAGGAAAAAAGGAAAGAAAACCTCATTGCGCAGACATCAAAAACAGACGGATAAAACGATCTGATTCATCAGCAATTGCACTCACGAATCCCCGCTTTGTGAAAGCATGAAACGCCGCTCAGTGTGCAGTCTCCTCAATTCGATCCGATGGGCTCGGATACGATCGTAGGCTCCTCCCTACGCGTTACGTCACGGGCACGCGACTTATTCATGGGTTGCCCGGATGTAGCATCATTATACACCAACATCAACCATGAAGATGCTATTAATGCTACAAAATGGGCCATGAATAGTTTTAGCCAGCTGATATCTAGGCTAAAGAGATTTGTTATGAGGTGTCTGGCTTATGGATTACAACACAGCTATTTTTGGCATGAGTCAGAATTTTTTAGACAGCTAAATGGTATTGGTATGGGGGCCAAATATGCCCCTAGCGTAGCAAACATCTTCATGGCCGAGTGGGAGGAATTGGCCATTTATACGAACAAACCCAATCAGCTAGTTCTATATAAGCGCTTTATTGATGATTGTATACTCATATGGGAGGGAGATCAAACATCCCTTATGGAGTTCTTTGACAAGCTGAATCACAAAACATCAGACTTTCATATGTAGTAAGTGCCAATACCAATTAGTTTTTGGATCTTGAGATCCATGTGGAAAACCATATAATTACTACGAAAACCTTTTTTAAGCTGGTCGACAGGAATAGTTATATTCCTGTCGACAGTTGCCATCATGAACCTTAGCTAATAAATATCCCTAAAGGTCAACTCATGCGCATTCATAGAAATTGCACGGATCCAGAGGTGTTTTTGAACAAAAAAAAAAAGGGAGGTTTGTTAAAAAAGGGTACAACAATAAATTTATCCAGGATCACATCCAAAAGATTTATGAGACCCCAAGAAATCTTCTTATACAAGATAAACCTAAACAACCAGTAAGGCAAAATGAACTATCGATTATTGTTAATTATACGGCTCAACACAAACAGGTGGAGGAAATTTTTCAAAAACATTGGCCCATTCTCCAAGCTGATCGCCAACTTCAGGGTATTTTACCAATCCGTCCAAGGGTGGTATATCGTCGAGCTCCCACTCTTAGAGATTTAGTAGCCAAAAATGTCCCTAATCCCCCTGGTAGGAACAATTTCTTGACCTTTTTTCAGGGAAAAGGTTTCTTCCCTTGTAAGAGGTGTTTCGCATGTAAGCACACTAATTTTATGGGCCAAAAGTGTTCCAAATTTTCTTCTACTGTTACAAAAAAGGAATATCTTATAGATGATCTTATTACATGTCGAACAGAGGGGGCAGTATATGTATTAGAATGTCCATGCTCTCTGCAGTATATAGGAAGGACTAAAAGACCATTTTGGAAGCGCTTGAGAGAACATGTTCAGAACATATTAAAGGGTTTTGCGTCACTTTAACCACTTCAGCCCCGGACCATATTGCTGTCCAAAGACCAGAGCACTTTTTGAGATTCGGCACTGCGTCGCTTTAACCGACAATTGCGCGGTCGTGCGACGTGGCTCCCAAACAAAATTGGCGTCCTTTTTTTCCCACAAATAGAGCTTTCTTTTGGTGGTATTTGATCATCTCTGCGGTTTTTATTTTTTGCGCTATAAACAAAAACAGAGCGACTATTTTGAAAAAAATGCAATATTTTTTACTTTTTTCTATAATAAATATCCCCAAAAATATATAAAAAAAAAATATTTTTTCCTCAGTTTAGGCCGATACGTATTCTTCTACATATTTTTCGTAAAAAAAAAATCGCAATTAGCGTTTATTGATTGGTTTGCGCAAAAGTTATAGCGTTTACAAAATAGGGGGTAGTTTTATGGCATTTTTATTATTATTTTTTTTTTACTAGTAATGGCGACGATCAGCGTTTTTTTTTCGGTACTGCGATATTATGGCGGACACTTCGGACACTTTTGACACATTTTTGGGACCATTGGCATTTTTTTAGCGATCAATGCTATAAAAATGCATTGGATTACTATAAAAATGCCATTGGCAGTGAAGGGGTTAACACTAGGGGCGGGGAAGGGGTTAAGTGTGTGTTCCTATTTGTGTTCTAACTGTATGGGGGGGTGGACTCACTAGGGAATCACTGATCTTCTGTTCATACATTGTATGAACAGAAAACTCAGCGTTTCCCCCGCTGACAGGAACGAGCGCTGTGTGTTTACACACACAGCTCCCGTTCCCCGGTCTGTAACGAGCGATCGCGTGTGCCCGGCGGCGATCGGCGGGGGGGGGGGCACACGCACGGGACTCGGGGGGGGAGCGGGGGGGGGGGCGGGGGCGGGGGGGGGGGGGGGCACGGGGGTGGGGGGGGGGGTGGGGGGCGAAAGGGGGGGGGTAGGGGGGGGGGGCTCTCGGGGGGGGGGGTGCCGACCTGCCGCCGTATAACTGGGGGGGGGGGGTCGGGGGGGGGTTAAGCTGTGTCACAACAAAAATCATCATGAATTAAAATTCTGGGCAATCCAAAAATATAACCCCCACTGGAGGGGGTAGGGGGGGGGGGGGGGGGGGGGGGGGGGGGAGATCTGTTGGGGGGGGGGGGGGGGGGGGGGGGGGGGGGGGGGGGGGGGGGGGGGGGGGGGGGGGGGGGGGGGGGGGGGGGGGGGGGGGGGGGGGGGGGGGGGGGGGGGGGGGGGGGGGGGGGGGGGGGGGGGGGGGGGGGGGGGGGGGGGTGGGGGGGGGGGGGGGGGGGGGGGGGGGGGGGGGGGGGGGTGGGGGGGGGGGGGGGGGGGGGGGGGG
>CM056055.1:68175344-68617844 GCA_029574335.1 Rana kukunoris
GGGGGGGGGGGGGGGGGGGGGGGGGGGGGGGGGGGGGGGGGGGGTTATTCACTTGTTCTTGTTTTTATATATTTTTATTTTTGATTATCATATTTTAGTATTTTATGTGTATACATAAATATTTTTAATATCATATTTTAGTATCATATATGTACACAATATATTTCTCATTTAATCACCGTCCCACCTAGGTGCTGGGTTTACCATGTTTTAAGCAGCCAATATTGTGTTTGACATAATTCTATTATTAAGCTGTAGTACCCTTAGCTGACCTTAGGTGGAGCTTGTATATGTGTACTATCTCTATGTTATTATTAAGCTGCAGTACCTTAGCTGACCTTAGGTGGAGCTTGTTTATGTGTACTATAGTTTTAACCACACGTTGTTTATGGATTTCATATTTTATATATTTTATATATAGTGCTCATTTTTGTGGATGTAATTAAAGATTGTCCATGACAGAGGATGTTGTATTTGGTTGCCGCAAATGATGTAAATTGCTTTTGAGCTCCCTTCTCTCCTTCAACTTCCGGGTATCGGAAGATAAATGACCCGCACGATGCGTTCCACGATCAGTTCCCATGAGTAAGTCGCGTGACAGTGACGCAACGCGTAGGGGGAGGAGTCAAACGTGCTGAGACCAGCGGAGGTCTCCAATACGTTTTCTCAGCAATTATGAGCGGCTTTTCGTTTGGAACGGGGGATCTGTGAGTGATATCACACACCTAGCCACAATTCATTCACTGTTTTGCAGTGCTGAGCCATGGTATGTTTTTTCTCTCTATTACATGTACCGGATAACATCTGAGGAAAAACTTCAGAAACAGACCAGTGTCGTTAATGCAGTGCTGACATCTATATGAATGTGGATGTGATTTATTTTCCATGGTTACTGGATTGTTTTCTTACCTTCACTGCTATTGAAATACCAAGGGACTATTATTGATTGCTGGATTTGGATTTTTTCTTTCAACATTAGCATCTTCCTATAGACCTAGCTCTGGATAAGTGTGGTTTTCAGAGATCAGCTTGGGTGGACACAGGATCACTTTTTCACCGTATACAAGTTTTTATTGGCCTGTTGTGGCCCTATTGAACACTATTCACATATATGTGGTTTATATATATGGGGCCAGATTCAGGAACACTTGCGCTGGAGTATTTCGATATGCGCCGCGTAACTGTGATGATGCGCCGTTGTTTCTATGTGCCCGTACCCACCAAACTAGATGCGCCCAATAACGGGTCATTTGCGACCGGCGGAACGTTCCGACGCCAGAGTAAATATATCGTCAGCGCTTAATTTCGCTGGGCGCATCATCAGTCGCGCCTATTGATTTCCCCTGCAAATATGCAAATTAGGGATTTTTCCCAATTCACGAACGGATTAGCACCATACGCTGGCTACATGCGCCGCGCGTATCTCGTCCGTCCGGCGCAAAGTTATTTCTACAAAAGGCTGCTTTATCTTTACTCCAGACGGTCACAGGTCAGCAGGAGAGCAACTACAGCAGCGTTACCGACGATAAGAGCTAGCTGAGCACCCCCACTTGCAGGACAACACCTCTGTCCATGCTTGTCTGTCAAATTTTACAGCCATGGAGGAAGACATCATAGGTCTCCATAGCCGAGATGACGGCTGACAGCTCCTGGCCATTAAAGTTCAGCTTTCTCCTGTGTGTTTGCGGGGAACGGGAGCAGCCATCTCAGAACAAAAGTAACATCACTGCGGGGAGGGGGAGCAGGATATACTTTAGTGCCGGAATGGCGCTTCTACGGGCGCATTTAAACGCCCAACGGAAGGCATTGCGCTGACGTTTCCCGTGAAGTGGTGCCGACGGAAGTTGTGAGCATGCGCACAAAGGGGGCGAGTGGAGCCTCACTCACTGCGCATGCTCCGTGGATGATGCGCTGAACGTAAGCCTCTGCGCTGGGCTCCGCCCATCATTTACATATGATCACACCCACTTCCCCTTGCGTCGGGTTACGCCAGCGCATTATCGTTACTCTGGCGCAAGTTTACGCGCAACTGCTATGTGAATAACAGTACTTGCGCCGAAAGGGTCTTCAGAGTAACGTAAATGAGAAGCGTTACTCCAGAGGAAAGATACTCTCATCTACCTGAATCTGGCCCATGGTTTCTCACTGTTTGATTTCACATTATTAGTTGTAAATGAGCGCTTAATTCATTATTATCAACAAGAAAATACTGTTTCCTCTGAAAAGCAATCCAGGCTGAGATTGCTTTTCAGAGGCAATTGACAGGCAGTGAAGAGGCAATATATTTTCCCATGACTGGTAAAATGTTGAGAAATACTGATCTCTCCAATTTCCTCCTGCAGCCGCTGAAAGCCTGGAAGGGGATAGGGGTGGGGCTGAAGGAGGGACCAGGGAAGGGGCTGTACGGGGCCCGTCAGGTAGGCTGTACGGGGCCCCAAAATTTCTATCAGCGGTCCTGCACAGAGTGGTAACATATCATCAGTGAGACACTTTGCTCCTTACACACTAGAAATATAAGCGCTACTAGTCCTCTTAGCTAGGCCAACTCCATAATGGGGATATTTCAGCGGGACATATCACCACTAAATTCTACCCCAGAGGTGACACCATGGACTATGCTGCTTTTATTGCTTTATTTACTGCCGGATTTGCTGATTCCTGCCTGGATACAACTATTGACCTTCTCCTCCCCTTTCCCCTTCTCCCATATGACTCGAGCCTCCAGGGGGCTGGTACTTGTTTGCTCCACAGTAACCACATTTGTTGACATAACGGCTTGAGCCGATTGGATGCAACCTGTCCCAATTCATCAGATGTCTTTGTGGTAACATGTTTTATGTTGTATATGTCCTGCATGTGTTTGAACCTTTTGGCTTGTCTATAGTGACCAGCTAAACTATATTTCAGTTTGTCCCCTATCTAGTAACATGGACATTTACCATGTTTTAATGATTTATAACATGACTGCTGTATAACATAAATCCCTTCCGTGTACCTTAAACCCCTTTCCCCCCCTTTTCTATTCAAATTAACTCAGACCATACCGGGGTGTGGAGTAAACATGGCCGTAGCAGCCTCCTTTATTAAATATATTTGTAGTCAGAGTCTACACCGAGGAATACGATACCCTAACTACCCAGGCCTGAGGTGTGCCATTAGCCTCGCTGGACAGTACGCCTATAAGTGGGCATACCCTGAAGTAATTATGAAGAAATTGATGAAGAAAATGATAACATGAAAAAAAGGGGGAACGGGTGGGTGGGTACCCAGAAACCCCACCGACGCCGGACATTAGAGGGGAGGAGGGTTAAATAGCCCTCCGACTCCTCCTACAAACTCAGGCACGCCTGCGGCCCCGCCTTCCACTTGTAGTCAGAGTCTACACCGAGGAATACGATACCCTAACTACCCAGGCCTGAGGTGTGCCATTAGCCTCGCTGGACAGTACGCCTATAAGTGGGCAAAAATACCCAGAAGTAGGTGCGATAAAAGAAATGGAAGGGCACGAATATCTGTCTGGTAGAGAAAGCACGCCCCGACAGTCTCAAGAACGGCTCCGATAACCATCCGTTATGACAGCAGGAAAAACCAGCGTCCCAAGAACCGATGATTGCAAGGAACCCCGAAACCAAATGACTGTCCCGTGCCTGACCGACTAAGCTTTCCTCCAAAAGCACAGACATGGGACCACTGCTGGTGGCGAGAGGATACGTGGGGGACTGGAACAAGGGCCGCCCTGAGGAGCCCTGTGAAAGCAACATCATCCAATAGGAAGCAACCAGTGACCCATGTCAAACACCCACAACCACTGACCTACCTATCCATACCTGGTAAGGGGACACGAGAAGGAGAGATGCAAAAAATGGACAACTGATAGGAGGGAAGGGGTTTGAGAGCCGGGTACCCGAAAGATGAGTCGCTGATGCAAATGGACGAGGCCACCACGCAGTAGCGATATGCAACGATACAGAGACAGAACCAGACATGGAATGACCCGACCTACCCGAGTAACCGGGACCCCCCTATCAACAGGCCGGGCAATGGACAAAGAGCCTGGCCTGACGGACCCGCCCCGACGATCTGGCAACCTATGAACAAGAGAACAGCCCCAAAGATAAGAAGCAACGACACCATGGATGAGAACCCTAATAAAACTGCCCTAGCAGGAACGGCCAGAACACGCCAGAAACACATGTGAAGCAGCCGGGATGGGACTGGACCCAAACTGAAATGTACCGCCTACCCTGCTGCGGCCAGAAAAAGGAAAACCCCTTGTAGACTTACCACCCTGCTGAGCCAAGTACGGGCCAACCCCTGAGTGACGGTGTACTGCCATGCTCTGTACCCCCCACGTGGCGCAGGCGGGATGCACCAGAATGTGTCGCCCCCTAAACGTGCCGCACGCCCAACCCTAGAACACCGAAAGAAAAGACAACAGACAACAAAAACACGAGACACCCCCCACTGTAGCTGCCTGGGCCAAAGATGTGAGCAGAAATGACCAGACCTCAGCGCGTGAATGAACCTGACGACAGATCCTACCCAAGTGTATGTGACAAGTGTAAGCAGTAAGCGAGCCCGAGTAACCTGCCGCGCAGACAGGAAATTAAAAACGACACACTCAAGGCGATGTACCCACAGACCGTGGTGGGTAGATGTATAGGCGTAAGAATGAACGTGCACGTATGACGTATGTTATACAGGCGAGAAGATTGTGGTCAACAATCATTTAAAAACGAAACCTCAGCCCGTATGGATCTGTAGACGTGACAGATCCTGAGATGCGCACCCTGGCTAACTATACCCGAAAGAACAGTATGACGAGACAAAGGAAACAAATAAAGCTACAAAGCTGTTTGTGTGCTGTGACTGCATCGCACCGACAAGCTATGTGACCAACCCACGCTGGAGTAGGACCCCCAACAGAAACACAACCCCCTCTGTGCCTACCCAAGTATGAAGACATGGCAGTGACGGAGGGACCCCAGCATGTCAAAGAACCCGACGCCCCCCCCCCCCCCCGTGAATAACGTGAGTGAGTGCAAGTGACCTGCTGCACAGCAGAACACTGAGGACCCGTGCACCCACAGACCGTGGTGGGTAGTCCTACCCGTGAAATGAAACCCAATGCGTAGCAAGACGTGACATGACAGGCGAGAAGTTTGAGGTGAACAATCACCTGGAAAACGAAAACCTCAGCACGAACGGATCTGTAGACGTGACAGACCCCGAGATGCGATGGAAACGCACAAAGCTAGAACGGCCATTGGTGCAAGCTGAACCTGCGTGACGACAGAAACACGCCATGACAGAAACACGCCATGACAGAAACACGCCATGACAGAAACACGCCATGACAGAAACACGCCATGACAGAAACACGCCATGACAGAAACACGCCATGACAGAAACACGCCATGACAGAAACACGCCATGACAGAAACACGCCATGACACAGGAAACATACAGTGACTGCAACCGCTATGACAGAACATGCTAAGACAAAAACATACCACTGAGAACCACTGAGACAACACATACTGACAGAACCACTGAGACAAAACATACTGACAGAACCGCTGCGACAAAAAACATACTGACAGAACCGCTGAGACAAAAAACATACTGACAGAACCGCTGAGACAAAAAACATACTGACAGAACCGCTGAGACAAAAAAAAACATACTGACAGAAACCACTGAGACAAAAAACATACTGACAGAACCGCTGAGACCAAAACATACTGACAGAACCGCTGAGACAAAACATACTGACAGAACCGCTGAGACAAAAAACATACTGACAGAAACGCTGAGACAAAAAACATACTGACAGAAACGCTGAGACAAAACATACTGACAGAACCGCTGAGACAAAAAACATACTGACAGAAACGCTGAGATAAAACATACTGACAGAACCGCTGTGACAAATCATACTGACAGAACATACTGATAGAACCACTGAGACAAAAAACATACTGACAGAAACGCCGAGACAAAACATACTGACAGAACCGCTGAGACCGTGGCAGCATAACATACTACTGACAGAACCGCTATGACAGAAAACATACTACTGACAAACATGCCACTGACAGAACCGCCATGATGGAAACCTACTACCGTGAGAAACGCTAAGACAGAACACACAACTGACCGAAATGCTTTATGACATGAACTTGAGGCAAGAAAAACACTGACACCGCCACTGCTGTGCTGCACCCCCCCTCCCCTTGAACCGTGACCACCAAGGAGCCTGACTGTCCTGCAAGATGCTGCCCCCCCCCCCTCCGGCCCAAACATGAGCTCCCTGGAATTCCTTGGGAATCTGGTCACAGGATGAACCTGGACCAAGGGTGTCCCCTTACTCCATGCCCCCGGAAGGATGCACCGCTGCAGACGCCAGCGATAGCATGGTAGGAGAAAGTGGATGTATGCCCCCCTCTCCCTGACACAAGCACCGGGCAGCTTCCCCCATGTTAGGAGCCCCAGCAGCATAAGCCTGGGAGGAAACAGGGGGACGGGTGCCCTCCATCGGACGCACCGGCAGAAGCTCCCCCACCCAACCTGCCGACTGCGCACCGAAGAGACGTGGAGAGCGGGCAACCCTTCTCCCCTATGTGGATACACGGATGAGTGCCGTCAGCCATCCCTGCAGTGAGCAGGGATGAGCCGATGCATACCTGGCTACACAATCCCCCCCCCCCCCCACCAGGGTGTCCCCTTCCCCTAGGAAGGTCAGACAATTAGAGCGCCGACCCCCCCCTGCCTGGCAAGGCACCCGATGCGTCTCCCCCCACCATCCAGCGCACTGGGAACCAGAGGTGACCATCCCAGTATCAGATTCCTGGCCGAGCGTGCTGCCACTCAGAGCTCCGGGAGAACGGGCGGGGGGAGGAGCCTAGCCGACGCAGGACATAGCCCTAGCCAACAGGATAGGTGATGGACGGACGCCCCCCACCCCCCCCCCCCCGGCGCGGCCACCGGGAGAGGCGGGCGGGCAGCCTCCTCGCTAGGAGCAGCGGCAGCGTAGGTGGATGTGCGGCCCCCCTACCCCGGCGTGAGCACCGGGCGGCCTCCCTCAACCAGACGGAGCAATGGCCGCGTGGGTGGCGGGCGGATGCGCGCCCCCCCTTTCCCCGGCACCAACACCCCGTGGAGCAGCGAGCGGCCTCCTCGAGTGATCGGGCGAACCCCCCCCCCTCCAGCTTGGCGTGAGCATCGGTAACAGGGGGCGGACAGGAGGCAGCATAGGGCGAGGAGAGCGGGGCCCCCTCCCCCACGATGTCCAGCGTAAGGACCCTTCCCGGGTGGCGCCGGGAGGAACGCAGGGACAAGTAGGAGGGCGGCCCTCCTCAATGTAGCCTGGAGTGAGCACCGGAAAAGAACGCAAGCAGCCCCCCCCCCCCCCCCCCCCGGCGCGAGCACTGGAAGAAGCGGTGCATGCCCGAAGGAGCGGGAGGAAGGACGGAGGGGTCCCCCATAGTGTCAGCTCGGAACGAGAAGCGGGCGGCCCCCGCGATGCCTGAACCGGTGACAGTCCTTAGGAAAGCCCCCCCAGTAATACCACCTCTCCCGTGGGGGAGCCGAACCCCCACGAGACACCTGCCGCTGCTCCACACGCGACCGGAAGTCCTCCACCCGCGACCGGAAGTGACGTGCGATACCCAGAAACCCCACCGACGCCGGACATTAGAGGGGAGGAGGGTTAAATAGCCCTCCGACTCCTCCTACAAACTCAGGCACGCCTGCGGCCCCGCCTTCCACTAACTTTAACAATAACCCAAAAAACAGTTCTCAAAAACAATATCAAAACCCATCAGTCCCTGTGTCGGCCATTTTGCAGGAGAAAACCTTTTATTACCGCTTCCATAAAAACATTCTGCACTGCGGTCCTCCCAGTCCATTGTTTAGGCCTCAAGCCGACATGCTGGCTCAGAGACGATGCTGACCGCAGTGCACCCATTCCACCTGCTTTTAGCTAACCTCCGCTAACTGAAAGCCCAAAACCTCAGGACCCATACCAACGACGAGTCCTGACCCATGTTTCCAAGGTTCCTCCTTCTCCTGCAACGACCAGACACCCGCCACTGCCACGACTTTGGCAACGTCATAATCTGCATATTTTGGGAAGACAAAAACAAAGAAAGAAACGACAAACCCTACACATCCCCATAATTACCACACTTATCTTAAGGGAGGGTGGGCGGGAACTTTCCCAGGGAACTGTGTTACAGAGGTGGGCGGGACTAACTAATTTATACGACCTCTCCCCCTCACACCTCCTTCCTCCAATCCTAACACCCCTTACTCCAGTGCCCTGTTCCCATCGTCATGCCAGCCCTCCGCCTATGGCATTTCTTTTCTTTGCTACGGGCTTTTCTTGACTGCTGTATAACATAAATCCCTTCCGTGTACCTTAAACCCCTTTCCCCCCCTTTTCTATTCAAATTAACTCAGACCATACCGGGGTGTGGAGTAAACATGGCCGTAGCAGCCTCCTTTATTAAATATATTAACTTTAACAATAACCCAAAAAACAGTTCTCAAAAACAATATCAAAACCCATCAGTCCCTGTGTCGGCCATTTTGCAGGAGAAAACCTTTTATTACCGCTTCCATAAAAACATTCTGCACTGCGGTCCTCCCAGTCCATTGTTTAGGCCTCAAGCCGACATGCTGGCTCAGAGACGATGCTGACCGCAGTGCACCCATTCCACCTGCTTTTAGCTAACCTCCGCTAACTGAAAGCCCAAAACCTCAGGACCCATACCAACGACGAGTCCTGACCCATGTTTCCAAGGTTCCTCCTTCTCCTGCAACGACCAGACACCCGCCACAGCGCCCCCCTGTAAAAACCTTTACAGGTGGGCGACCCTCCACACCCTAAGAGCTCTCCGTATGCCGTCTTCAATCCCCAAGGCCCACATGTCTATGCCCACATCATTCAAATGCACCCCGTCTGCCCGAAGGTACCTCCATGTCTCCTCCTCTAAATCCCGATGGCGAATCACTAAACCTCCGTTCTTCTCCATAAACCTGCAGATGTCCCTATTCACCTTCCTCCTGGCTCTATTCATCCCCTCCCAAGACCTGGCCAAGCGCCAAGAAGAGCGCGACACCATGTCAGACCAGACTATAACCATGTCCGGGAAGGCCACGCGCAGCCGCAAGATGTCAAACTTGATATCTTTAGTCAAATCTAACATGGATCTACGACCCAAGTCATTCCCGCCTACGTGCAAAACCAGAACGTCAGGCGGGCGGTCCAGCCGTGCATAACGGTGCACTTCTGGTACCATTCGGCTCCATAGCATGCCCGGCACACCCACCCAGCGAACTCGGGCTTCCTGCCTAGGGAAGCCCAATTGCCGACCCTCAGGCCTAGCCTCAGCCCTCTTTCCGCCCCAAAAAACATAAGAGTGCCCGAGTATCCAAACCAGGGCCGGATCCGCATCTGAAAGAAAAAAGAAAGAACACTCTACCGTAACCCAAACTGCCAGGTATACAACTGCCACCTTTTTAGAACCATTGCATTCAAACCCCCCACCCAGCCCTCAAACAGTCACCATTAACTGAGGGCGAACATAAATGCGAAATCGGTTAGATTCCCACCTCCCAATGCGCTTCACAGACTCATCATCCATCCCACTGCGAGCTGCTTCCGTGGCAGCCCCTATCCTGAACGAATGAGATGAATACTCCTTTTCAGGTAACCCCATACCCCGCAAACACTGCCTAAAAACCGCTATAAACTGAAACCTTGACAACGGCAAACAGTCCCCATGTATCAAAAATGATCCGTCCGCATTTGGGCGCACCTCCAAAAAACTACCCACAGCCCGGACTGGGCAAAGCTCAGACCCTGGGAGCGCGTAAATCCTAATAGCCTTACCTCTGCCGCGCTGGTCCGTCTTGGATCTGCGCAACCACAACACCACCTTGTCTGCCTGGCAACTCACCTCGGTCCGTTCAAATCCGCCGTGCACTCGTTTCGAAGGGCTGACCAACTCGCCTATCCTGAACGCCCCAAAGAAAGCCAACGTGAAGGCAGCCCGAAACAACGCCACCTCATAGGATGAAGAACAAACCCCTGGTAAAATAGTCAACAAGCCCTGAAGGACTCCAAACGACACCGGGCGCCTGGAATCCTTGCACCGGACCGACCTACGGTACCCTTTTAACGCTTGACGAACCCAGAAGTCCTTGGTGAAATCCGGTAAACCTTGCCATTTGAATAAGAAGGCCAGGCCGGCCATCTTTTTACCCAAAGCAGCAGCTGAAACCCCATTTTCCATCTCCCGTGACACAAAATACAACACCAGCAAACGCGAGTCCGTCCCATTGCCAGCTATCCTAACCTCGCGCCCAAATTCCGTCCACTCCAGCCACACCTTGCTGTAGGCAGCCCAGGTCGACTCACTCACCGACCTACGGATCCATCCGCAAACTACTCCAAGGCGATCCTCCACAGCCATTCGGGACACGGTAACCCCTGTTGCTCCGCTTCCGGCGCCAACACCCGAAACCGGTCCCACTGGAATCGAGACAAAGCGTCAGCAATGACGTTTTCAACACCGGGCAAATGCACAGCATAAATGAACGCATTCAATTGCATGCACCGCAGCACGAGGTGTTGGAGCAAACGCACCACCGGGGGGGAAGAAGCGGATGATTTGTTGATCGCCTGCACCACCCCCAAATTGTCGCAATGGAAGCGAACCTTCCGATCCCGGAAGCCCTCGCCCCATAACTCAATTGCCAGTACCACCGGAAATAATTCCAACAGCGCCAGATTCTTCGTAAACCCCGCGTCCACCCAACTTTGCGGCCACGGACCTGCGCTCCACTTGCCCCGGAAGAATGCTCCAAAACCAGTGGAACCAGCAGCGTCGGTAAACAACTCCAAATCGAAATTGCTGACCGGCCCGGTCATCCACAGAGCCCTGCCGTTGAAGGACTCCAAGAATGTGTGCCACACCCGAAGATCCGACCTGTGGATCCTGCCCAGGCGAACGAAATGATGAGGTGAGCCCACCCCCGCCGTACTCGCCGACAGCCGTCGGCAAAAGGCCCTACCCATGGGTATGATGCGACAAGCAAAATTGAGCTTCCCCAGCAAAGATTGCAGCGGCCTCAATTGAACCTTACGCATGTCCAACACACCTCGAATCACTTCCTTCAAATCTGCAACCTTGCCGTCCGGCAGGCGGCATTCCATGGCCTCGGAATCAATCGTGATCCCCAGAAATGTAATGGTAGTCGTAGGACCTTCCGTCTTGTCCGGCGCCAGCGGAACACCAAACCTGTCCGCGATGTGTTGCAAAGTGCCCAACAGAACTGCACTAACCCTGGATCCCGCCGGTCCCACGCAAAGGAAGTCATCCAGGTAGTGTATAACGGAATTAACCCCGGAGACATCTCGAACCACCCATTCTAAAAAAGAACTAAACGTTTCAAACAGGGAGCATGAAACCGAACAACCCATGGGCAGGCACTGGTCCACAAAGAATTCCCCCCCCCCACCTGCATCCCAAGAACCTGAAACTGTCAGGGTGGACAGGAAGGAGTCTAAAGGCCGCTTCCACATCCGCTTTTGCCATCAGAGCCCCGCGACCGTAAAAACGCACCCAATGAATTGCCGCGTCAAAAGACGTGTAATTAACCGTGCATGTGTCCTTGTCAATAGCCTCATTCACCGACCCCCCTTTTGGGAAAGAAAGGTGGTGAATCAGCCTAAACTTATTGGGCTCCTTTTTTGGTACCACCCCCAACGGGGACACCACCAAATCCGGGAGGGGAGCCTCCGCAAAGGGGCCGGCCATGCGACCCAAGGAAACTTCCTTGAACAATTTCTCAGAAACAACCTCTGGGTGGCGTAATGCCGAACGCAAATTGCGGGGGACAGGCGGGACCGCCTGCAATGAACACGGAATATGAAACCCGTCCGAGAAACCCCGTTCCAATAACCTCGCCGCCTGCCTGTCCGGGTACCTATTTAGAAACGGGCGCATCCTTCCCACCATCACTGGAGTCCTCCCTTTTGTTAGAAGGGTCTCCCTGACGCCCTTTTCCTTGCTTGAAGCACCGGGCTGAAGCATGGGATCCCCCACATCCCGAGCACTCGTGCTTGAAACGGCAAGAGGATCCAAACTTGCAACTCCCTGAATTAAACTGCCAACAAACCCCCTTTGTTCTACTGGCCGGCTGTCCAGGGGAAGACGATCCGCCGGCCCCCCCCTGAAAAAACTGGTTCGGGGCCTTGGCGGATATCATCAAACGCACCCACAAATTTATATCCTTGTGGTCCCAACGCAGTTCCGGACGCACCGCCATACGCTGCCTAAATTGTTCATCGTAACGGAGCCACGCGGTGCCCCCGTATATCCTATAAGCCTCCCCAATGGAGTCCTGGTACCCAAACAGCGCGGCCCCACATTCTGGCTTTTTTGTACAAATCAAACTAGCCAAAATACCGAAAGCCTGCAGCCAGTTTGTGAACGTACGCGGAATCAGCCGATACCTACGCTTCTCCTCATCCTCCTTTTTGGAGTCATCCGGCTTAACCCTATCCAGGTTAAACTTTTCCAGTGGCAACAAGGAAAAAATTTCCACATACTCACCCTTGCCGATCCTTTCGCGAACCTCTGCCTTCAGATGGGTACCTAACGGGCCCTCAAAGCAAACGTACACCTCACATTTTGCTGCGTCTGCCAACCTAACCAGATCCTGCCTTTCACCCTTTTGGGAATCCTGCCCCACCGCAGCGGCCCCCTCCACCACAGGGGCGTGAACAGATGCCGCAACCACAGGAGCTACAATCGCCGCAGTCCTCACACTGTCTCCCCCAGCCGGTGGCACCCAAGCAGCCGCCGGACAATCCCCAGGCCCCCCTTGTTCAAAACGTCTCACCAAGTCCTTAATCCCAGCTAAAAACCCTTGAAACCCAGCCTCCTCCCCACCGGGGGCCCCCAAAACCAAACCGCGCTGCCCACACACACCAGCATAACTACTCCTAGCAGCCCCAACCCCATCCATGTCATTAGAAGGTAAATTTAAAATGGACTCACCGGGCTGCCTAGGATGAGACCCATCAGCCGACCGTCCTGCATCCCTCGCTGCCGCTCGCTCCGGTGACCTCCGATCCTCATCCGATCCGGACAATTCCCCTTCCGATCGGTCCACGGCCTGCTCCTCTTCGGACGAAAGCCCTCCAGGGGATGGGGCCCTGAATGCCGCGGGTCCTGTCGCCGCCTGCCTGCGCCTCAGGCCCACAGACCCGTGAGTGGATTTCTTGGATGCCTTCCCCGGACCGGGGGGGCTGTCTCCCGCCCTGCCGTCTCCCGCCTGCAGCGCCGCCGAACTCCCGGACTCCCCCTCCATCTGGTGCTGATACCCGGCCGCGGTGGTAGGCCCAGATCCCGCCACCTGCGATCTTGTCTGCCGAGGCCCCCCCACGTGGGAGGAGGGGCCCGCGCGCTCCGGTTCCAGCCGACGAACGGGCGTAGCTGCCGATCCGGAGCTCCCGGACCGGCCGCCCGTGGAGCTGCGCCCATGCTGGGGATTCCTTCCGGTGTCCCCCCCGCCGGCGGCGTTCCTCCGCTTCGCGGGAGGACCCGAAGGGGCCCGAGGAGCGGGATTCCCGGTGCGGTGTCTAGCTCCGGGGGAGAGGTCAGGAGAGAAGCGCTCAGGCGGCCTAGACTGCCTAGCTCGCGCTGACTCCCTCCCCCTAACCTGGGGAACCTCCGGCTGTGTCCCCATCAGCGGCGCAAGGTTCTGCTGAACCCAGTCCTGCCCTCTCGCTGAGGCCTCGGCCCTCAGCTCTGCTAGCAGCTCCTCCACCCTGGACATGTTGGCACTAACTTTCCCAGGGAACTGTGTTACAGAGGTGGGCGGGACTAACTAATTTATACGACCTCTCCCCCTCCCACCTCCTTCCTCCAATCCTAACACCCCTTACTCCAGTGCCCTGTTCCCATCGTCATGCCAGCCCTCCGCCTATGGCATTTCTTTTCTTTGCTACGGGCTTTTCTGAATAAAGTATTTATAACTTTACGTTTACAGTGGTTTGTACCTCTATCACTTAGTAAGCCCTCCTTTTTCCTTTTACCCTCCGCTGTTAGGGATGCTTTTTTCCTATATGCTTTAGGGTTGAGTGATAGCAGGGCTTTTTTTCTGGGGGAACTTGGTGGAACTCAGTTCCACCACCTTTGGCTCAGACCCTTTGGTGCCCGCTCACCACAATCACTTGTGAACACAGAAGTCTGGTTTCTGTGTTTACAAGTGACTGCTTTGTAACCCCCTGAACTCTGCACACTGTATGTAATGCAATTCTGGTATTTAATGCCCCTTTAAGATCCTTCTACTGTTTGTGAAATCTGAACGGGTCGTGGTTGAGTTCCTGCACCTATTTTCTGAGAAAAAAAGCTCTGAGTGATAGACTCAACATTGACAACATTGAGGTACATATGTACCTCAAAGTAACATTTCTGTCTTTGCAGATGACACCAAGCTATGCAGTGGAATAACGTCCTTGCAGGATGTCTCCAATTTACAAGCCGACCTCAATGCTCTGTCTAATTGGGCGACTATGTGGCAGATGAGGTTTAATGTTGATAAATGTAAAGTTATGCACTTGGGGGCTAAGAATATGCATGCATCATACATGCTAGGGGGAGTTCAACTGGGGGGATCTGTAGTGGAGAAGGATCTGGGGGTTTTAGTTGATCATAAGCTCAATAATGGCATGCAATGCCAAGCTGCGGTTTCCAAAGCGAGCAAAGTCCTTTCTTGTATTAAGAGAGGTATGGACTCCAGAGATAGAGATATCATTTTGCCCCTGTACAAATCATTAGTAAGACCTTATCTGGAATATGCAGTCCAGTTGTGGGCACCAGTTCTCAAAAAGGATATCGGAGAACAGGAGAAAGTGCAGAGAAGGGCAACTAAACTGATAAGAGGCATGGAGGAGCTCAGCTATGAGGAAAGATTAGAAAAACTGAATGTATTCACTCTTGAGAAGAGGAGAATAAGGGGGGATATGATCAACATGTACAAATATATAAGAGGTCCATATAGTGAACTTGGTGTTGAGTTATTCACTTTAAGGTCAACACTGAGGACAATGGGGCACTCTTTACGTCTGGAGGAAAAGAGATTTCACCTCCAAATACGGAAAGGTTTCTTCACAGTAAGAGCTGAGAAAATGTGGAACAGACTCCGTCCAGAGATGGTTCTGGCCAGCTCAGTAGATTGCTTTAAGAAGGGCCTGGATTCTTTCCTAAATGCACATAATATAAGTTTTGTAGGTAAAGTTGATCCGGGGTAAATCCGATTGCCTCTCGGGGGATCAGGAAGGAATTTTTTCCCCTCCGGTAGCAAATTGGATCATGCTCTGCTGGGGTTTTTTGCCTTCCTCTGGATCAACTGTGGGTATGGAGTTGGGTGTATGGGAGGTACTGTGTTTTATTTTGTTTGTTTATTTTTTTTTATGGTTGAACTGGATGGACTTTTTTCAACCTGACTAACTATGTAACTATGTATATAACATGGTGCTTTTTGCCTTTTTTTAAACATTTTTATACCCCACCGTGCTCTCATGGCTGCTGTTTCACCATCAGTGGCCCCTGAGCAGGAGCTGTACGAGAGGCCTTCCTCTTCATGCCAGGCTTCTGAACCAGATATGTGACACTGACTTTGCAGAAGCTCTCTGGGAGATGTAGTCAAAAGAAGGATACAAGCCACAACCATTACAGAGAAGAAACTACAATACCCCAATATACCTGGGAGCAGGAGGGATCACATATCAGGAAAGGCCCACAAAAGAACGAGGTATTTGAGGGAGAGTGACAGCCAGGGATGGACTGCCCATCGGGACTACCAGGAGTTTCCCGGTGGGCTGATGGCCCAGTGGGCTGGCTTCAGACACAGCGGACTGCCGCCTCCCTCCGCTCCTCTGTCTCTCCCTCCCCTCAGCGCTCACCTCCTCTCCCTCCCTGCAGCGCTCACCTCCTCTCCCTCCCCACAGCGCTCACCTCCTCTCCCTGGCTAGTTAACTTCAGCGTGACTGAATACAGATCAGGAAAACGAGTGCCGAGGAAGCTTATGTCACAGCTGTGTGTGGCCGTCGTCCTTCCAGATTGTATGATGAGCTTTTCAGTGTGACTCTCGAGGAGATGGTCTGTATTCAGTCACACTAAAGTTAATTAGCCAGGGAGATGAGGTGAGCGCTGCGGGGGACCAGAGCATCATGGGGGAATAGAGGCGCATGGGGGACCAGAGCATCATGGGGGGGATAGAGGCACATGGGGACCAGAGCATCATGGGTACAGATGAGCAGGGGGTACCAGATAAGCATGGGTGAACAGAAGATCAAGAGAGGAATGCAGAAGCATGTGGGGGACCAGAGAAGCAGAGGGGGTACCAGTGGAGCATGAGGGTACATAGGATCATAAGGGGAAACAGAGAAGCAGGGCGAGGACCAGAGGAGCAAGGGGAGGGGACAGACAGCTGACTCCGCAGCTATGGCCTGGGAGTTTCTCATTTCTGCCTAATCTTGTTTCATTGGGGGGAGGGGGCACCAAACTGATTCTTTGCCCCGGGTGAAATAATGTCTACATTCCCCACTGGTACTGCCTATAAAAGTATAGCAAATGCCTAGTGAAGTAGGAGGGGGGCTTGGGTGGCCATCAAGGTTGGCCGGCCGGGGGGGGCGGGTTTGTCTGGACGCCATGGCCAGTCTGGATGAAGTCCAGAGACACATTTTTGTCCCAGTCCAGCCCTGGTGACAGCTAGAGAAGAAAGTGCTATGCACTACTATGTTCACCGTGTTCGCTGGAGACTGCTGCTTACAAGAGCCAGGAGGCGGGACTGGATCTGGTCTGCAGTGTCAAAGGCTGTTCTGATTCTCACCCGAGACACCCGCTGCAAGTACTGAGGTCGTCATTCCACCTACTCCTACCTTTGGCAATCTACAGGAAAGGGGGCCTCTGCTGCTCACCTACTACCAACAAAGTTGTGCCTAGAAAGGAATCGTGAGGGGGTTGGCAGACCCACCTTTAAGCATCTATACACAACAAACTACAGAAACAGGACTCAAACCTACTACCCCTGAGATTGTGTGTATTGATCAAGACTAATCAGTTTTTTTTACTTATTTTCAAGACTAATTTTAACATATGTCAGTTGGTGTTATGGCTCCTCCTGAGTGCTGGAGTTGTGCCTGCTATCAAGGTTAACCCTTGTGACTGTGTCCACCATTAGATCCAACTACTACAGCTAAGCACATTCTTAAACATGAAAGCTGCCATTGGACCTACTGTACTTCTTCTAATGCCGCGTACACACGCTCGGAATTTCCAACAACAAATGTTCGATGGGAGCTTTTGGTCGAAAATGTTGACCGTGTGTAGGCCCCAGCGGACATTTTCTGTCGGAATTTCAGACAATAAAAATTTGAGAGCTGTTCTCAAATTTTCCGACAACAAAATCTGTTCTCGTAAATTCCGATAGTGTGTAGACAATTCCAACGCACAAAATTCCACGCATGCTCTAAATCAAGTACAAGACGGAAGCGCTCGGTCTGGTAAAACATTTGTCGCGCTGTAACGGGCTGAAAATTGCGAATCGTCTCTCACCAAACTTCTACTAACATGAGATTAGCAGAAGGAGCCCAAAGGGTGGCGCACTTGCTATGGAACTTCTTATTGTGACATCGTCGTGACCACATTCTTGACTTTCGCAATTTCGCACATTTGTGGGACCGTATGCAATTTATACACGGTTTTGTTGTCAGAATGTCCAATCGTGCGTACGCGGCATAAGATTTAACCATACCAAAGAGTCTTTTCTTTTCCTGAACTCAAACTTCTAAATATATTGCTGCAATATTACGTTAATCTGCATGCTTTCATTATCCTGCATAGGGATGTCCCGATACCGATACTAGTATCGGTATCGGGACCGATACCAAGCATTTCCCGAGTACTTGTACTCGGGAAAATGCTCCGATGCTTCACCCGATACTTGTACAGTCAGGTATCGGGTGGTGGGAGAGTTACAAGTCTTCTCTGTGTTGTCTTCCCCCCTGTGATGTCTTCTTCCTCATGCTATCTTGTTCCCCCCTGCGATGTCTTCCCCCCCTGTGATGTCTTCTCTGTGTTGTCTCCCCCCCCATGATGTCTTCTCCCCCGTGCCGTCTTGTTTCCCCCAAGGATGTCTTCTCCTCGTGCCATCTTGTTTCCCCCGTGATGTCTTCTCCCCCTCTGTGCCGCTCTCCCCCCGTGATGTCTTTTTCCCGTCCGTGCCGCTCTCCCCTCGTGATGTCTTCTCCCCGTCCGTGCCGCTCTCCTCCCGTGATGTCTACTCCCCGTCGGTGCCGCTCTCCCTCCGTGATGTCTTCTCCCCTTCCATGCCGCTCTCCCCCTGATGTCTTCTCCCTGTTCGTGCCGCTCTCCCACCCTGATGTCTTCTCCCCGTCCGTGCCACTCTCCCACCCTGATGTCTTCTCCCCGTCCATGCCGCTCTCCCCCCGATGTCTTCTCCCTGTCCGTGCCGCTCTCCCCCCATGATGTCTTCTCCCTGTCCATGCCGCTCCCCCTTCGCGCCGCTCTCCCCCATGCCATCTTCTCCCCGTCCATGCCGCTCTCCCCCCATGCCGTCTTCTCCCCATCTGTGCCGCTCTCCCCCCATGACGTCTTCTCCCCATCCGTGCCGCTCTCCCCAGTGATGTGTTCTACCCCTTCGTGCCATCTTCTCCCCATCCATGCCACTCCCCCTCCGTGCCGCTCTCCCCCCTTGATCTATCAGGATGGAGAGCGGAGGTAGGAGCCGCTAAACCCGGCTCCAACCTTTTCCGAATGGACAGAGTCAGTGACCACTGACTCTGTCCATTCACATAACTGAAACATCGTAACCTGCGTTTACGATGCTTCAGTTTATGAATGGAGAGGAGCTTCTCTCCATTCATTTCAGCTGAGGCTGCAGAGAAAGGGACTGGGGTATCCGTGTCTATAGTCCCTTTCTCTGTCTTAAAGGGAAGATGTCAGAGGTCTGTTAAGACCCCTGATATCTCACCAAAGCCACCCAACAGGGCTAATTAAAAAAAAAAAAAATTGCAATAAATAATTTAAAAAATAAAATGTAAATAATAATAATAATAAAAAAAAATAAAAAAAACACTGACAATCCACTACCCCAATCCACTAGTAAAAAATAATAATTGTGTAAAAAAAAATACTGTCACATGACAGTAAAAAAAAAAACCTATCGGTATTCGGTATCGGCGAGTACTTGAAAAAAAGTATTGGTACTTGAACTCGGTCTCAAAAAAAGTGGTATCGGGACAACCCTAATGTCAACGTTCTTTAACCACTTGCTTACTGGGCACATATACCCCCTTCCTGCCCAGGTGAAATTTCAGCTTTCAGCACTGCGTCGCTTTAAATTAAAATTGTGCGGTCGTGCGACGTGCCTTACAAACAAAATTGATGTCCTTTTTTTCCCCACAAATAGAGCTTTCTTTTGGTGGTATTTGATCACCTCTGCGTTTTTTTTTTTTGCGCTATAAACAAAATTTGGAAAAAAAAACACAATATTTTTTACTTTTTGCTATAATAAAAATCAAATTGTTTAAAAAAAACTTTTTTTTTTTCTCAGTTTAGGCCGATATGTATTCTACATATTTTTGGTAAAAAAAACAATCGCAATAAGCGTATAGTAATTGGTTTGCGCAAAGGTTATAGTGGCTAGGAAATAAGGGATAGAATTCTGACAATTTTTTTTTTTTTTTACTAGTAATACGGCGATCTGCGAATTTTGTCAGGACTGCGATATTGCGACGGACACATCGGACACTTTTGACACATTTTTGGACCATTCACATTTATACAGCGATCAGTGCTATAAAAACGCACTAATTACTGTATAAATGTGACTGGCAGTGAAGGGATTAACACTAGGGGGTGAGGAAGGGGTTAAATGTGAGTCCTAGGTGTGTTCTAACTGTGTGGGGGGAGGGGGGTGACTGGGGGAGGTGACCGATGCTGTCTCCCTATGTACAAGAGAAACAGCATCTGTCTCCTCTTACTGACAGGACGTGGAGCTCTGTGTTTACACACAGAGCTTCACGTCCCTGCTCTAAAACTGCCGATCAGCGGGTACCTGGCAGACATCGCGACCGCCAGGCACGCGCATCGGCATCTCGGGGACGCGCCGGGTGCGCGGGCGCCGCCATCTGCGCGCGCGCACCCCCCAGTGGCCAGAGAACACGATTCCGTCAATTGACGGCAGCTTGGATATTCAGATCCACTAAGCTGCCGTCAATTGACAATATGCGGGGACTGAAGTGGTTAAGGGCCCCAAATTACTGGCAGAAGATTTAACACAAATAGTTATTCTGACCACTTTATCCTGAATGCAGTCAATGTTTAACTCTGTCTTGTCTTGCAGGCGCAAACCTAGCCCCTTTGTTTTGAGAGCTCACAAGTGGCATAGTTGGTCTACTCTTATTTGCCCACTTGGGATGTTTCTTCTCATACGAAGAGCTACTGTTTAAGCCCTTGGGGTCACAGTATAAGCTGGGGTCCAGGTCTTTTATAAAGGCATTGGAGGGATCAGGTACTGTATACTGCTAATGTGTCCATGCTACTTTACCTAAAGTGGAGCTCCACTCGTTTTCAAAAGTTGTTCTTATTTCAATGTCCACCAACAGTGTTTATGTAATTGGATAATCAAAGGTTTAAAAGTTCTGTAAAAGTACCTTGTTTCAATTCATTTTCCCTGGAATTTTAATTTAGGCTGTCTAGGTGAGCTATATCATTAAGCTGCCCCAACAACTTCCAGGATATCCATGTCATCGATCCCAGAAGTCTTCTGGCAGCCTAAGCTTTCAAATATTGCGTTATTTACAGGCCAGAAATGACACCATCAGAAAGGAAGCTCCGCAGCAGGTGGAAACTTAGCGCAGGTGCTCATGACTGTGGGGACCCTGAGCAGGGGGACAGGATAAGGAAGGGGCCGCAAATCGCGGCTGCACAGGGGGCGGGCTTATGCCTCGAGGCAAGCTCCCTTAAAAGGTCTGGGGGGCGGAGCCATCCATTCGGGTGCCATCTACAGTGAGGCATCACACAGGCAGTTTTTCTCTGTGCTGCTGCCTCACACATGGATCGTTTGGAAGGGATGGTGGAGCGCCTGAGGGCTGCTGCTAGGATCCATGGGGCAGACTGGTATGCAGAGCAGCTGCTGGAGCTGTTCCCTGATCCAGGAGAGGGTAGGTCCAGCGATCCCCTATCCCCCCCCCCCGCCCCCCCCCCTCGCCACGTCCGGCCAGGCGTTCTCGGCCCCCGGTCAGGTACAGCCCGGGTGGGTCTCCAGGGGGGTCTCCGGCGGGGGATCGGCGCGATGAGAGCCCGTTTGCTGACCCTTCAGGGTCCAGGAAGAGGCTGTCTGGGGAGGCTCCTAGGGATGCTAGCAAGAGGCCTAGGCCACAGCGAGTATCGGGTCGGCGGGTGGCGTCTCCGTCGCCTGCTAGACCCGTGGCGGGACCATCCAGAACGGTAGCGCGGGCGGGTCCATCCGCTCCGCGTGGCACTTCGCGGCGGGGGAGATCGGTGGGCACGGCTGGGAGCTCAGCAGCCAGGGCGGCTCCGGCTGGTCGCGGAGGAAGTGGAGGTCCAGTGAGGGGTGACGACGGCGTATCGCGAGCGGCTACTGCTGTTTCGCAGGGGGCTCGGCGAGGGAGAACGATGGACACGGTACGGCCAGACTCAGGGGCTCACAGCATCTCTTCAGGCAGCAGTTCCATGGCCTTGCCTGCGGGCTCAACGTCCCTTGCCGGGCAAGGGGACCAACGGTCTGAGGGTGAGATCTCGGATACGGACTCTGATGGTCCAGAGGAGGTGGCGGGCCCGTCGGGGCTCCAACGTGGATCCGGATCGGCGGCTGGTCGGACTGTTTCTGCTGGGCAGCCGGGTAAGAGCGCTTCTATGTCTGTTCCTGTATCTTCTCCTTCTGTGTTTTCTCCCCCCCCTCCCCCTCCCTTGCTTCCTCCTGCACCCTCTCTTCCTCTTTCCAGTCCCTCTGCTGGGGTGGGTTCTTTTTTGTTGGGGACTTCTTCGGTTGGTGGTGGGCAGGGGGGGGGTGTCTTGGATGTCGGGTCACTCATGTTGCAGCAGTTGCTTTCGTTCATGTTGCAGGGATGTAGGGCCATGGCCGGGGGGGGGGGGGGGGGCGGTCGTTCCCCCTCCGGCTGCTTCCGGGCCTCCCACGGCTGCGTGGTTGGTCCCTCCGGTTGCTAGTACAGTTGAAGCAGTGTCTGCGGCTGTGCCGCTTACGGGTGGGAGTGGGGGTTTGTCCCCCGCTGGCCAGTCAGTGGTGCCGACCCCGGTGCTTGGGGAGTCGGTGGCGGGTGCTGTGGTTAGCGGGTCTCCTTCTGGGGTGGCGCAAGTTAGTGCACAGTCGGGATCGGCGTCGGGTTTGACGGCTGATGGTGTTCGGTTGTCTGACTCGGCCCGTTGCGAGGTATACCTGTGTTATGATGCACCCTTGGGTTCACACTTGAAGCAGGAGGTGCGGGAACGTATCTGGAGGGGGGAGTTTGTGGAAATATTTTCATTACTTCCCCTGGAGAAGTTCAATTTGGATAAGGTGAAGCCTGATGAGAGTAAGAAGGAGGAAGAGGAAAAACGGCGCTTCCGCCTTATTCCCCGGACTTTCGCGAACTGGGCTCAGGCGTTTTATATCTTGGCGAGCGTGATTGGGGAGAAAGACCCGCATCAGTGTACGGGCTTGTTCAGTTATATTGATTCTATCAGCGAGGCGCAGAGGGTGTATGGGGGGGGAGCCTGGTTGCGATATGATGAGCAGTTCAGGCAGAAGAAGGCATGGAGGCCTGAGATAAAATGGAATCAGAAGGATATCGCCTTGTGGATGAGGCTCATGTCTCAGGCCAGGGTAGTGCCTCAGCCCTTTCGTGAAGGGGCCGGGGGAGCTCAGTCCTCCCCATTGTCGGCCGCAAAACGAAAAGGTTTCTGCTGGCAGTTCAATGAGAGCTCCTGTAAGTTCGGGAGCTCTTGTTGCTTCCGACACGAGTGTTCAGGTTGTGGCGGGGCCCACCCCTTGTCAAAGTGTTTCAAGAAGGGCAGAAAGGCAGGTGACACTGGAAAAAGGGAAGACGCCGGTGAGGGTGGAAAAGATGGCGCCGTACCTAAGTAGGTACCCGAACAGGGTAGCTGCACGGGCCTTGTGGTTGGGCTTTAAGGAGGGTTTCCCGATTCCGAGTGATTTGGCCGTCATCCCTCCTTTGACGGCTAACCTGAAGTCTGCCTATGAGCACCCAGAGGTGGTGTCTGACAAGTTCCGGAAGGAGGTGGGTTTGGGTAGGATGGCGGGCCCGTTTGATGTCCCGCCTGTGGATGGCCTCGTGGTGTCACCTCTTGGGGTGGTTCCGAAACGGGAGCCGAATCAGTTTCGGCTCATTCATCATCTCTCTTACCCTAAAGGGGGGTCGGTGAATGACGCCATTGACCCGGCATTATGTACGGTGTCCTACGCATCGTTTGATGAGGCCATGCGCTGGGTTCAGCGCTTTGGGCGCGGGGCCTTGTTGGCCAAGACCGATATCGAATCGGCGTTTCGGCTCCTGCCAGTTCATCCGGAGAGCGTGCGGTTGTTGGGGTGTTTTTGGGACGGGAAGTTTTTTGTGGATAGGTGCTTGCCCATGGGTTGCGCCATCTCGTGTTCGTATTTTGAGTTGTTTAGTTCCTTTTTGGAGTGGGTGGTGAAGGACTTGTCTGGTTTGGCGTCGGTGTTACATTATCTCGATGATTTCTTGATGGTCGGACCGCCTAATGACCGGGCTTGCATGATCTTGCTGGCCACGGTTCAGCACGTTTGCGAGGTATTCCGGGTCCCGCTGGCGCGTGACAAGACGGAGGGACCCGTCACGGAGCTGAAGTTTTTGGGCATTGTTATTGATTCGGGGCGGATGGAATGCCGGCTCCCGGAAGACAAGTTGGTGGACTTGCGGGAGTCCGTCGCAAGGGCGGCCAGTAGTTCAAAGTTGAAGTTACGGGAGTTGCAGTCGTTGTTAGGGAAGCTCAACTTCGCCTGTCGCATAATGCCGATGGGGAGGGTTTTTTGCCGCCGGTTGGCGGCGGCCACAGCGGGGGTTAGGGCTCCTCATCATTCTGTGCGGTTGGGTCGCGAGCATAGGGAGGATCTTAGAGTTTGGGACTCCTTTCTGGAAAACTACAATGGTAGATCCCTTTGGTTGGCCCCGGTGGTCCCAGCCAGTGCATTGGAGCTCTTTACCGATGCGGCGGGTTCGGTGGGTTTCGGGGCCTATTTTCAGGGACAGTGGTGTGCTGGGCGGTGGCCACAGCAGGTAGTGGAGTCGCCGTTGATTCGGAATTTGATGTTGCTGGAGTTGTTCCCTATTGTGTTGGCGGTGGAACTGTGGGGTCAGTAGTTCAAGGATCGGAGAGTGAGGTTTCACTGCTACAATTTGGGTGTGGTGCAAGCCATTACTTCTTTGTCGGCTTCGTCATTGCCGGTGGTTCGTCTGCTGCGTGCGTTAGTGCTAAAATGTTTGGATTTGAACATTGTGGTTTGTGCAGTGCATATTCCCGGGGTTGAAAATGAGGTGGCTGATGCCCTTTCTCGTTTGCAGTGGGATCGGTTCCGACGTCTGGCTCCGGAGGCGGAGCAGGAAGGGGTGCCGTGCCCCAGTGGCTTGTGGGACCTCGTTTTGGCCGAGTGATGGCATTGGTGAAAAAGTCAGTAGCTGAATCCACGTGGAGGGCTTATGAGCGGGTGTGGCGGGAATGGCACGGCCTGGTAAGTGATCTGGGGGTTGGTTCCTCGGCTGAGGAACGGTTGCATTTGCTGTTGTACTTTTTGGGTAGATGTTGTGAAGATGGGGTGTCGGTCTCTGCGCTGTCCACAAAAATGGCGGCATTGGCTTTCCTCTTCCAAATCAACGGGGTGGAGGACGTTACTAAGTCGTTCGTGGTCCGCAAGGCTTTGCGGGGATATAGGAAGGGCCGCGTTCGGCCGGATACCAGGAGGCCGGTTTCGCTGCTTATGTTGGAATCTTTGGTTGGAATGTTGCCTCAGGTGTGCTCATCATCGTTTGAGGTTGGGTTGTTTCGAACAGCGTTCATCTTGGCCTTTTTTGGGGCCTTTCGCGTAGGGGAACTGGTCAGCCCCTCTAAGGCGGTGGCTGGGGGGCTGCAGGTGTCTGACGTGATCGTACTTTCTGATTCGGTCTCAATATGGCTCCGTAGGTCAAAAACTGACCAGGCGGGGTGGGGGTCTAAGGTGGTGCTGGGTAAGGTGCCGAATCTTGGGGTCTGCCCGGTGGAGGGGGTACGTGCTTGGCTTGGCGACAGGCCTCCTGTCGCCGGTCCGCTGTTGGTCCATGAGAACGGGATTCCACTGACGAGGTACCAATTTTCGGCTGTTTTTAAGCGGTGTTTGGTGGCGGGCGGATTCAACGCCAGGGACTACTCTTCCCATTCGTTTAGGATAGGGGCTGCTACGGAAGCCTCGCGCTGGGGCTTAAGCGATGATATCCTGCAGCGGATAGGTCGCTGGGAGTCTCGGCGGTTCAGGTCATATGTTCGGCCACAGTTGTTGTAGGGGTCGTAGTGGGGCCGTAGTTTTGAGCACGATTCTGTGGGGGTTTCTGGGGTTTTTTAAAAAAAAAGGGGGAGTGTTTCTGTCTGAAGTCAACTCTCTCTCTCTCTCTCTCTCTCTGGATGTGTGATGTGTTCTGTGTGTTTGGTTTTCTCTTGTATGTAATTTCTTGTTGTTGTCCCCACTCTTTTCGTTACAGGCCCCATTGGCTTGATTTGGATTTTGGGCCACTCTTATGTTCACTGGGGGGCTAAGAGGGCTCTGGTCAGGAGAGAGGGCAGACAGTTGGGCTTTGCCAGGGAGGAAGCCACGGTGCGATGGATCGGTATCCCCGGCATGCTTTGGGCCAGAGTGATGCCGGAGGTACAGCATTACGCCAGGTTGGACAGGCCCCCGGATGTGCTCTTGCTGCACGTTGGGGGCAACGATCTCTGCTTAAGGGCTGCTCGCGAGTTGATTCGCGACATCAAATGGGATTTCATGCGCCTGCGCAGTGCTTTTCCAGACACTGTCCTGGTGTGGTCTGAAATGGTGGGGAGGTTAGCTTGGAGGGGTGCTCGTTCCGTGGACAGGGTCAATAGGGCCCGGATTAAGGCCAATAAGGCAGTGTCCAAATTTGTAATTCAGAACGGTGGGTTGGTGGTTCGCCATTGCGAACTCGAGAGTGACTTCGGCCTTTATTTAAGGGGTGATGGGGTGCACCTTTCCCAGGTTGGGATAGACATGTGGGTCTTGGGGCTCCAGGACGGTCTACAACGGGCCTTAGGGCTGTGGCGGGCCGCCCACGCGTGAGGTGTCACCGTGGGCGCCTGTGGCGTTTGTTCAGGGTTCCTGAGAATTGGGTGGGGTTTGGTACATACATATTAGATGGGTGTACCTTAGTTGTTGGTAGGAGTTGGGGCCCGTCATGGGATGGGCACCTTCCCTATCTGGTTAGGTGGATAGTGGTATATCGTGCTGAAGAATCAAACGAAGGAGGAAGTCATGGCCTTGTGAGCTGATGGGAGCGCGGCTAGAGGTCCGAAGACTTTCTATGGGGTACAGCCGATTACCGGGCACTTTTTCTTTCCCTTTCTCAGGAACCTCGTGTCTACAACTGTTTGGGGTTAATTGTTTTTTGTTAGGTTAATTTATTGCGTAATGGTTAAAATATATATTTAATGTTAACCACTTTCCCACCGCGCCATAAGCATTTTACTGCTACGGCGCGGCGGGGTTATCTCGGGACACAAGACCCGGCGCATCACGGATCACGGTAAATTGCCGCTGATCGCGGCCGTTTACCACGTGATCGCGCCGTCAAATGACGGCGCGATCACTTGTAAGCAAACCGGCGTCATTTGATGACGCCGGTTCCTCCCTCTCCTCCCTCTCCGCTCTGTACAGTGTGCGAGGAGAGGGGGGGGGGAGCGGGGTGTCAGCAGCTGAGCTGTGGCTGGATCTGTGACAAATGCAGTCACAGATCCAGCCATCCCTCAAAACATCCCAGCTCTGCCATCCCCCCAGTACCCTGCAATCGCCAGTACCCTGCAATCCCCAGTACCCAACAATACTCAGCAATCCCCCAGTACTCAACAATACCCCAGTACTCAACAATACCCCAGTACCCAACAATACCCCAGTACCCAACAATACCCCAGTACTCAACAATACCCCAGTACCCAACAATACCCCAATACTCGGCAATACCCCAATACTCCAGTACTCAACGATACCCCAATACTCGGCAATACCCCAGTACTCGGCAATACCCCAATACTCGGCAATACCCCAGTACTCGGCAATACCCCAGTACTCGGCAATACCCCAATACTCGGCAATACCCCAATACTCTACCCAATACTCGGCAATACCCCAGTACCCAACAATACCCCAGTACTCGGCAATACCCCAATACTCGGCAATACCCCAATACTCGGCAATACCCCAGTACTCGGCAATACCCCAGTACTCAACAATACCCCAGTACTCGGCAATACCCCAATACTCCAGTACTCAACGATACCCCAATACTCGGCAATACCCCAGTACTCGGCAATACCCCAATACTCGGCAATACCCCAGTACTCGGCAATACCCCAGTACTCGGCAATACCCCAATACTCGGCAATACCCCAATACTCGGCAATACCCCAATACTCGGCAATACCCCAGTACTCGGCAATACCCCAATACTCGGCAATACCCCAATACTCGGCAATACCCCAATACTCGGCAACACCCCAATACTCGGCAATACCCCAATACTCGGCAATACCCCAGTACTCAACAATACCCCAGTACTCAACAATACCCCAGTACTCGGCAATACCCCAATACTCGGCAATACCCCAATACTCCAGTACTCAACGATACCCCAGTACTCGGCAATACCCCAGTACTCGGCAATACCCCAGTACTCGGCAATACCCCAATACCCTGCATGATACTTTGCAATACCCCAATACTCTGCAATACCGCCTATGGGGATTTTTAGGTAGCAAAGTTTGGCGCCATTCCATGAGCGTGCGCAATTTTGAAGTGTGACATGTTGGGTATCTATTTACTCTGCGTAACTTCATCTTTCACATTATGAAAAAAAATTGGGCTAACTTTACTGTTTTGTTTTGTTTTAAGCACAAAACAGTTTTTTAAAAAACACGCGTTCAATAAATTTCTGCGAAAATACCGTGCGAGATAAAAAGTTGTAACGGCCGCCATTGTATTCTCTAGGGTCTTTGCTAAAAAAGCATATATAATGTTTTGGGGTTCTATGTAATTTTCTAGCAAATAAATTATGATTTTTCCATGTAGGAGAGAAATGTCAGAATTGGTCTGGGTGTTCCAGAACGCCTGATGGCGTTCCCTGCATGTTGGGCCTCTGTATGTGGCCACGCTGTGTAAAAGTCCCACACATGGGGTATCGCCATACTCGGGAGGAATAGCAGAATGTGTTTTGGGGTGTAATTTGTGGTATGCATATGCTGTGTGTGAGAAATAACCCGCTAATATGACAGAAACAAGATTTTTTTTTTTTTTTTTTACAGAATTTTCAGTCGTTTTTCTTTTATAGCGCAAAAAATAAAAAACCCAGAGGTGATCAAATACCACCAAAAGAAAGCTCTATTTGTGTGAAAAAAAGGACAAAAATTTCAAATGGGTAGAATGTTGTATGACTGAGTAATTGTCATTCAAACTGTGAGAGCACCGAAAGCTGAAAATTGGTCTGGTTAGGAAGGGGGTTTAAGTGCCCAGTGGTCAAGTGGTTAAAAAGAAGTTTTATATTTAAAAGTTGGTTATTTTTATAAAGTTATTTAATTTTACCTTTTGGATTTTAAATAAAAGGGGCCTTTGGTGGCCATTTAATCCAGAAGGTGTTGCGTGATTTCTATGGGTGGGTTTAAGGTTTTAGGGGTGGGTTTTGGTTTACTCCCAAGCACTAGGCATACACCAGTCAAGGAAGCTCTGCAGCAGGTGGAACCTTAGCGCAGGTGCGCATGACTGGGGGGACCCTGAGCAGGGGGACAGGATAAGGAAGGGGCCGCAAATCGCGGCTGCACAGGGGGCGGGGCTTATGCCTCGAGGCAAGCTCCCTTAAAAGGTCTGGGGGGCGGAGCCATCCATTCGGGTGCCATCTACAGTGAGGCATCACACAGGCAGTTTTTCCCTCCCTCCCTCCCTGGGGAAGTGTCTGGTATGGGTGTCTGTTGTAACGCTCTTTGTTTTTCAGGTGGACGTTGGCGTTTGTTCAGGGTTCCTGAGAATTGGGTGGGGTTTGGTACATACATATTAGATGGGTGTACCTTAGTTGTTGGTAGGAGTTGGGGCCCGTCATGGGATGGGCACCTTCCCTATCTGGTTAGGTGGATAGTGGTATATCGTGCTGAAGAATCAAACGAAGGAGGAAGTCATGGCCTTGTGAGCTGATGGGAGCGCGGCTAGAGGTCCGAAGACTTTCTATGGGGTACAGCCGATTACCGGGCACTTTTTCTTTCCCTTTCTCAGGAACCTCGTGTCTACAACTGTTTGGGGTTAATTGTTTTTTGTTAGGTTAATTTATTGCGTAATGGTTAAAATATATATTTAATGTTAAAAAGAAGTTTTATATTTAAAAGTTGGTTATTTTTATAAAGTTATTTAATTTTACCTTTTGGATTTTAAATAAAAGGGGCCTTTGGTGGCCATTTAATCCAGAAGGTGTTGCGTGATTTCTATGGGTGGGTTTAAGGTTTTAGGGGTGGGTTTTGGTTTACTCCCAAGCACTAGGCATACACCAGTCAAGAGTTTGGGCGGTGCTTAATCCTTTCTCCAGCCTCACTTGCCTCTGTGTTTGCTTCTTTCTAGCTTTTCTGTTGATTAACAAGTTGCCATAACAATGGGGTGGGAACTTTTGCCATTGTCATGGCAACCTGGCAAAGTGTGCCGCGGAGGTGTATGCTAGGTAGCCAGCTGCATGGAATTCTGGAAATTAATAGGAGCAGGCTTCAGATGCCCACATCTTTAAATGGCCGCTGCCTGCCTGGCAGGAGCATATAGGAAATCAATGATTGGCAAGTAAAAATTATTTGGAGAGTTGTAGCAATATCTGAATTATATGCTGCAAATGATAAGAATCAGAGGGGTGCTTTTATTACAATTTTGTTTAGGAGACTTTTTAAAGTGCCAACACATGTTATATTTCTATGACCTTAACCTGTCAATACAGCTTGTTAATCTTTAAAAAAAAAGTGTGTACCTGCTGGTGTGTCAGTGAGGGTGAGGCCTCACATGAGGCTAGAGCAAGAGCAGAGGACCCAAATTACCAGTGGCTCCTGCATAAGAATGGTCCCACAGTTCAAGTCGAACTTACGGGTGTTTGCCCGTTCGCCAAAATCAGATTATTATGGAGTGTGCACGGCAATATATATATATATATATATAGTACAGTCAGTCAGTGTACAGTATATAATACAGTGTATTGACGTGGTTAAGGGGAACTCTGACAGAATTAAGAAAAAAAATGTCATGTATTCCCCCTAGTCCACACCAGGCCCTTAATGGGAACTCCACAGCATTTTTATTTTAAACCACCTTTATTTCCCCCCCAAAATCCATAGAAGGCCCTTTGGGGCCAGGCATAGATTTTAAGGGGAACTCCATGACAATTTTTTTAAATTGGCGTGGGGTTCCCTCAAAATCCATACCAGACCCTTTTCAGACCAAGCAGACTGGAAGGCCAGGATGGGGGGGGGTGGGGAATGAGTGAGCGACCCCCCTTCTGAACTATACCAGGCTGCTTGCCCCCCAAAACACCTTGTCCCCATGGGGACAAGGGCTCCATTCCCACAACCCTTGGCCGGTGGTTGTGGGGGTCTGCGGGCAGGGGTCTTATCAGAATCTGCCTTTATGTGAATGGGTATTGGGTACATTATACCCCTACCCATGCACCAAAAAAAAGTGTCAAAAAGTAAAAACCACAAAAGAAAGTGACAATTAAAAAAAAAAGAAAAAAGGGGGCTTCAGCGATGTCCATCCAGCTTCAATCACACTGCCCGACGGACCCGAAAAATAGAAAATACTTCCGCCGACTGCTGCTATGGTGATGTAACCGAATGACCCCGCCCCTTCTGATGGCATGTGATGTCAGAGGGGGACAGGATCATTCAGTTATGTCAGTGGGTGGCCCTGCCCTTGCCTATATAACAGCTGTCACAGCCAAAAGACAGCAGTCACTGGGAGGTCTCCCATTGAGGCTAAGAATTTATTTATTTTTTACTATTTTTTGGGGTCGGTCGGGTGGCATGATTGACAAAAATTATTCTTTCATACTATTCCACCCCTTCACAGAATTCCAAATTTGAAAATAAATGCAAACTGAACAATTTAGAAATCCAGGCTTATCCTAAAAAAAAAAAAGCTGAAGCAGGAGCTGCTAAAAACAAACCCCAAGTGCAAAATAAAGTAATGCATAATAAGCAGATTTTAGCACAACAAAGTCCTTTTATCAAAACTAATATGTATTGCTCATTGTGGGTTACTGGATAATTGTACTTAGCTCTTTATTTTATTATTAAAGTTTAAAGTGGAGTTCCACCCATTTTTTATGTTTGTCTGTGCTGCATGCCCTAATCTCACAGGGCCAGATTCAGGAAAGGTTACGCTGGCGGATCGAGTGATCCGCCAGCCTAACTGTGGCTTTGAGCCGGCGTTTCTGTTTTCTGTAACCAGAAAACAAGAAACGCCGGGTTGAAGTTCCGATGCGAGCAGCGTAACTGAGTTTCGCCATCGCATCGTTACTTCAACTTAAAAATGGCGCCGGGGGCGTTCCCGCCGATTTCCGCTCAAAAAATATGTTAATGAGCGGAAATCGGCAATTCACGATCGAAATCCGGCGCGACGCAATGACGATACGACGTTTCCGGACGGGATACGCGGCGCATAGATATACCTACATGGGGTTGGAGTATCCTATGTTAGGTATAGGCGTCGTCATCGCGTCGGAAAAAAAAAAAAAAAAACGTCGCTTGCGTAAAACGGTCATGAATGGGAATGTGACGTCATTGACGTTCATTCACAGATTTTGGAGCATGCGCACGGGGATGTTTTGACACTCGACGCATGCGCAGTACGTTGGCGGCGGGATCGCGCGTAGTTAGCATACTACACGCCCCGTACCCGCGACATTTGAATTCCGCCGGCTCATTTGTGATGCGCTGCCGCAACTTTAGGAGCAAGTGCTTCGTGAATGACAGCACTTGCTCCTAAAATTTCGGCAGCGCAACGCAAATCAGAAGCGTTACTCCAGAGCAAAGATGCTCTGGAATACGTGAATCTGGCCCACAGTGTTCAGAATGAACAATTTTTATGTATTTTGTTGCTTGTAAATACCTTTATTTTGTAGTCCTTCATTACTTCCTCCTCCTTATTAGCCTAGGCTATTAAGTCACAAGGCTATTTGCAAGGGTTTCTGGGATAGGCATGATGTTTTTCCAGTAGTCCTTGCAAACCTGACTGAAACCTATTACATTGCTTGTGCAGCACTGAGCATGTGCGAGATATGCAAAGCTGAAATCCAGGAAGTCTGGCTTCATGATGCCCACACTTAAGATGGCCACGGTCTATTTCTAGATTGTAAATTTAAATGCTGTAACAACCTAACAAAACGGACCTTAGTTTACAGACTAACTTTACTAGAATACATTAAGCTTGTGTATTAGAGGGGTATTTATATTTAAAAAGTGAAATTGTGGCTGGAACTTCCCTTTAATACACTTATTTAATATATATTGAGCCAATGATGGCAGCCAGTTGGATTTCAGCTGAAATCTGCAATAGATAACATATCAATACTCCTTGTCTTGTTAAATAAGCCTGCTTATGAATCCTCATTTACTAAAGTGCCAAAAAGGCAAACTGTCGGCACTGTACCAGTGCTGAAAAAAATTACAACTGGAACCTATTTCTGTAGTGCTGTAGTCAATTAAAAAATTTAAATTTTTCAGTTTCATGGGTTCTTGTTGGTTGCAATCCTTGCAGCTCCTTAGCAACACATTTTTATTAGTATACCTTTTGAAGAATATGTTTGCGCTTATTAAAACATCCTGTTTGTTTTTGCTTGGAATACTATTTAGTAGACGAGCACAGTATTTTTTTAGCTGGACAGTCTTGACATTACAGTGGTAGAAGTAATTAGTTCCATTCAAAAGGAATAATTCTTAACTAAATAAAAGCTACCTGTACATTGTGCATACAGACTAAACAAACACTGCTGTCAATCCATCTGGTTCAACCTCTTTATGGAAATCATTCTAGGATTTATGTGTCCTTGGACAAGATATACAGCTATGCAAGCCATAGATGACAATACATACATACAACCTTGGTCAGTGGCAGTGAAGTGTGATTCATATATATGCAGATAAAAGAAGTGAAATGGGTATTGTGATTGGTATTGAGCAAGGTTACTTGTGTCTGTTTGTAACAAATAGTAAAACCTCCTAAATATAAATTATGCAAGCTGGTCAATAAAACCCCCGGGTGTGCTTTATTTAACTCATTGAAACACAGCACAGACAGTGTAAATGTGTTTATGTTGCTTAAATGGCGATTGCAGTAACAAGAACCTCATAATATTGGGCAACTCAGCTAATTTTGATTCACAATGAATAAAGCAATGTCATTAAAATTAGGAAATAAATAACCACTTTATGGTAACAGTGAATGATCTGTAATCTGAGGAAAAGGGGGCACTCTTTACGTCTAGAGGAAAAGAGATTTCACCTCCAAATACGGAAAGTTTTCTTCACAGTAAAAGCTGTGAAAATGTGGAATAGACTCCCTCCAGAGGTGGTTCTGGCCAGCTCAGTAAAGTGCTTTAGGAAAGGCCTGAAATCTTTCCTAAATGTACATAATATAACTGGGTACTAACATTTATAGGTAAAGTTGATCCGGGGAATATCCGATTGCCTCTCAGGGGATCAGGAAGGATTTTTTTTCTCTGCTGTAGCAAATTGGATCATGCTTTGCTGTTTTTTTTTTGCCTTCCTTTGGATCAACTGTGGGTATAGAATTGGGTATATGTGATTGTACGATATTATTATTATTTTATTTGTTATGGTTGAACTTGATGGACTTGCGTCTTTTTTCAACCTGACTAAGTATGTAACTATGTAATTAACACTACCTTGCTGCCTCACAGGCATGTTAACCACTTAAGGACCGCCTCCTGCAGATATACGTCGACAGAATGGCACAGCTGGGCACAAGCACGTACCTGTATGTCCTCTTTAAGTGCCCAGCCGTGGGTCGGAGGCGCGTGACGCGCGTGGCCTCGACCCGGTCCGAAGCTCCCTGATCGTGGCCGTGGGACCCGCGGACCCGATCGCCGAGTCCCGTGATCGGTCCCTGGATCTGAAGAATGGGGAGATCTGTGTGTAAACACAGCTTCCCCGTTCTTCACAGTGGTAGCTTCATTGATCGTGTGTTCCCTGATATAGGGAAACACGATCAATGACGTCACAGTTCCAGCCCCGCCCCCCTACAGTTAGAAAAACATATGAAGTCACACATAACCCATACAGCACCCCCAAGTGGTTAACTCCCAAACTGCAATTGTCATTTTTACAGTAAACAATGCATTTTTATAGAATTTTTTGCTGTGAAAATGACAATGGTCCCAAAATGTGTCAAAATTGTCCGATGTGTCCGCCATAATGTCACAGTCATGAAAAAAATTGCTGATCGCCGCCATTAGTAGTAAAACATTTTTTTATAAAAATGCAATAAAACTATCTCCTATTTTGTAAATGCTATAAATTTTGCGCAAACCAATCGATAAACGCTTACTGTGATTTTCTATACCAAAAATAGGTAGAAGAATATGTATCGGCCTAAACTGAGGGGAAAAAAAAATTATATATATTTTTGAGGGATATTTATTATAGCAAAAAGTAAAAAATATTGATTTTTTTTCAAAATTGTCGCTCTATTTTTGTTTATAGCGCAAGAAATAAAAACCGAATAGGTGAACAAATACCACCAAAAGAAATCTCTATTTGTGGGAAAAAAAGGACCTCAATTTTGTTTGGGAGCCACGTCACATGACCGCGCAATTGTCAGTTAAAGCGACGCAGTGCCGGAAGCTGAAATTTCGCCTGGGCAGGAAGGGGGTATATGTGCCCAGTAAGCAAGTGGTTAAACAGCATTGATATTGTACAGGTGTGGTATTATAAAGAGCTATCGTGATTTGCTGTCACTCTGTAGCCAACATCCCAAAATCTATTGCAACAAATACCCTCTAATCATATACGGAACTTTCAGGGGTACCTAAGCAATGCACAAATACCAATGAATATAGATGGCAATGAATATTAAATATAAAAATATATATTTTATCGTACAAAAAGAGTTTTAAAACAAATGCGGCTGGAATAGAATAAATAGCACATATAGCTATATCTTAGTACAATATAGTTGATTCTATGTTCACATGAAGGTGGCTGACACATTTCGAAGTCCCATCCTCCTTCAGAGGTGGCACAGGTGAGTTTATTGAATAAATTATAATCAAAAAACAATGCAGTACATAACATTAGCTTAAATATGACATGCAGTAGTATGTGCAGGAGAGGAGCATTAGAACTAAGAGGCACTGCATTTGTTAGGAGCATCACTTAATACGGGTTTAAATTACCTGAAATTCTCGATATCCATTACAACATTATTTATTTAAAATATATACATTATTAATAATATTTAATTATTTTTTCATTAGAATTTTTTTTATAGATATATCTTCTAGTATTTTTTAGTTGGAGAGAGGTCCTTCCTTTTTTCCCCCATATAGTATACAAAATTGAATATTAGGGGCAGAATGCATCCATATTTACGATTTTCCAACAAATCAACATTGACTCATGTATAGTGACCATGAGATCAGACTGCTATAGCATGAACCATGGTGCATTGTGTGGGAATTTAACCTGCACCCTCCTCACAAACCCTCTAGTTGGTGTTAGTAATGCACCAGCTATTTTCACTAGCTGGTCGAGCATGGGAGAAGATACAGCAAGCACTTACAGACCTGGGATTTGGGTTTTAAACACCAGTAGAATATTGTAAAATATCACAGGTGAAGTCTATACCTATAGGTGGAATTCACACCCATAAAAGAGACATAGCAAGTGTAATATTTCACAGATTAAATATTTTAATAAGCTATTACTTAATAGTGTAATTTTGGACTTTTTCGACGTATAGCACATTATGGCGACGTAAGTGCAAAGGTCTAAAAACTGGCCACCCTACGCCAACGTAGCTTGCACACGCCGGCGTAGCATGGGCGCAAATATGGACTGGAAGCATGTTGCTGCTCCCATTGATTAGGCATATAAACATGCAAATGAGGGAAATACGGCGATTCAGGAACGTGCGTGCGCCCGACGCATGCTGCGCAAGGTGCGCGTAAGTTGTACGTCCGGCGTCATAGTTACACCTCATAGATGAGGTGCAATCCGGCAACAGACATGCAAAGGTCTGCACCAGGGAACACAAGCCGGCATATTGTGCATTGGACGTGTGTCTGGCTGGGCGAACGTTAAGTTCACGGCATACGTGGTGATCTGGCGTAGCTTAGGCAGTTGTGCCGGCATGGTTGTGAGCAGGCGCATAAGGGTGCTGTGCATGCGTCCACATCACGTCCACGTCACGGCACATGCGCAGTTTGTGATATGCCAGGCGTAAAACACTGCACCATGCTCGGACCCTCATTTGCATGGGGTCACGCCCACTTCCACCTATGCCGGCCTGCGCCCTCGAAACCTACGCCACGCTGACGCAGCGTTGGGAGAAATAGCTTGCTGAATGCAATGCTTGCCTCTCCACGCTACGTTGGCGTGGCGTACGGCGTTTGCGCTACAGCGGCGTAATTTGCGCCAACACTCTGTGAATCTGGGCCTTATTGTATTTATGATCACTGGCTATTGGAGTTTTTTTGAGTATTAGTACTTTATTTAAATAGTTCATTTCTATTCACTTTTGGGATGTATACAAGTGCATTTTACAGTATAGTATGCACTCAAAAGGTCAGGGCTTCTTTTGTATGAATTACTGCATTACGGCATGGAGGTGTTATGGAAGCCCATGTTGCATTGATGCCTTCAGCTCGTATGCATTGTTGGGTCTGGTGTCTCATTTTCCTCTTGACAGTACCCCACAAATTCTCTATGGGGGTTTAGGTCAGGCAGTTTTTGCTGGCCAAGCAAGCAGAGTGATACCATGATCATTAAACGAGGCAGTGTGTACAGAGCCTTGGGGTAAGTTTGCACATGCTCAGTTTGATGTGTATTGCTACAGAGTTTTTTTTTGTTCTTTTTTTTTTTTTTTTTTTTTAGAGGAGGGTGCATGTGATCGGCACAGGGCCAGTCAGTACTGTTGTCAGGAACCATGAATCAGACTGAGACAGACGTGTAGTAAAAATCAAACTTTTTGGGGGGAGGTGTGGCTTGGACATGGCTGATAGAGACGTGTTTTACCAGAGCTCCTGACCGTCTCCCGACTACCCCGACTATTTCAGCTAGATTCAGCACAGTATGTACTTCTCAAAGAAGAGGACGGCAAAGAGGATATTAAGCCCACAAAACCCTTGCCTCTGGCCCCACCAGCAAGTGAAATCAGGCGGTTATCCCAACTTGCTGAACTCCCCGAACTTTAAAATGGCAGATGCATGTGCAAGCATGGCGGGGACCCAGGCATCCGGTAACTCACCCAATCCTCATGTGGAGCCCCCAATTCCAGACTCGTTCCTGGATACCCCACCATATTTCCACCCTGATCCTGGGGGCCCATCACAGTCATCATCCCTCCTGTACCGAGCGGATACTGAACTTCGCTCTCTGCTCCAGGTGCTCCCCACTAAGGCAGACATTGTAACGGTCACCACCGTTTACAACCTTCCATCCACCCAAGACAGCTTATCTGAAACTCCACAATCCAGCAGACACGATCCATTCCATTACCCAGAATAACGAGACTCAGCTCTGTTCTCTAGTTTCAAAATTAATGAATGCTTTAATGGTTTCTTCTCAGCTTTTTATGCAGTTACAAGCATGTGAAAGGGACAGTGAAATATCCACCCCCCCTCTTGACACACTGGGGCTAATTACTAATTAGTATCCAGACATTTTGTCACCGGGCTATAATTAACATTAGCTAATTACTAATTGTAACAGAATGACATTATCCAGATAGCCTGGCTTAACAAGTTCCCCTTAACATAATTGACATGCTAATTCAATACACCTGACAGGAGACTGCTACTTAATCCACATCTTTAGACAGACGGCCCGTCTCCGACAGAAGGGTGTTTACACCTGATAATCAAAAGGCTTTAAACAGTGTTATCACACAATAGAAAGGTCTAGGAGCAGACCTGAATTAACACCTCTACAGCCTTACACAGTGGACAATTAGTATATCTTCTGAGTCTATTGACCTGGTTGGGGTTCAGAATAAAATCACCTGTAATATCTCCAGACATCCTGGAACATGAACTACCAGTAATGTCCCATCTTCTGCAATACATGAATTATGATTTATTAGCCACCCTATGCCCAAAAGGGGCACAGGGTGAACTTAGACCCAAGAGTTATTAGGGCCGCTGGCACAGGAGTATCCCCAATCCCTCAAAAGTCTCTGGGCATCACGGGTCATCCTGTAACAGACATCATGGCCTTGATTGGCACAGTGGAGATGGCGCACAGAAAAGAGCTCACAGAGGTGAAAACAGAGCTAAAAGGCCTCTCATCTAGACTGGCGAAAGGTGAAATATCCCTATCTGCCTTGGACCACGGGGTGTCGGCACTGGAGGAGCTACAGGAGACACATGTTGAATCCTTGATAGACCAACGGCTGCACCTGGAAGACATGAAAGACCGGAGCCAATGTAACATTCTCCCGGGCACGAGGGGGTGGAACTCCCAGACCAGGTTACACTTTACACAGAGCGATGGGCCCCAGACCATCGGATCCAGCGAGGCCCCAAGATGTGATTTGCAGGTTGCACAACTATGCACATAAAAAGCATATCAAACGGAAGGCCTGGAAGGCGGAAGAACCGGAGTTTGGCGGAGTCGCCATTTAAATACACCTCTCCCACACCACATTACACCAGTGAGCCATACTTAAACTGCTGCTAGACCTTGCCAGATGTCGAGATGCCACATACCGATGGGGATACCCACTATCTGTGACCTTTTCAGAAGGACCAGAGATCATTTACCCTCTGGGCTCTGGCATCTCTACCGGCCCTCTTTGAGTTTCTTGATGCGGATGTCCCCAATTGGCTGACCCTCCTTCCACGATTCCCCAGCCGCCTGTACCAGCCAACACAGAGAAGAGGGGACTTTCCACCCAGGCAACAGATAAGTCAACGTCGCCCTAGAGCACCAGCTCCGGAGGAGGCAGGGGAGTCGTGATACCTTTTTCCTGTGAGTACTCTGCCCTTGGAACCTTTGTTTTTAGGCCGTTGACATTGTAGTTTTGCCTAAACCCACCACCTCCCCAAACCCTCTACCCGCCCTGCGTAGATCACTGCCCACACCTGTCAGTTGCTCCTTGGCAGAAGCTGCTGGAACACTGCCCGCATCCGTCGGGGGTGCCTCCCCTCTCATATAGCTCCACGCCACGCAGCTAGGATCTGAATAGCCACATCAGCCTGTGCATTGGAGTGGGATCACTGGACGTGTACTTCCAATCCTCACACAACGGCATATGATGATCCCCCTTCGCCCGCCACATGGCCTGGACTTGCCTATGTTGTCAGTCTCGAGGCAGCGACATCCTTACTCCCTCCGGAACTTTTACAGGAGGAGAACTCTTGGGGGTAAACATAATTGCCCAGAATGAGAGTGCGCACCCACACTGACACCTTTTGACCCCACTGCGTATGAGCTGAAGGCTCCGACATATGCATGTGAACCAGGGAGAGTTCTGATCCCCCCCTCTCCCAGCCCCAGGGCCCACACATACGGAGGGGGATGCAGAAAGTAGTGGAGAACAGAACGTGTGGAAATTGACCTGGATTGGATGTCGCCCTGGTGGTATGGGGGAGAGGGGTATTCCCACTATCCTGATGTGGGAATGCCGGCTATACTCAATGATGGGGCCTGGTGTCTGTCTTGGGAAACGGGGTGAGATGGCTGTGTAGTGGGAATGGAAGATTTTTACAGTTGATGTGCAGTACCTGTGATATTATGCATAGTGTATATAGAGTAACATGGGGGGTATTATGCCTGCTTTGCAGTATGGCCAGAGCTGGATGGGGGTCTCACAGAGCCGCTATGCGGGTCACTGTCATCGGTTGACTGGATCTAGGGGAGGGGGAAATATGGCACAAGTGAAGATTATAGTTAGATCCTTAAAATCTGGCCCTGATATGTTACTGTGTTTATATTTTGTTGCCTTCCTCTTGAGTTGAGACTGTTATTGTATTGTTAAAATTAGTCGGGGGGAGGGGCGTGGCTTAGCTGGGGATGTAGACAGTCGCACGTCCTGTGAGCTCCGCCGATAATCCGCCCGTTTATCCTGCTAACAAGCCTATTGCGGCTTATTGTTGGTCCCGCGCTGTAATTCAGCTCCCCCGGTTGCCCCACGTATCATCGGCGACTCCGGAGCGGGCGTTTGAACGATGTCCCAGGCGCAATCCACCAGGCTGCATAGCTCCGGTCCATGCGAGCCAAGATGGCGGCGCCGCGCAGTCGGCAAAAGAGAAGTACAGGGCTGCTGCACAGAAGCTGTTCTCCCCGATCAGTACCCGTGAGCTATTGGAGATCCCTGGGGACGGTGGAGAGAATCATAGCGGGTCCCAGTCGGTTGCTGATGATACTGTGCCTCTGGAAGATCCCTCAGCACCAGTGCTGCCATGGAATGCAGTAAGTAGCTCACCGGGGTCCCACGTGCTGGGAGCAGTGGAGGCCTCAGGCTCGGACGGCCTGAACCCACGCTAAGGGATATTTTCGCGGCGATTACAGCCTGTAATGCCTCGGTGACTAATCTGGCAACCGAACTTAAGGGGGTCAAGGCAGAAATGACATTTATGCGCCAAGATATGCAGAAGTTGCGGGATCGCACAACTGATGTTGAGGGCCGTGTGAGTGTATTAGAGGATGACATAGCTCCTATGCAGCGGGAGGCTCATGCCCAGCAATTAATGGTCGCCAAACATGCGGCAAAAATCGATGAACTCGAGAATAGAATGCGCCGCAATAATGTCAGAGCTATTGGGATTCCGGAAAGGATAGAGGGGAAGAACCCGGTGGTGTTTATAGAGCAATGGCTGCTAGAGAAATTCGGGAAAGACTCCTTTTCCAATATGTTTGCGGTGGAGCGCGCACATCGTGTCCCTCTGAGGCCTTTACCCCCTGGAAATCCTCCTAGGGCTTTCCTGTTTAAACTGCTTCACTACAGGGACAGGGATGTCATCCTATCTAAGGCGCGCACTCTGGGGGATGTTCTAGTGATGGACAACTCCAAGATCTCCCTGTTTCCTGATTTTTCGGCGGAGGCGCAAAAACAACGCGCTCAATTTAATGATGTCAAGAAGCGGTTGCGTTCCCTAGAGTTGCAGTATGCCATGCTTTATCCCGCCAAGCTACGAGTAGTAGCCAGAAATGAAGTACACTTTTTTGAGAAACCTGCCCAGGCCATGCAGTGGATTGATAGAGAGGAGCGCTCTTTGCGTAAAGATCTGGGGAGAAGACGCAGAAATGAGTGACTGTCGCCTAACTAGCTTGCTGATGCTGATTGCCTCATCTGTCGGCGGGACCGAGACGGTATCCTGTTTCAATCTCCTAATAAGGCGGAGGACTGTTCCCACAGGAGGTGTTTACACTGTTTGAACTCGTTTTGTTGCACCTTGAAAAACGATCTGCTGACTGCGGATGACTTTAAGCTGGCTAGTGAACTTAGCCCCATAGCAATGAGTCCCTCGTGGACGCGATGGTTCTTTGACTGTTTTTCTATTTTTTTTTCTTTTTTACATTTTTTTAGTTTAATAAGGGTCCTTTTGGACTATGTATCTACAGTCTGCCTAACTTTTGCTTTCACAGGTTATGCCCAGTTTGCCTGGACTTGGTCATCAGGGAGTCCTTCTCCTGTTTGTTGTGCTCTTCACAGTGTTAGTGATGTAATTTTGCCCTCTCCAATTAGTCATTGTTTTTTCATACCTTGCCCTGACCGGGAGGGAGGGGTTTTTAATACTATATCTGACCTGTATGTTTACATGTTTAAACTATGGCTGCATGGTTTGTGTTAACTAGCTGGAATGTGAGAGGTCTGGGGGATCAAGTGAAACGTCTGGCAGTAGGTCATGTACTTAAGCATCTGGGTTCTTCGGTGGTTTGCTTGCAGGAGACCCATATGCTCTCAGGCCAGTAGTCCCCATTCTCTTCTAGGCTGTATAGCAATCAGCATCTTTTCATCATATGCCAGAGGGGTCAGCACACTTATTAGCGTGAATGTCCCGTTTGCCCTCACCTCCTCAATTATAGACCCTGGAGGTCGTTTTGTTTTTTTGCACTGTACCCTACACGGTGTACAATGCATTATAGCTAACATATATATACCACCCCCTTTTTCGGCGGAGGTACTTAAGACCCTGGCCACCTTCCTATCACGTCACCCAGGTGTCCCTGCATTGGTAGTGGGGATTTTCAACAATTTTCTATGCGCCAGCCTTGACAAGTTTTCTCCTGGGGCGCGGGCGGCCACCCCGGTAGGGAGCCAGGCGCCTTTTGCTCGGCTACTGCAGGAGCTGGGGTTGAGGGATGTCTGGAGGCTCAGCCACCCACAGGAGAAGTGTTACTCATGTCACTCAGCCTATGTGTAGGGGCCTCTCTAGAATTGACCTGGGTTGGGGTAACAGTGAGATGCTTCCCCTGGTCTCGTCCGTGAAGTACGAGGCCAGGACTGTTTCCGATCACTCACCTCTATGTGTCGAATTACTGGCATCTAGAATTCCTAAGCGCATCTGCTGGAGGCTTAATCCATTTTGGATGTCGCTGTTCCCAACCCCAGATCCCATTCACGCTGAGCTGGGGAATTTTGTTAAGGTTAATAGGAACTCTACGGGCCTTGGTCTCCTCTGGGATACTCTCAAAGCCTATCTGAGGGGTCAGTTTATTAGAACCATTAACTCCATCAAAACGGGGACGAGGTCTTGGGAACAATTTGTGCTTCGGGAGGCTGAGAGGGCTGAGTCAGCTTATGTGGACTCCCCCTCTGAGAACACCGAACGCGCGTGGACGGAGGCTCATGCCGCTGTAATAGTGAGGGTCCCTGTCACCATGGAGACGCAGCAAAAATGGACACACGGTCTGCATATAGCCAAATTGCAGAGCTGCAGAGCGTAAATTTAAAAACTGCGCTGGCAGTTTTCTCATATTTTTTCTATTGCTACATGGGGCTCTATGGCTTGGAGATCCTTCAGAGATCTGGGTGGGACTGGATCTCCAACCTGTGTCCAGGTTTTGAAGACAGCCTGCAAGCTGCCTGCCCAGGTGCAGACAGCTCATTAAATGAAGGGCTGGGGAGAGCAGATGAGGGAAGGAAGGTGAACAGTGGCTGTGACTGTCGCTGTGTCCCTGTGTTGGGACGGACGCTGTGTGCGTTGAAGGACTTTGGGGCCTTGTGCATCCAGGACCGTGGGTCTGGAGGAGCGGATGGTTTGAGGAACAGTTACCTATAACAGCAGTGCTGTTGAAGAGTAGCCAGGTGGGCTGGTATTTTCATTTATCTTTGGATGTCGTTTAAACCCCTGCGTGGGATTCCTGAATGGACTTTTGTTTTGTTTTCTCTATTTAATAAACGTGGGCTACCAGGCCCTTGACGCCAATTGCCTGTTTGCTGTGGACTCACTACACCAAAACGCATCTGCCAGAAGAGCTAAACACCCCCAACGTTTACAGTGGTGGATTCAGCGGACATCTAGACGGTGAAATCCGAGTCCTTGCTCCGTGGTGAGTCGCAGCAGGAACTACTGCTAGCTGTGTGTAGCAGCCAGGCAAACTGCATTGCACATACGTTTATGTTGATGGACTGTATTGCATACAGGTGTGCACCTGTAAGATATTTTTCCCTTTTTACTGCTGTGAACTGTGTAACAAGCTGCTGTGCATGCGACTGCAAGGATGCGACAGTCAAAACACAAGAAGTTCATGTTGAATCAAGTTAAAGGGGAAGTGAGCTCAGCGTGGCCTGAGAAGATCTCTCCACCTAGGACGGCCAGTCAAAAGGGGCCAGTGGTGTATGAGACTGTGAATGAGTGGTTCAAGTGGAACCAGACTAAAGAATCGGATGCGGTACAAAGGGCTGAGATAGTGGCATCTGATTACATGCAACCCATGCTACCTACAGAGGAGGTTGGAGACTTCCTGGAAAAGTTTAAAAACGTCTCTGTAATGAGGAAATGGCCTAGAGACCGGTGGCCAAAATTGCTGCAAACCTTACTGCTGGTAGAGTACCGGTCGGTTTTTCATTTGATGGATGGGGACCAGGATGACTATCACAAGTTTAAAGAGGAAATTCTTCTTAGAGGAGAGTTCAGTCGCATCATGGGCCGCCAGCAACGCTCCAGCAAAGAGAGGTCGTCACCCATAGCAACGGGAGAGGCATCACTGCGACAACAAAGCAACAATCGAGCAATGGCTCAGGAGAGCATGAGTGTGCATCAGTGTACCAGCCGTGCGTTTTCTGCAGACATATCGGTTGTCACCCCTGGCAACAGTGGTAAGAAGTTTGTGTGGCCTGCAGGGGGTACCGATGAGGAAAGTAAAAAGGTGTATTATGGCCGCTTATGTGAAGTGGTCAGCCCAGAAAGGACACAACAGTCTGTAACCACCATGAGGTGTAGCCAACCATCTTTGGAGTGCTGGTCTGCTGTTACCCCTAGCAACAGGGATACTGTGTTACATGCATATGGAGACACCACAGATGAGAGACAACACACTCAAATGAAGGCTATGACAGCGGTTACAGGAAGTGGTAAGACTGTTGCAGTTTATGGGACAGAACCCAATGAAGTAGAAGTGTGTTCTGCGGGTGAGATCCGCAGTACAGGTGGACTTGTTACAGTGTGCTACCCAGAGTAGGGGGGAGTCACAGGGTAAAGCCCAACTGTCAGCAGGACTAAAGACTGAAAAGGACATGGGGACTCTGTATGTACCTGGTGGAATCCAGCAGAGTGCTGGAAGAGCTGTACTAGGGGTGACCAAAGAAATAAGTATACCATGTTCCCTAGTGACAGATATAGGTGCTGTGGGGTTGCCGAGAGAAACCTCCCAGGAGCCCACAGTTTTGGAGCAGAGGGTTTCCCAGGTCAGCTGTAGAGCTTCTCTAGTGGGTAAGGGGCCACCCACAATAGCTACAGCTATGTTTAAGTATCATGATGATCCTCTAAAGGTTGAGAAATGTATTTCTGGAAATGTCATATTTGAGAATATTGTTGGTGATATGTTTACTAAAAAGGATGGGAGTAGGATGTCTTCCGTGACCACCAGAGGCAGAGCTGCAGGGTTGTCCATGGAAACCTCCCAGGATCTCCCTGTGTTGGAACTGGAGGTTGTTCAGGATCGCTCTGGCACTACTCTGGGGGAACAAGGAGAGACTGCACCACACAATGAGAGTGTGTGGGTGCCGACCACCCGCCTGGTATGTGATCGGTTTGGTGAAAAATGTGTTCATACTGTAAAAGCTAGTAGTGTAAAGCGGGATGTGATGGTAGCGCCACCAGAACAATCTGGTCAAAATGGGGTATTGCATCCTGTGGTTTGTGACGAAGCATTGTCCCAATGTGACACAAGTGAAACTGTGCTTGTACAATGTGATGCGTCTAGCAATGACAAATGTACTGTATCTGGTAATGAGACCCATGTTCCTTTGGTGCCTCTTGGAACAGGTGATGCAATGTTGCAGAATGCCTGTCAGGGAAGTACCACTGACTGGGACAGCTGGGCTAAACAACTGCTAGCCATGCTGGATAAGGCTAGATTGGGTAACACAGATTTGGACCTAACACCTGCTATGCCCAATGGAGGGAGTGCAGGGTGGCCAGTGGCCAAGGGCGTGTTGGCCCCTGCAGAGATTGGTCCCCTCCAGTCAGAAGGACCGGTTAAGGGCGCATGCATGGCAGATGTGTTATCCGCAGCTCAACCGCTGTAAAATAGTGAGCGCAAAAATGCCAATGTGACGTATGACCTGCAGCGGCTCACTGATGCTGTGACGGAAGGGATAAATGTGAGATGTACGTCTGACAGCGCTCCAGTTGAGCACCGGGCTGTGAAGACTGATACCGCCAGTGAGGTGAAGGTCGCTATAAATGTCTCTATCCTTCCAGCTTCAGTTGATGAGCCCCTCCAAGTCATTGATAAGGGAAAAGTCCCTAGAAAGGTCTTGTATATGGACGTGGGTCGCATTAAGTTGACTAATGTATTGTTGAAAATGCTTGAGGTCCAAAAAGCACATCTGTTATACTCTTGGGTGTCTCCATCGTGGTCGGACAAGGTGGTACTGCGTAGTACCAGTAAGTGGAGCCAAGTAGTACAGGCTATGCTTTATGGTAATTACAAGAGAAATTGGTTGGTACCATGTTTGTTAGCAGTGTGGCAGATGGTCTCAAAGTTCTCTGAGAGGGTGCTTCCAGTTACTGGTTTGGATGGAAGGCGCTCAGGAGAACATTTGACAACATCAGAAGTCTCTCCGCCTGATGCGGTGACTAGGAACATTTCTGCTGATGCAGTCCAAAGTGTGGCTGAGCGGTGGTCAGTAGAGGGCACGGACACTGCCTCAACCACTAGACTTTACATGAAGAAAGGGAACGAAATGGATGTGGCAGTAGCAGAGATTTTACCTGTCAGTCGCACAAAGGTACAAATTAAAGTACCCGGAGACACTGTGGGAGAAAGTGCTAAAGGAACAGGTTCTCTATATGAAGAATGTGAGGGTTTCAGGCAAGGCAGTGTTCCCCTGAGAAAATAAAATACGCCCAGGAACCCCAGAAGAGGGAGAAAGCGTAGGACAGAAAAAAGTGGGATCCCATGGAGAGTCAGGGTAGGACTGACCTGGAAGCACACCCGAAAAAAGGGTTGGGCCTACGCGGCTGACAGCCGGCACAGAGGTGTCCCTTATGATGTGTGCTGGTGTTCCGCCCCCTTCGGGATCGAAACAAGGGGGGGAGGTATGTAATAGTGAGGGTCCCTGTCACCATGGAGACGCAGCAAAAATGGACACACGGTCTGCATATAGCCAAATTGCAGAGCGTAAATTTAAAAACAGAGAAAACTGCGCTGGCAGTTTTCTCATATTTTTTCTATTGCTACATGGGGCTCTATGGCTTGGAGATCCTTCAGAGATCTGGGTGGGACTGGATCTCCAACCTGTGTCCAGGTTTTGAAGACAGCCTGCAAGCTGCCTGCCCAGGTGCAGACAGCTCATTAAATGAAGGGCTGGGGAGAGCAGATGAAGGAAGGAAGGTGAACAGTGGCTGTGACTGTCGCTGTGTCCCTGTGTTGGGACGGACGCTGTGTGCGTTGAAGGACTTTGGGGCCTTGTGCATCCAGGACCGTGGGTCTGGAAGAGCGGATGGTTTGAGGAACCGTTACCTATAACAGCAGTGCTGTTGAAGAGTAGCCAGGTGGGCTGGTATTTTCATTTATCTTTGGATGTCGTTTAAACCCCTGCGTGGGATTCCTGAATGGACTTTTGTTTTGTTTTCTCTATTTAATAAACGTGGGCTACCAGGCCCTTGACGCCAATTGCCTGTTTGCTGTGGACTCACTACACCAAAACGCATCTGCCAGAAGAGCTAAACACCCCCAACGTTTACACCGCGTACACACGATCATTTTTTGTGATAAAAAAAAACGACGTTTTCTGTGAAGTAAAAACGACGTTTTTGAAACGTCACTTTTCAAAGACGATTGTAACGGAACTATGTATTCTGCCTGTACATCTATAATAATCATGCAGTGGTATATTATGAGGTGTGAACATCCTCTGTCTGTAAAGATGTAGATTAGAACTGAATCAGCCTGTCTCTGGAAACCTCTCTTTAGTATGCTAATTCACCTCTCTATTCCCAAAGGTTAATTGATCTATTGTGTGTGTGAAAGACCTGTGTTTATCCTTAAGAGATTGTATATTGTATTCCAAATTAGCAGTATCCGGCCAGTTGTATTGAAATAGCATGTCACTTATGTTCAGAAGAACTGTCAGGCTTTGCGGAGCCGAAATGTTTAGCTACGGAGGGGATTATCTGTGATTGAATTGTATTTGAGAAAGGAATGTGGCTTCTTTAGCCTGGTGACAGTGTGTCTAACTTGAGGCCCCCCCTGTGGAGGGAGGGGGCGGAGAGTTCCATTGTTCCTTGATTATTCACAAGTTTGTAACTAAGATATAAACCAAGAAATGTACCATTAAAGTTAGTCGACTGGACCCTTCAAACGTAGCCTGTCTCGTTTATGGAAGGGAATGCAATGGGATTTATTCTGTGCCTCTTACAACTGGACCTAACTCTCCCTCTGGATCTCGTGGATGGGCTTATACTGGACTTACTTATATAGCAACTTGCCAGGGAAAAGGACGTTGTCAGCGGCTGATACCCTCTCCCTACTTGGGTAGCCGTTACATTGGTTGGCAGTGGTGGGATGGTCCTTTTATCCAAGGAGCAAGTTCTGAATGGAGTCTCAGTATGCCAGGCTGAAAAGAACCACACTAAAAGTTTTATTGGAGAGTCGTGGTAGGAGTGCCAGTAACAGACCACGGAGGGAGATGATAGCGGATCTGCTGGAGCTGGACCAAATGGATGGATCCATGGAAGTAGCGGAGCCTCTAGCACCTGTCAGCGAGGAAGATGTAATTACGGATATTGTGCAGCGGAGATTATCCTTGTATCCAGAAACATCCACGGAACTAATAAACCAGCTGTTCCGGGAAGCAAGAGAAGAGATTCAAACCAAGAGGGGACAAGAACTGGAACTGGTAAGAGCTAGACAGCCCATTACACACGCAGCTCCTACTTCCCCACCCGCTGCTACAGGAAAGAAAATACCGTTCACTGCATTTAAAGCTTTTGTAGAAAGTGAGGAGGAAATAGATGGATATTTGGCGGATTTTGAGAGGCAGTGCTCACTACACCAGGTACCACCAGACCAATGGGTCACTATTTTGTCTGGAAAATTGTCGGGCAAAGCCAATGAAGCTTTTCGGGCTCTTGCTCCAGAGGATATTTTACAATATCAGCAAGTGAAAAAGGCGCTGTTAACCCGATATGCCGTAACTCCAGAAAACTACCGCCGCCGCTTCCGGGAATCCAAGAAGAAGGCTGTGGACTCCCACATGGAATGGGCCAACCAGTTACAAAGGGTGGCATCCCATTGGGTCCAAGGGTGCAAGGCCAACACCGGGAAGAAAGTATTGCAGCTATTCCTAATGGAACATTTCTTCCAAGACCTGGCCGCAGACATACAGGACTGGGTACGAGATCGCCGTCCCGCTAACTTAAACGAGGCGGCGCGGCTAGCAGATGAGTACACGGAAACAAGGAAATTAAGCCAGGGTACTACACGCCTGGCTCATAAGGTAGAACCGTGTACTCCAACCGACACCCCACGCCCAGAGTTTCGCGCTCCAGTCCCACCAGGACCACCACGTCCTCAGGGGCCTAACAACTACCCCCGGGATTCGTCTAGGATGACGTGCCATCACTGCAGCAACACGGGACATATTGCTCGTTTTTGTCCTTTGAGAGCTACAAATAACAACTGGAGACGCCCAACACCCAACACAGAGGTCACTCCATCACAGCCCTCTGCGGCCCACTGCCTAGAGACTGAGGTGGGCCCTGAGGAATGTCTGGGAATTTTGTATGAGGCAGACCCAATACAAGCGGCCTCTCCAGATAACCATCAGCATCACCGTCAGGAGGTACGGGTGAATGGACAAGTAGCACAAGGCCTAAGAGATACCGAGGCTACTATCGCTCTGATTCAAAAGCAACCAGGGCACAAAAAGTCAGACTGTTCATTAAATGTACCCAGGCAGTCACAGTCATGGAGACAGCCAGAAAGGGGGAACCCCCACACATCCATGCCTGCGGCCCACGGCGTTGGGGAGGTAGAACATTGGGGTGTTCTGCATGAGGCAGATCCGATACAAGCAGCTAATCAGGACAACAGGCAGCAACACAGGCAGACTGTCTGGGTCAATGGAAAGGCAGCCAACGGGTTACGCGATACGGGGGCCACGATGACACTGCTACAGAAGAAACTCATCCCAGAGAGCCAGCACACCGGAGACACCGTAGCCGTAAGAGTAGCAGGAGGCACCGTCTTCCGGCTACCCGTTGCCCGGGTTCATCTGGATTGGGGGGTTGGTTCGGGACATGTGAAAGTGGGGGTGATGAAGGATTTGCCAGCAGATGTCCTACTGGGGAATGATTTGGCCCCCCTTGTTTCTGCGTACGCCCCGATGTGCCCCGCTGAAGCCTACACAGTGACTTACTGTGCCCCAACCTGCGTTGCTGGAACCAACTTGCTTGCTGCTGAGACCCGGGTAAGACTACCTTCCCCGACATGTACTGTAGATCCGGCCCAATATCACAGTCTAAAATGGGAATGTGACAAGTTGGCCAGTGAGAAATCGGAGATGCAACGACACTACGTCATGTATTATGAGATGTCCCGTGGCTTGAACATTGAAATGCACAAACAGGCTGAAATTGTCAGAAGGTTAAATGGGATTTGCGCTCAGGTGGTGCCTTATCTCTCCCAAGAGCATCAGCAACCGGTCCTGGGAGCCATTGAGAGAGCAAAGCAAGTGACTGTTCCAGAACTGAATTCCATTATTCACCTTCACCATCAGCTACCGACCTGGCAGATTTAATGGCAATGCCGATGGACTGTCCAGGCAAACTGAACTTTTACCCTAACAGCAGACCGGACATCCCCAAGTTGACCCGAAAAGGATCAATCCGGGTCTGCCGGAGTGTTCCACAAAAGGGGAGCAGTGTAACGGAACTATGTATTCTGCCTGTACATCTATAATAATCATGCAGTGGTATATTATGAGGTGTGAACATCCTCTGTCTGTAAAGATGTAGATTAGAACTGAATCAGCCTGTCTCTGGAAACCTCTCTTTAGTATGCTAATTCACCTCTCTATTCCCAAAGGTTAATTGATCTATTGTGTGTGTGAAAGACCTGTGTTTATCCTTAAGAGATTGTATATTGTATTCCAAATTAGCAGTATCCGGCCAGTTGTATTGAAATAGCATGTCACTTATGTTCAGAAGAACTGTCAGGCTTTGCGGAGCCGAAATGTTTAGCTACGGAGGGGATTATCTGTGATTGAATTGTATTTGAGAAAGGAATGTGGCTTCTTTAGCCTGGTGACAGTGTGTCTAACTTGAGGCCCCCCCTATGGAGGGAGGGGGCGGAGAGTTCCATTGTTCCTTGATTATTCACAAGTTTGTAACTAAGATATAAACCAAGAAATGTACCATTAAAGTTAGTCGACTGGACCCTTCAAACGTAGCCTGTCTCGTTTATGGAAGGGAATGCAATGGGATTTATTCTGTGCCTCTTACAACTGGACCTAACTCTCCCTCTGGATCTCGTGGATGGGCTTATACTGGACTTACTTATATAGCAACTTGCCAGGGAAAAGGACGTCGTCAGCGGCTGATACCCTCTCCCTACTTGGGTAGCCGTTACAACGATGTTGCATACACACCATCGTTTTTTTCACAAAAAGCGAGGTTACGTTCACCACTCTTTTCCATTGAAGCTCGCTTCATAACTAGCTTCTGGGCATGCGCGGGTTGAAAAACGTCGTTTTAAACAACGTTTTTGCTACACACGGTGACTTTTTGTGAAACAAAAAACGACGTTTTAAAAAACGACACAAAAAATTCAAGCATGTTGGAATTTTTTTTGGGTCGTTTTTTTTAAGACAAAAAACAACGTTTTGCCCACACACGATCAATTTAAATGACGTTTAAAAAAACGTCGTTTTTTTTCATCGCAAAAAAACGACCGTGTGTACACGGCATTAGAATATGGTTAAACATGTAACTCTGACTAGGGCTGAAAACAAAAGGTTTTTCCTCCAACAGAAGTACTTTGAAGACGGGGAGGGCACTGGTCACATGTTGGCCATGATGGTGAGATCACAGAGGGGCTCGCCATTAATAGAGTCGATTACTAATGTTTCAGGGATACTGGTATCATCTCATGCGGAGGTCCTGTCCACATTTAAAGATTTTTATGCTGATGTATATTCCTCAAAGGTTTCGCCTACAACAAGGGAAATTGCTTCCTTTTTGGATCAGTGTCATCTCCCACGTTTGTCGGCTGCAGATGTGGTGCAACTGAATGCGCCAGCATGAGATGCTGGAGGCGTTGGCGCTCTCCTCTCCTGGCAAGTCTCCGGGCTCGGATGGCTTGCCGGCGGAGGTATATGAGCGCTACTCGGATAATCTGATACCTCTTTTGAAGGAGGTGTTTTCTGGATGCGTTTGAACGGGGCTCTCTACCTCAATCTATGAATGAAGCCATAATAGTGCTGCTACTGAAGCCTGGTAAAGATGCCCAATGTGCAGATTCTTATAGACCTATATCGTTATTGACAACAGACGTGAAATTACTGGCCAGGGTGTTAGCCACCAGACTAGCTAAAGTTATAAATAAGCTCATCCACACTGACCAGTCAGGCTTCATTCCTTCCCGATCCACGGCCATTAACATCAGGCGTCTTTTTCTAAATCTACAGATACCTGCTGACAATGAAGGCCAGAGGGCGATCCTTTCGACAGCGTCGAATGGCCCTATTTGTGGGAGGTCCTGGGTCACTTTGGATTGGGTGACAACTTCATCAAGTGGGTACGGCTGCTGTATGCTGCCCCCACGGCTCGGCTGCGGGTGAATGGGGACCTTACGGACCCCTTTCCTTTGCACAGAGGCACGAGGCAGGGGTGCACCTTGTCGTCCCTGCTTTTGCACTAGCCCTTGAACCTCTGGCGGCGCAAATACGGTCCTCCCCTGAGATAGCTGGTTTTGAGAGGGACGAGCAGATAGAGAAGATCTCCCTTTACGAGGACGATACTTTATTGTATTTGGGGGATGTTGATACATCCCTTACGGCAGCTATGGAGTTGATTCAGCGATTTGGCTCCCTGTCGGGTTTTTCGATAAATTGGGGTAAATCCGTTATTTTACCTGTGGATGGTCCGATCACCTCGCTGCCAGAGGCGGCGGGGTCCTTACAAGTGGTGGAGTCTTTCAAGTACTTTGGGGTTCAGGTGTCAGTTAATCCACAGAAATATTTGGAGGAGAATCTCCTTCCCCTTTTCAAACGCTTACAAATGACCTGTAATACCTGGTGTAAACTTCTGTTGTCAGTGATAGGACGGATACATTTAATTAAGATGGTTTGGGGCCCCCAACTTTTATATATCATGCACAACTCCCCTCAATGGATACCTCGTCGGTGGTTTTCTCGGATAGACTCCTTATTTAGATCACCGATTTGGAAAAAGAAAGTGGCCCGTATTCGATTGTCCACATTACAGTACGATAAAGACCAGGGGGGAGCGGCTGTCCCCTGCCCTAAGTTATATTTTTTGGCTTCTCAATTGCAGCATCTGTGTGGCATGGGGCGGGTCAATGGCAATGATTCCATCGACACTCTACTACGAGTGGGATCTGGGAGCGCGTCGGTATTGGCGTGTCTGGAGGCGGGATTTCCGCACTTGCCTCGGACGGCGCCCACCGTGATTCTCCTTGGGAAGCTGTGGTCCATGGTTAGGTCCACTCTGGGTGTCTCGGGATTTCTTGTGGACACTCCTCTGTGGGACAATTTAAACCTGATGGAAGTTTTCAAACTTGAAGGCTTCCTAGCCTGGAAACTAGTAATAATAACGTGCTTAAGTCGTTTCAGGAATTTCAGGCTGAGTTTAATCTACCCAGGCAGCAATTCTACAGATACTTGCAGCTCAGGCACGCCCTGCAGACTCAGGGTCGGGTGTCTGTTCTTCAATTATCTAGCCACAGGCTAATAACGGATATATTTTTTGGTACTGATAAAAAAGGTATGATATCCCATGTTTACTCCTCCCTATTGTCATCCGTGCAGAACTCAGCGACTTTACCTTGTAGGAGAGGGTGGGCAGAGGACCTGGGGGACATTGATGGTGAGACCTGGGAAACATGTTTACAAGCTGGCCCTCTTACCTCAGTTTCACAATCACATAGATTGTCCCACCTGTTTCTGCTACACAGGGTTTACCGTACACCCATCCAACTGTTCCGGTGGGGGAGACGGGACTCTTCCTTGTGCCCTAAACAATGTGGGGAGGAGGGGTCGCTTATTCACCTAATGTGGCGCTGTCCCAAATTACACCGGTTCTGGAGGAGTGTCACTGAGGTTATTTCCTCGGTGTTTCAAGCTAGGGTCCTGTTGGACCCCATTGTATGCATACTAGGTGCGGTGGATGAAGAGGTATACCCCCCTCCGGTCAACATCGCAGTAATCAGGCTCTTATACTTAGCAAGGAAACAGATAGCTAGATTCTGGTTGTCCCCACATGTCCCGACTAAGAAACAATGGATCGAACAAGTGAACCTTATTATTGTGAGAGAGCACTATACATATCAGCATAGAAATGCCTCCAGGAAATGTAACTCCATTTGGCAGCCCTGGTTGGAGACGCCTGGATTGGCACCACCGAGACTGGTAATGACTCGGCTGTTGCAGATGTAGTCGACATTCTCCACCCGGGTGCCAAATATTTGACCATGTTTGAAGAGTTTATTTCAAGGGGATCTACACTGTGGACATGAATGTTTTCATGAGTGATGGGCAATGGGGAGGCTTTTATTTTATTTTATTTTTATTTATTTTTTATTTTTTGGGCAGACTGTGGAATGCAGACTTTCAGTTGTGGCCCGTTGGCCTAGTTTGTGATTGAGTTGGGGGGCGGGGTGGTTTCTCGCCTTCCCGGCACTGCTTAACTTTTGTCAATAACAGTTCATGGTTTCTGTGATCTTCTAGTGCCTCTGTTCTGGCATATGTAAGGTACTATTTTCTTTGTGCTGAAGTTCTGTGTTTGGTAGATATGCTGATCTGTATTTCTGTATCTTACTTTGTTTTGTTTTTTGGCACAATAAACCATTTTACTGATTAAAAAAAAAAAATTAGTCGGGGGGGGGGAGAGGTCGGGGACTCGCCTATTGAGCCCTATCCTTCCTCTCTCCCAAATAGGATAGCTTAGCCTACAGGAGAGTAATTTCTGCCCCCCGTGAGTTCTATGCAGATACCATGATTTAAAACTGAACCAGGGCTATAGGCCCGGATAGTATTACTTTTTTCTTTGTTTTCTGATCTCTTTTCTTCTTCTTTCTCTCTACCCTACCCCTTACTATTTCCTTAAACTCTTTTTATCTCTTACTCTATCGATCTCACGCCCCTTCCATTATAGGGCTGGACAATATTATAGTGATGTCGCTCAATGCTAAAAGGCTTAACACGCCAGAGAAAAGACGCATTCTGCTACATGACCTAAAACGCTCCCATACAGATATTGCTTTCATCCAAGAGACACACTTCAAAAATGACTCCACTACCTACGAAATAGGTTTTAGCCACTGACCTACCAGTCCACTAACCCGACGGCCAAATCAAAAGGGGTTTCAATATTAATATCTAGTAACATCCCCTGGCAGCCCTACGGGCCAATGCATCTTCCTTATGGGACTCCTGGGAGACATACAGGTGACGTTAGCAACAATCTACGCCCCTAACGAGAACCAGGCCTCGTTCTTAGATGGGGTCCTGAGTAAACTCTAGGACTTCAAAATGGGACAACTGAACCTTTGGAGGAGACTTTAATGCCCCCCCCCCCGATACCATCAACAGACACCTCAAAGGGTACATCGTCCATCCCTCCGAACCACCTCAAGCGCATAGCCAAAACATTTCACAAAGCTTAATTGATAGATGCATGGCAACTACAACACTCTGGGAAACAAGACTATACATTTTACTCTCCCCCACATAAAATCTACACCAGAATAGATTACTTTGTGATCCCTCACACTCAACTACATGCCTTTTGGGACACGTTAATAGGCAATATCACATGGTCTGACCACGTACCCATATTCCTGACATACACCTGACCGGTGTCATGTTGCCCAGACACTGCTTCTGGTGCCTAAATGAAAGCCTCCTACAGACCCCAGAGATGCTAGAGGAGGTGACTAAAGAGCTAAAATTTTACTTTCAAACGAATGACCAACCTGACTGTGACTCAGGCATTATGTGGGAAGCACACAAACTAGTCATCAGAGGTATCCTCATTAAGCACGGTGCCCGTATTAAACGAGAATGCATGAAACAGTTCTCCCAATTTCTGCATAAACTGGAAGCCACAGTATCTAGACACAAATATGCTCCCTCCGAGGCCTCAGGCCTCGTACACACGACCGTTTTCCTCTGCAAAATCCATCAAGGAAAATGCTGGCAGAGCATTTTTGCAGAGGAAAATGGTTGTGTGCATGTTTTTAGTTGAGAAAACTGTCGTGGATCTCAACGAGAAAAAAGAGAACATGTTCTCTTTTTTATCGTCTCGAGTCTCAATTTCTTGTCGGGCTGGCTTACGATGAGAAACACGTTCGTTTGTATGCTTAGAAATGCGCGCATTCTCAGAATAAAGTATGAGACGGGAGCGCACCTTTGGTAAAAGTAGCGTTTGTAATGGAGATAGCACATTCGTCACGCTGTAAAAATTATTGCATTGTTTAAATGCTGCGCATTTAAATCATCTTTAGAATGGTACAATAATGAACAATAATGAACTTCTTTTGCTGCTGATATTCACACAGAGTTCTGACTTCTAACTTTTTGTAACATTTTTCATGCTGATCTCATGAATATTTTTGATTAATTTATATAGCAAGATTTTTTTTTTTTTTAAATACAGATCTTCATTTTTAATTATTATTACATTTCTAGTCTGGTGTTATCTGATCTGTCCCTTTATAATTAGACCTTTTGTAGTTTTTTTTAAAGTTAACCAGCCTATTTGCAAGCTACATTTTTGGGTTGATTAAAAACACATAGGCAAGTATGAACTGTAAAACAAAATGACCATTTATTCTGGTAAAGAATAGAAATAAAATAAATAGAAGGCAGCACTGAAGAACCTGCTGCCATTTGTGCAACTCTGTGTGGACACTAAAATTGGGACATTGAGAAGCACATACAGGAGGGAGCCCAATCTGGTACTGGACTCCCAGAGGTCAGGAACAGCAGCAGGTCAGATATATGTCCCAAGTTTGTGGTACTACAGCAGGCTGCCTTCTGTCAGACCACCTTGAAGGAAGGCCATCACTTTCTTGTCTTCTTGGTAGCCTTCTTTGCTGCTTTCTCTGCACCCTGCTCTGCAACCTTCTCTGCAGCCTTCCTTCTCCGCTTGGCTGGAGCCTGTGCCTCTGGAGGTGTACTTGTGCCAGGAGGAGGAGAAGAAGGTGGAGGAGGAGGAGGAGGACATGAAGGTGGAGGAGATGAAGGTGGAGGAAGTTGAGAAGAAGGTGGAGGAGGAGGAGGTTGAGAATAAGCTGGTGGGGGAGAATGGCCGTGGCAACAAATGACCGTGTCCTCGGGAAGTACCCTCCTCACCACCTTATTCATCAAACTTATTAAGAGGGGCTCAAATATGAGGCATTGTTCCTCAGACATTTGGCTCATTTTGGCCATTACAAGGGTGCCATAGCCCTCTTCAGGGGTGGTAGGCTGCTGGAGAGTGGCCTGTGCCTCTCTAATCAGGGCCAGAGCTGCCTTGCTCACCCTCATATCCCTCCTGGCCCTTCTTGTTGGAAGGCGCATGGGAGGCACCTGGAACCTTGTGCTGCCACTTGGCCCTGCCACCTCCTCTGTGCCACTCACTCCTGCCACCTCCTCTGTACCACTCACTCCTGCCACCTCCTCTGTGCCACTCACTCCTGCCACCTCCTCTGTACCACTCACTCCTGCCACCTCCTCTGTGCCACTCACCCTGGCCTCCTCCTGCCTGACACTTTCCAGACCCTCGCCCAGGCTGATGTCCTCCTGTGTATAAAAAAGGGACAGTTTGAGTTTTGGGTTCAAAAATCACACACAATTTTCAGCTCATGACTGTTGCAAATTGATTGAAAAAAAATTGAAAAGACAATCATTCTGACCCCAGCAGTTTTTATTCGTTTCTCCCCAACTTTTTGGGCCACTACTGTCTATTGATATGGAAAACACTTTAAGATCAAACATTATATATTTTTTTACTTATTAACATCAATTTTACAGCATTTTTTCCCACAATAAATACATTTAAAATACTATACCTGGCTCCAGACAGCCACATCCAGGTCTTCCTCCAGGGTGGAAAGCTCCTCTTGCTCCTGAGAAGGCTCAGCTTGCTCCTGAGAAGGATCAGCTTGGCTGGAGGGAAGGCTAGAGCTTTTTCTGGTGCTTTTTCTGGAGGGTTGTCTGGGGGGAAGGCTGGAAAGTGATGGCCTGGATTCAAGATGATGCAAAATGAAGGAAAAACATTCTGGACAGCCGCACTCCAAAAATAAATTGCTTTTATTGTAAAATAAAATAAAAAAACACACAAAAAGCATGCCGCAGCAGACGGGGTAAAAAGCTGACGCATTTTACACCAATCTTTAGTGCTTATTCGTAGCTTACAACATAGAAAATGAATGTCCAGTATATATACAACTATAGGTCACTAGACAAATCCAGATTGCATGGTTGAGAGAGCAAACACACCTATATAAAATTTAAATTTAAGTTTAAAAAGACCACAAAACACATAGGGCCAGATTCAGGTAGAGTTAGGCTGGCGATTCAATGGATCCGCCAGCCTAACTGTCACTTCAAGCCAGCGTTTTTGTTTTCTGTAACCAGAAAACAAGAAACGCCGGGTTGGAGTTCCGATGCGATCGGCGCAATTGAATTTCGCCATCGCATCGTTACTTCAACTTAAAAATGGCGCTGGGGGCGTTCCCGCCGATTTACGCTCCAAAAATATGTTATTGAGCGGGAATCTGCAATTCACAATCTTTTTCGGGTGCGACGCAGTGACTTTACGACGTTTCCGGAAGCGATACGCGGCGTATAGATAAAGCAACCCCCTAGTGGAGTATCCTATGTTAAGTATAGGTGTCGTCATCGCGTCGGAAAAAAAACAAATCGCGTCGGTTGCGTAAAACATTCATGAATGGGGATGTGACGTCATTGACGTTCACTGACAGAATTTGGAGCATGCGCACTGGGATGCATTGACACTCGACGCGCTTAGTTTGAATACTACACGCCCCGTACCCGCCCAATTTGAATTCCGCTGGCTCATTTGCGTTGCGCTGCCGCAACTTTAGGAGCAAGTGCTTCATGAATAACAGCACTTGCTCCTAAAATTTCGGCAGAGTAACGTAAATGAGAAGCGTTACTCCAGAGCAAAGATGCTCTGATCTACCTGAATCTGGCCCATATAGTTATTCTCATTCCAGAAATAGTCCTGAGAATGAAAAACCGATTAAGTGAATCAAAAATAAAAATAATGCTGAAGTCCCTATGTAAATAATACACCTATGAACAATACATGTATAAAGAATTGCAGATACGAAAACCCTTTGATTGTATAGTGTATGGTGATAAAAATAGTAAAGATGTTAAAACATATGTACCGTATTTATCGGCGTATACCGTACACTTTTCCCCCCTGAAAATATGGGGAAAATCACGGGTGCGCGCTATACGCCGATAGCATACCTCGGAGGTGAAGGAGGGGGACGAGCGCACGTCGGAAATCACTGAGCCGTGAATGGAGAGGAGGGGCTTTCCTGGCAGCTGGTTCGGGAAATACACGAGGGTGTGCATGACGTCACGGGCTGCAGCCAATCCCGTAGCAGGGGGGTGTGGCGTTCAGAGGAAGAGCCCAGCTCCAATAGCAGGCAAGCTTTGTGTCTCTCCCTTCCAGTCTCATCTGCAGGCTCGTTCACGCGTAGCGCTGTGCTGTGTACATCCCATATGGCGTGCGGTAGAATGACTCCTATGAAGCTCACGTCACACATGCACAGTCCCGCCTCCGCCACCAGCATTGGACCAGTGTTCTATCTGTCACAGGAGATGGTCCAATGCCGATGGCGGAGGCGGGACTGTTCGTGTGTGAGGTAACAGCTGAGTGAGAGCCGAGTGGAGATGACGGCTCAGTGATTTCCGGTGGGCGCTCGTCCCCCCTCCTTTCATTCCTCACAGTTGCCCCAGTTACTTCCAGAAACTTTATTACTAAGCCTTGGCCTCAAAATTGAGAACCATTGGTCTAGGAGAGGACAAACAAGGGGGGCCTGCCATACAATGCAGAGGAAGCTTGCAGGAGCAAGGCAGATAAGTATTTTACCTTATTCCAATCCCCCTGAACCAAACTGGAATTCAACTATTTGGAGGGAAACCCAGCTAGAAGCCCTACGGTACTGTGTATCTCCTTGAACATAGGCTCTCTGAGTTGCTTGCTGTACATTGCTGCTTATCTTATTTTTAATTTTAACTATTTGGAATAAAAAAAACGTTTTTCCAGAAAATTCCCTCTTAAAATTGGGGTACGCCGATAAATACGGTAAATACAGAACAAGCATAAATTAATATTAATGAAAAAGTAAATATATTCAGGGGACATATGTCCCAATGAGTAAATATATGTGTGTATGAGTGTGACTAGTGAGTGAAAAAGATTGAGAATCCAAAAAGGATCTCTATCGAAAATCTGTGTGGGTGAACACACCTCCAGTCTCTCGATCCAGGGAATAGAGAACATCAAGGTTCCCATCAGAGGAGGCAATAGGTTTAGGATATTATGTAAGCGTGAAGTTTTTTGGATTTTTTCTTTACATACCAGAATACTGTTAGTACTTAATTTCGAATGGGATGTATCCCATTATTATGATTAATATGGTGATGTGGTTGTACCATTTCATCTTATTTTACTCATATTTCACCACCTCATTCTATTTTACCTTATCCTATTTTATTTATTTAAATTTTGTTTTCTGTTTTTTTCCTTACTCTACACAATTACAGGTCAGTCCATATTGCAGTATCGCGGTCCAGCTTGATGTTAGGACTGAACCTAGGGTCCGCTCACAGCTGTGAGCGTATGGGTATCTAATTTTCTCTGGCACCTTTTACATGTTTATAGTACCAAAACCGTTTGTATGCTGGTGTGTGTAGCCTTATTTGATTTTCGAAAGGGTGCCTACACCCGCTGAGATCGAGATGCATTGTTTGATGATCTTGGGTAGGGATGAGCTTCGAGTTCGAGTAGAACTCATGTTCGACTCGAACATTGCCTGTTCGCCTAACAGCGAACTATTTGGGGTGTTCGCGGCAAGTTCGTGTGAACTTTAGAACCCAGTTAAAGTCTATGGGGCTTGAACGTTTGAAGTGCTAATTTTAAAGGCTAATATGCAAGTTATTGTAATAAAAAGTGTTTTGGAACCTGGATCCTGCCCCAGGGGACATGTATTAATGCAAAAAAAAAGTTAAAAAAAGGCAGCTTTTTTGGCAGCAGTGATTTTAATAATTCCTTCAAGTGAAACAATAAAAGTGAAATATTCCTTTAAATTTCGTACCTAGGGGGGGGTGTATAGTATGCCTGAAAAGTAGCGCTTGTTTCCCATGCTTAGAACTGTCCCTGCACAAAGTGTCATTCTGAAGGAAAAAAAGTATAATTTAAAATCACTTGCGGCTATAATGAATTGTCGGCTCCCGGCAATACAGAGAAAAGTCATTCATAAAAAAAAAATGTGTGGGGGTGGAGTTCCCCTTAAAATCCATACCATACTTGAAGGGTCTAGAATGGATATTTGGGGGGAACCCCACATATTTTTTTTTAATTTGACGCAGGGTTCCCCTGAATATCCATACCAGACCCGAAAGGCCTGGTAATTGAATTTGGGGGGACCCCCACGCATTTTTTTTTTATGAATGACTTTTCTCTGTATTGCTGGTATCCGACAATTCATTATAGCCACGAGTGATTCCTTTAGAAATTACATTTTGTGCAGGGACAGTTCTAAGCACAGTAAACAAGCGCTACTTTACAGGCATACTATACACCCCCCTAGGTACGAAATTTAAAGGAATATTTCAATTTTATTGTTTTACTTTAAGCATTATTAAAAATCACTGCTCCTGAAAAAACGTCCGTTTTTTTAAAACTTTTTTTGCATTGATACATGTACCCTGGGGCAGGACCCAGGTCCCCAAACAGTCCCCTGGGGCAGGACCCGGGTCCCTAAACACTTTTTAGGACAATAACTTGCATATTAGCCTTTAAAATTAGTACTTTAGATTTCAAACGTTCGAGTACCATAGACTTTAACAGGGTTCCAAAGTTCACAAGAACTTTTGGTCTGTTCGCAGGTTCTGGTACGAACCGAACCGAGGGGTGTTTGGCTCATCCCTAATCTTGGGTAGGATCAGATATTCTGGATTTTATTGTGACAATCTGGCCAAGATAGATGCATCTCGTCCATGCAGGTGTGATACACAATATTGCATCGTGTATGGAGGGTCTGCTTACTTTGGGTCATGCACCCTGTCTCCAATATCTAAGTTAGACTTACCCTTTCTCTTTTGGAGCTCTCATGATCATTTGCAAGGAAAAGTTTTCATTTCAAATTCGATCAGAGGGGTATTATTGGACACAGAGTGCAGATCCTAAAACACACCTATCTAGGTATGCGTATTTTCCGTAGCATTTTAGTGTTAGTTTTAGTATTACATGTGACATGTCTATGCTGTTTTTCAGACACTGCGCATTATGTGCTTTTAACCACTTGCTTACTGTGCACATACACCCCCCTCCTGCCCAGGTGAAATTTCAGCTTCCAACACTGCGTCGCTTTAACTGACAATTGCGCGGTCGTGCGACGTGGCTCCCAAACAAAATTGACGTCCTTTTTTCCCCACAAGTAGAGCTTCCTTTTGGTGGTATTTGATTGCCTGTGCGTTTTTTATTTTTTGCGCTATAAACAAAAAAGAGCGTCAATTTTGAAAAAAATACAATATTTTTTACTTGTTGCTAAAATAAATATCCCAAAAAAAAAACCATTTTTTTTCTCAGTTTAGGCCGATACGTATTCTTCTACATATTTTTGGTAAAAAAAAAAAATTGCAATAAGCGACTAGTTTGCGCAAAAGTTATAGCACCTACAAAATAGGGGACAGAATTATTTATTTATTTATTTTTTTACTAGAAATGGTGGCGATCTGCGATTTTTATTGGGACTGCGACATTATGGCGGACACTTTTGACACATTTTTGGCGCCATTCACATTTATACTGCGATCAGAGCTATAAATATGCACTAATTACTGTATAAATGTGACTGGCATTGAAGGGGTTAACACTAGGGGGGTGAGGAAGGGGTTAAATGTGTGCCCTGCAATAGTGTTCTAACTGTGGGGGGAGAGGGGTGACTGGGGGAGGTGACCGATCCCTATGTACAATGGACACAGATCGGTCTCCTCTCCAGAGACAGGACACTGTCTCTGTGTGAGCCGGCAATGAGAGATGATCTCATATGTTTACATATGAGATCATCTCTCATTGGCCGCGCAGATCGCATAGCAAACGGCCACTCTGATTGGCCGTTCGCCACAATTTGTGATTGGCTGTGTCCAAGGGATCACACCAGATACTAATTGGTAATTTGCTAATTGGATTGTTGATTGGGTTCCCAGCTGCTATCCGTTTTGTCATGTGACCTATTGTTGTATATATACTGGACATCCATTTTCTATATTGTAAGCTATGAATAAGCACTAAAGTTTGGTGTAAAACGCGTAAGCTTTTTACCCTGTCTGCTGTGGCATGCTTTTTGTGTGTTTTTTTTATTTTACAATAAAAGCAATTTATTTTTGGAGTGCAGCTGTCCAGAACGTTTTTCCTTCATTTTGCATCATTCCATGCATTGCCAGCACCCTTGGCTTTGGATCAGGTGAGAAGACTTTCTGATTAGTATCTTAGAGCAGCGATTCCTCTTTTTCATCTTGATTCAAGGTGGTCGTCAAGAAAGGACAGTCTGCTGTAGTACCACAACGAAGGTACATATACCTGCCCTGCTGCTGCTCCAGACCTCTGAGAAGCCAGGACCTTGTTATACTCAGTAACGCTCAGTCCTGTATGTGCCTCTCAAGGTCCCAATTTTAGTGTCCAGCTGTTTAGTGTTAACATGGGGCATGACGTTCTTACTGGATGTTTCCCCGCCCCTTCTCTTTTGGCGTGCAAATGACATGGCAGAATCAGATGAGCAGGTTTTTCGGAAATAAGGCCTAGATCATGCAAAAACGACGACATGGTGGAAACAGATGAGCAGGTGTCTGTAATTATAAATTCGTCGAACGACGACACAACAAGCCCCAAACCTGATGAGGAATCGTCAGAAACGAGGAGCAGATACAAGGCATCTAAAATGTCCTACGCGAAAATGGTGGACATATTTCTAAAGTCTGATTACGATGACAGGCACGGGCCCTATACCCACCCTAATTTAATGAAGGGAAAAATTATGAAAAGTGCAAAAAAGTCTAAATAGACATTTTGGGGTGAAAAGATTGAAAGAGCAACTCAGAAAGAGGTGGTCAGACCTCAAACTGAGGGAGCCGGAACAGGTAAGGAGCATTAGGAGAAGCATTAAGAGAATGCTTGAAAAAAGTAAGTACTTCTCCTGTGTCCCTATTATTATTGTTTTTCAGAACTTGCATGTTGCTCCATGTTGTTGCTTTTGAATATAGGACCTTAGAAAATAACGGTTGTTTTAGACACATCCGTTCGGCCCCTATATACAATGTTTTATGAAGATACAGGGTTAAAATAATTTTAATATGCCTGTTTATATTCAAGAAATAGGTTTACATTGGTGTCTAGCTGATGTGTTTGTAACTAGAATTAAAATCAAAATTACATCAGTCTGAAGGAGAGGACACTCAGCAGCTGTTTACACATCTGCACTCAAGAGCACTAGTGTGTGCCACCAGAACAACCTTTTTAGGGTGACCTACACAGGTGCTCCTGTGCATTTTTGGGGTGTCTACATGTGTGAAACTTATCCCAGAAAGGTGAGTAGTCAAGAATTGTGTTTGCAAAAATCATGTCTTCTGCTTGTAACTGCCCAGACACTTCCAAGCAATGTTTAATATTCCTATTTTTGCCCTCAAATATGTGTGTGCTAAGTGTACTTTTTGTTTCATTCTCATAGGGGACAGAAGACTGGGAGGACACCACTCCTCCGAGCCCAGAAAAACACAAACATCACCAACCACCTCACCAGAAACACAAACATCACCAACCACCTCGCCAGGAACTCACACCTCACCGACCACCTCGCCAGCAACCCACACCTCACTGACTGACCACTTTACCAGGAACCCACACCTCACCGACCACCCAGACCTCAGGATGTGGAGGAAGGAGAAGTGGTTGAAATTCCTGCAAGGGGTCAGTATCTGTCACCACATGTGTGTGAATATGCACCAAGTAAAAATTTGGTAAAAACAACAAGAAAGTGTGGCTTGTTTTTTTTAAATACCCTAGAACTTTTGATGTGTTTAGTTTTAGTGTTACCTGTGAAATGGTTGTTAGTTCATAAAGAAAATACACTTGACACTACAAGTAGTACACTAGGAAAAACTAGGAGACAGCTAAAATCAACACAAGCAAGACATCAAAAATGTAATTTCAACAGATTTCTTTATGTTTTTTCTGAAAATAATGAAGTTGCACATTGGCTGGCATAGGAATGGCCCCCCTACCCGTGAAATACTCCACATACATATCCCGGACTGCACAGGCACTTTGGGGGGGGGGGGGGGGGCAAGCCAGTACAGGCATGTTCTAGGCCTGGCAAGGCAATTACACCTGAGGCAAGTCTGGCCTCGGGCCCAACTGTGGCCATATAAGTAGGAGACGGTCTCCTTAGGAAATTATGTAAAATGTAGCAACAAAAAATAATGTAGTTCCATTTATATTTCACCATGTGTATAGAGGTTAAAACAGGCAGAACTGGCTGGCCATTACACCGAAGGCGTTCTTTACAACTCTTTAGGCTCTGGCCAGCCGGTAGTTGAACACCCTCCTTTCTGTGGTGAGGGTCCGCTGGGGGAATGGCCTCATTAGATGCGATCCCAGGCCAAAGGCTAAGACAAACCCTTGTACTAGGCTGAGTGGCAAGAATAGCAGCGCACATCAGGGTCTTTTTCCCTCCATACACCCTGAAGCCCTATTTCAGAGAGTAAACAAGCAAATCTAGTTTACATAGTTACATAGTTAGTCAGGTTGAAAAAAGACACAAGTCCATCCAGTTCAACCATAAAAAAAAATAAACAAAATAAAACACAGTACATCCCATACACCCAACTCCATACCCACAGTTGATCCAGAGGAAGGCAAAAAACCCCAGCAGAGCGATGATCCAATTTGCTACCGGAGGGGAAAAAATTCCTTCCTGATCCCCCGAGAGGCAATCGGATTTACCCCGGATCAACTTTACCTACAAAACTTAGTACTCAGTTATATTATGTGCATTTAGGAAAGAATCCAGGCCCTTCTTAAAGCAATCTACTGAGCTGGCCAGAACCACCTCTGGAGGGAGTCTGTTCCACATTTTCACAGCTCTTACTGTGAAGAAACCTTTCCGTATTTGGAGGTGAAATCTCTTTTTCCTCCAGACGTAAATAGTGCCCCCTTGTCCTCAGTGTTGACCTTAAAGTGAATAACTCAACACCAAGTTCACTATATGGACCTCTTATATATTTGTACATGTTGATCATATCCCCCCTTATTCTCCTCTTCTCAACAACATTTGAACAACATTTGAAGTTATGGAGCGTGGGGCTAAGGCAAATCTGTCTAGTTGTGGATTAAGAACATTATTAAAATCTCTTAGCACTAACATAGGTACATCTGGGAATAAAGCCAGAAACTGATTAGGTTTTGGAGAAGGTCAGAGGAGAAAGGCGGTGGGATGTAAATAGCAGCAATAATACAGAAAAAGCCATTTAACTTGCATAGTAAGAAGACAAATCTCCCAGCCACATCAACCTTCTGCTGTATACATGTAAAGGAAATTGCTTTGGAAATTAACGTGCTCACACCTCTAGAGAAGGAGGAGTGGGTAGAATGAAATTAGACAGTTATGTGCAGCAGGTGGATGGAGTCAGGTTGGAGATGCGTCTACTGTATACAAATCAGATGTGGTTTCAACCTACATTAATATTTAAAAATCGCTCATCCTTCTCACATTCCATGACAGTAGCAATAAGCTATCAATGCTAGCACCCGACATATACTAATAGACTATAGATGGGGAGATGTTCAGGAACCCATCTCCTGTGAAAAGGATAATACATATTTTAGTCCATATCAGACCTAAAAAAGAACTGGTTAATACTTGCATTTAGGCTTACTCCATCCATAAGGCAGAGAAAAGTAAGGGGATTCCACCACCTATGGAATAGACACGAACTGACAATAATGTATGAATGTTCAGAAGTCCCACCTAAAAAAGGAAAAACAATAACAGTATAATTATAATAGTCAACTTTACAGTTCCGGACCAACAGGACCCAACAAATCAGGACATCTCCCTCTATGGAGGGGTAATGAGATCCACTCAAGACCATAAAGGGCAACCCACCCAGATCCAGCTGGCACTTGAAGTGAAGCAATCTGTCATAAAAGTCATGACATCTCCAGCAAATGATAGGGTAAGAATAAAGAACAGAGGGAAATACAGGACAGTCTCACCCATCCCTGCCTTGCAGCAAATAATTAGGAAGCACCCGTGTAGTACATAGGCAACACAAGCCTCACGGTGGTGATCAGCGTGACAGATTTCTCTCTTCTCTATCCAGCCAATGCATGGCTGCCACAGGGTTATCAAAGAACTGAGTGTTGGCAATGATCTTTAACCAAGCTGAATATAACATGAAGTATGGAATGCCTAGGACTCGCAACCTTTTCTTGTCATCCAGGAATTTTGCACTTGTTGTTTTTGGACTTCAGCCGAGAAGTCAGGAAACAGGGAGACTTTAGCATTATCCACTTTAATGTTGTCAGTGGTTCTAGCCTTAGACAGGATGGTGTCTCGATCCTTATAGTTAAGTAGACGAAATAGAAAAGGCCATGCTGGGGTCCCTGGCAGGGGCGGTCTCGTAGGGACCCTGTGGGCCCGTTCCACCGTAAAAATGTCGCTCGCCCAAAAATGTCAGCCAGGCTTCAATAAATGCTACCAGGTTCTTGCCCTCTCAAGGATGCCAGCTGCTCTGACATTGTTCCAATGGAGGTGATTTTTCACTTCCTCCAGTCTGACAGCATTAGTAGAGACTATGGATTGCACATATCATCTTCCAGGGTACTGAGGTGACCTTCTAATGCAGATGTGCATTCTCTCAATTTTTGCATATTCCGTTTCACTTTCATCCCCTTAACAACCCCTGTGAGAGTGGCTATGTAGGAGTTGCAGGCAGTCACAGCCGACAGGATATCTCTTAACGTGGGGTCAGGGACAGCACCATGCACACAGCTGGCTCCCAGTTCATGTTGCTGGCTTAAGTGATTTTCTAAACAGAAGTGTGATTTTTAAACACAAGTGGGAAGAGTTAAAAAACAGGAGTTTGCTTTTAACTGTTTCTGCTTGCAAGTGTCATTTTTTTCTCTGACACTTTTTAAACAGGTTTTTATTTCTCTCTGCTAAGGAAAGTGTTTAATTGTGATCAGGTTTTTTTTTCTCTGCTAATCAGTGGGGAGTGTTTAATTGTAAACAGGTGAAGAGGTGAAGAGGTGAGTATAAAAGTCTCAGTCAAAACTCCCATAAGGAGCTGGCTCCCAGTTCATGTTGCTGGCTTAAGTGTTTTTCTAAACAGAAGTGTGATTTTTAAACACAAGTGGGAAGAGTTAAACAACAGGAGTTGAAAACAGAAGTTAAGACAGGAGTCTTCTAAACTGTAAGTAACATCTTAAACTTCCTACAAGTAATTATATTGTAACTGGGAAATGTGTGCTAGCAGGGTTGAAGGTTTTGCTCAGTGCACAGTGTGTCACATGTATACAAAATTGGTGCAACAGCTCCAGGATGGATACCGCTGTGACAGATGTGAGCAGGTTGCCCTTCTGGAAGCTCGCATTAGAGATCTGGAGGAACAAGTTGCAACACTGGGCAGAAAGGACAACCTTGAAAGGGGTCCTCTGCTCGCTGAGCAGGTGGTCAGTAGGGTTAATGTGGAGGGTGGAGGGGCAAGTCAGGATTATCAGATAGGAAGATGGGTTAATGTAGTTAGAGGGAGTGGAAGGGGCTTGCAGACAAGGAAGGCCAATCCTGTGTTTGTGCATCAAAACAAATTTGCCAAGTTGGGTGAAGATGTGGAGGTGGCTAACACAGAGGTGGCAGCCCTAGATGTTACTGCTACCCCTAACAGCCGGGAGAGCAACCCATCTAGTAGAAGTGGTGAGGGGAGTGCAGGTAGGCCTAGACAGTTGGTGGTAATAGGGGATTCTATAATCAGAAGGACTGATAGAATAATTTGTCGCCAGGATCGCCTCAACCGAATGGTTTGCTGTCTCCCTGGTGCCAGGGTTCGGCATGTGGTGGACCGGGTGGATAAATTACTGGGAGGGGCTGGGCATGACCCAGCTGTCTTGGTCCATGTTGGAACCAATGACAGTATACATGGAAGGTGGAGGCTCCTTAAGAATCAATTTAAAGAACTAGGCTGCAAGATGAAGGGAAGGACCTCCAAGGTGATATTCTCTGAAATATTGCCTGTGCCATGCGCAACACAGGAAAGGCAGGGGGAGATTAGAGAGCTGAATGCATGGCTAAAGACCTGGTGTAGGAAGGAGGGATTTGGGTTTCTAGAGCACTGGGATGACTTTTCATTGGGGTGCAACCTATATGCTAAAGATGGTTTGCACTTGAATGGAAGGGGGTCTGCTGTGCTGGGGGAGAGGTTTAGGGGAATGCTGGAGGAGTATTTAAACTAGACTTGAGGGGGAGGGTGAACGTGAATTACATCGGGCACACAGGTCAGTTAGGGGTCAGACATTAATGGAGAGTGGAATGGGGATAGATGGAGGTGGGGTTATGGCAGGTGACAAGAAAGTTCCCATGTTGCAAACAGCCATTGGAAATTATAGTGCCATTTGCACTACTAAAAATTATATGAATCATATGAAAAACGCCAGCGAAAAATGTAACAATACATTTAAGTGTTTGTTCACCAATGCCAGAAGCCTTCCAAGCAAAACAGGTGAGTTGGAAGCTCTGGTGCATGAGGAGAGCTATGATGTAATCGGTATTGCTGAAACTTGGCTTCAATCCTCACATGACTGGGCTATTAATATTCCTGGCTATGCTCTCTTTCGGAAAGACAGGGTAAAAAGGAAAGGTGGAGGGGTCTGTCTCTATGTGAGAAGTGACCTCAAAGCAAGCGTGAAAGAGGACCTGGTTGATGGAGAGTGTGATGAAGTTGAAGCATTATGGGTGGAACTGCATACAGATGTGCGTAGTTCAAAGCTAATCATTGGAAATTGTTATAGACCACCCAATGTTAATGAGGAGGTGGAGACTCAGCTCCTTGCACAGATGGAAAGGGCTGCAAGGGCAGGGACGGTGATAATAATGGGGGATTTTAACTACCCAGAAATTGACTGGAATAATGGAATTTCTGGGACAGTTAAAGGACAAAAATTTAAAAACCTATTGCAGGACAATTTTATGGTCCAGTTTATTGAGGCCCCAACTAGGAATGATGCTCTGTTGGACCTGGTAATCTCAAACCATGCAGAGCTCATTACTAATGTTCAGATAAAGGAACACCTGGGTAGCAGTGATCATAACATGATTTTGTTTAATGTAAACTATAAGCAAGAAATACATACAGGAAAGATAAAAACACTTAATTTCAAGAGAGCAAATTTTCAAAGCATGAGGACTGCTCTCCAGGGCTTGGACTGGGAGGGAATATTGGCACCGATGAACACAGAACAGAAATGGGAATTCTTCAAAAAGACTCTTTGGAACCTCACTGCAAAGTATATTCCCATGGGCAATAAGTTTAAAAGGCTACAGATAAAACCTATGTGGCTCACGGTTAAAGTTAAAAAAGCTATAAACAATAAGAAAATAGCTTTTAAAAAATATAAAAATGAAGGAACACTAGTGTCGTTTAAATGTTACAAAGAATATAATAGAATATGTAAAAAGGAAATCAAGGATGCAAAAATTCAAAATGAACGACAGATTGCAAAAGATAGTAGGACAAACCCCAAAAAATTCTTTAAATATATTAATAGTAAAAAGGTCAAGTCTGAGCATGTAGGCCCTTTACAAAATAATCTAGAGTGGGTGACTGAGGACATAGAGAAGGCAAATTTATTAAATGCTTTCTTCAGCTCTGTGTATACAATGGAGAATGGGGGAGCTCATGTCGATATAGGGGGTGGGAGTGACACAGCCCCAAATCCACAATGGCTCAAAAGTGATATGGTCCAGAAATATTTAGACAGAATAAAGGTGGATAAAGCACCTGGACCAGATGGCATCCACCCACGGATCCTAAAAGAATTGAGCTCTGAAATTTCAAAGCCACTGTATCTAATATTTAGGGACTCATTAATGACAGGAATAGTACCACTGGATTGGCATAAAGCCAATGTGGTGCCCATATTTAAAAAGGGAACAAAGTCTTTACCTAGTAACTATAGACCTGTTAGTTTAACTTCTATAGTTGGAAAGATACTGGAACGTTTAATAAAAGACCACATGGATGAGTTCTTGCTGGAAACAAACTATTTAAGCAGCAGACAGCATGGATTCATGAAGGACAGAAGTTGTCAGACAAACCTGATTTCCTTTTATGAAGAGGTAAGTAAAACCCTGGACAGAGGCGTGGCAGTGGACGTGGTATACTTGGATTTTGCAAAAGCGTTCGATACAGTTCCCCACACACGGCTCATGTGTAAGGTAAGGTCTACAGGATTAGATATATCAGTTTGTAAATGGATAGAAAACTGGCTGAAAGACAGAATTCAGAGAGTTGTGGTCAATGATTCTTACTCTGAATGGTCCAAGGTTATCAGCGGTGTACCCCAAGGTTCAGTGTTGGGTCCCTTACTTTTCAATATATTTATAAATGATATTGGGTCTGAGATCAAAAGTAACATTTCTGTTTTTGCAGATGACACCAAGCTATGCAGTGGAATAATGTCCTTACAGGATGTCTCCAATTTACAAGCCGACCTCAATGCTCTGTCTAATTGGGCGACTAAGTGGCAGATGAGGTTTAATGTTGATAAATGTAAAGTTATGCACTTGGGGGCTAAGAATATGCATGCATCATACATGCTAGGGGGAGTACAACTGGGGGGATCTGTAGTGGAGAAGGATCTGGGTGTTTTAGTTGATCATAAGCTCAATAATGGCATGCAATGCCAAGCTGCGGTTTCCAAAGCGAGCAAAGTCCTTTCTTGTATTAAGAGAGGTATGAACTCCAGAGATAGAGATATCATTTTGCCCCTGTACAAATCATTAGTAAGACCTCATCTGGAATATGCAGTCCAGTTTTGGGCACCAGTTCTCAAAAAGGATATCGGAGAACTGGAGAAAGTGCAGAGAAGGGCAACCAAACTGATAAGAGGCATGGAGGAGCTCAGCTATGAGGAAAGATTAGAGGAACTGAATTTATTCACTCTTGAGAAGAGGAGAATAAGGGGGGATATGATCAACATGTACAAATACATAAGAGGTCCATATAGTGAACTTGGTGTTGAGTTATTCACTTTAAGGTCAACACTGAGGACAAGGGGGCACTCTTTACGTCTGGAGGAAAAGAGATTTCACCTCCAAATACGGAAAGGTTTCTTCACAGTAAGAGCTGTGAAAATGTGGAACAGACTCCTTCCAGAGGTGGTTCTGGCCAGCTCAGTAGATTGCTTTAGGAGAGGCCTGGATTCTTTCCTAAATGCACATAATATAACTGAGTACTACGTTTTGTAGGTAAAGTTGATCCGGGGTAAATCCGATTGCCTTTCGGGGGATCAGGAAGGAATTTTTTCCCCTCCGGTAGCAAATTGGATCATCGCTCTGCTGGGGTTTTTTGCCTTCCTCTGGATCAACTGTGGGTATGGAGTTGGGTGTATGGGATGTACTGTGTTTTACTTTGTTTTATTTTTTTTTTTTTTTATGGTTGAACTGGATGGACTTGTGTCTTTTTTCAACCTGACTAACTATGTAACTATGTAACTGTTCCATATCAACACCATGGGAAGATGTACTCACAAATAAAACAGATATAGAGGCAGGTGGCTGCCCCTAGGGTCTGTATCCAGGCTTCTGCTGCATGTGTCAGCCTGTGAGAGTGGTGGGGGATCTTTGCCAGTGTTCTAAGCAAACTGTGCTGGGCTGCCTCCTTAGCAGAGCACTATGGGAGGCTGCCATCTTTGCGTACTTAAAGCGGAGGTTCACCCTAAATATACTATTTCCCATGTGATCAGCATACTGGGGCTGACGCCAGTATGCTGTTTTTTTTTTTTTTAAATGCCCCACTTACTGTGCAATCTTTAATTTTGATTTATTTCCCCCGCGGTGGATGGCGCCTGTATAGGCCGTCACGGCTTTCGAAAATACTCGATTTAGGACTGCGCACAGACCTAGGAGCCGACTGCGCAGGCGCCGTATTTCTCAGAGTCCTATTTCGGCTTTTTTCGGAGGGCATGACGCGCCATAGCCATAGGACTCTGAGAAATACGGTGCCTGCGCAGTTAGCTCCTAGGTCTGTGCGCAGGCGCCGCATTGCGCCGGAAATACCCAAGTCCTAAATCTGATATTTTCGGAAGCCGTGACGGGCTATAGCGGCGCCATCCACCGCTGGGGAAATAAATGAAAATGAAAGATTACACAGTAAGTGGAGCAATTAAAAAAAAAAAAAAAGCATGCTGACGCCAGTATGCTGGATCTCATGGGGCATAGTATATTTAGGATGAACCACCTCTTTAAGACCATGCACCAACTGGTCGGCCATCTCCACACAGATCGGGGGAAGCCTGTTGCTTCTCCAACTCACGGTGCAACAATTTTGCCCACTTAGTAAGAGTCTGTAACACCAGGGCCGCGGCCAATACATGGACCAGGTAGGGTCCTTGAATGCAGGGGTCCCCTCTACCAGAATTGGGGTGAACTTGTTCAACCTAGACATCGGGGGTCCACAACCGGTTGATGCCCATTTTTTCAAAAGGCTTTACTCCAAAGGGTAACGGACCACCATGCCACAAAAGGTCCTCTGTGGTCGTTACCATTCCTTGGCTATAAACGTATCAAAATAAAACTTTAGCAGTGCGAGTTGACTTGCAGGACCCAAAACGGACCCACAACTCAGCAGCCCCAGTCGCATCCTCTCATTTGTGGTTTTCCCGCACTGCGGTGATAAGTGCTTCAACAAGCGCTTTTTCCTGCACTGCCCCGGACACCTCAGGTCCCAAAGGTCCTGGTCCGCATCCTCTGACACCTCAGAACAGGGGCCCTGTGCCACGGCCAGGCCCGAGTCTGAATCAGAGCTTTCCCCAGATGATGGTGGGGGGAGGGGGCGCTTTTTACCCCCCTTACGCCCACACACCGCTTCCACTCTGGCAACAAATGACTCCAGGACCTTTGTTGAGGGTCTCTTTAGGAAATTGTGCAATATGCAGCAGCAAAGTATGACATGGTTTAGATTCTACTTAACAAACCTACAGTCCTTGTCTTATACAGCACCGCCTGTTTACTGCTGCTCAAAGTATATAGGGCCAAAGAGTCTTCTTGTAATGACCTGGTGGGAGTGGTGGCGGGGAAACCCATGCTATTTTTTTCAATGATTTTTATCCATATTGCAGGGACCAAACATTACATTAAAGCCGCAAAAGGTATTACATTTATTTTTTCTGAGAGTAATCTCATTTTGTGCAGGGACAGTTCTAAACACGTGCCACCTCACAGGCATACTATAGACACCCAGCAGGTACGATATTTAAAGGAATTTTGAATTTTTTTTTCTCACGTTAAGCATCATTAAAATCGCTGCTCTAGAAAAAAATACAGTTTAAAAATAAAAAAAAAACATTGATACATGTTCCCTGGGGCAAGATCCGGGTTCTCAAAGACGTTTTCCAACAATAACTTATATTGGGCTTTAAAATTAGCACTTTTGACTTTAATGGGGTTCTAAATGTTCGCGCGAACGCTCGGTCCGTTCAATTGTTCTGGTGCGAACCGAACGCGGGGGTGTTCGGCTCATCCCTAGTCCAGACATTATGTGTATAATAAGACTCGACTTGCCATCAACAAGCCCTTATTTATGAACCCATGGAAAGCTCTGCTTCTCAGACCTAATTTAAACCTTAAGAAATTGGAAAGAAAATGAGTATCTTTCATATTCTTGGCAACATGCCAAATTATCACTAAAGCTTGGAGGCAGCAATCCCTAAACTTTAGAGAAGTAAAGCAAAGAATTACAGGAACCATAAAAATGAACTTCTAAATGGAGGATTACGCTAACTTTTTATGTACATGATCTAGGTTAGACTATAATACTAATCTTTATATTGTTTGTTCTTTGCTTTCTGCTGTGAAACCTCAACTTTGAACTTCAAAAATAGCATTGCTCGGCCAGTTACTCATGCCTTTTTCTTCCCTCCCCCTTCCTCACAGTCGCAAGTTCTCAGGATAACATTTCATTTGCTGCTCAACTTTTGTCCCAGGCAGGGCCGGCGCAACCACCAGGCGGACCAAGCGGCCGCTTGGGGGCGGGCAGGTCCGCAGCCTGGGATGGGGCGAAAAAATTATCTTAGAATCGCGGCTGTAGGATTTTTCAAAAGCCGCGCCTCCGACGTCTTCTGTTCCGTGATAGGCGGAACATTCAGCTTCCCATGAGGCACTGTGTTCAGTGTCCGCCTATCACGGAGGCCCTCTCGTCCGAGGACGAGGACGAGAGGGCCTCCGTGATAGGCGGACACTGAACACAGTGCCTCATGGGAAGCTGAATGTTCCGCCTATCACGGAACAGAAGACGTCGGAGGCGCGGCTTTTGAAAAATCCTACAGCCGCGATTCTGGTAAGGTAAGGGCACAGTCTGGAGGTAATGGGGCACAGTCTGGAGGTAATGGGGCACAGTCTGGAGGTAATGGGGCACAGTCTGGAGGTAATGGGGCACAGTCTGGAGGTAATGGGGCACAGTCTGGAGGTAATGGGGCACAGTCTGGAGGTAATGGGGCACAGTCTGGATGTAATGGGGCACAGTTTGGAGGTAATGGGGCACAGTTTGGAGGTAATGGGGCACAGTCTGGAGGTAATGGGGCAGGTCTGGAGGTAATGGGGCACAGTCTGGAGGTAATGGGGCACAGTCTGGAGGTAATGGGGCACAGTCTGGAGGTAATGGGGCACAGTCTGGAGGTAATGGGGCACAGTCTGGATGTAATGGGGCACAGTTTGGAGGTAATGGGGCACAGTCTGGATGTAATGGGGCACAGTCTGGAGGTAATGGGGCACAGTCTGGAGGTAATGGGGCACAGTCTGGAGGTAATGGGGCACAGTCTGGAGGTAATGGGGCACTGTCTGGATGTAATGGGGCACTGTCTGGATGTAATGGGGCACAGTCTGGATGTAATGGGGCACAGTCTGGAGGTAATGGGGCACAGTTTGGAGGTAATGGGGCACAGTCTGGATGTAATGGGGCAGGTCTGGAGGTAATAGGGCAGGTCTGGAGGTAATAGGGCACTGTCTGGAGGTAATGGGGCACAGTCTGGCATGTAATGGGGCATGTCTGGCATGTAATGGGGCAGGTCTGGCATGTAATGGGGCAGGTCTGGATGTAATGGGGCACAGTCTGGCATGTAATGGGGCAGGTCTGGCATGTAATGGGGCAGGTCTGGCATGTAATGGGGCAGGTCTGGCATGTAATGGGGCAGGTCTGGCATGTAATGGGGCAGGTCTGGCATGTAATGGGGCACAGTCTGGTCATGTAATGGGGCAGGTCTGGCATGTAATGGGGCATAGTCTGGCATGTAATGGGGCAGGTCTGGCATGTAATGGGGCAGGTCTGGCATGTAATGGGGCAGGTCTGGCATGTAATGGGGCAGGTCTGGCATGTAATGGGGCAGGTCTGGCATGTAATGGGGCAGGTCTGGCATGTAATGGGACACAGTCTGGTCATGTAATGGGACACAGTCTGGTCATGTAACGGGGCACAGTCTGGTCATGTAACGGGGCACAGTCTGGTCATGTAATGGGGCAGGTCTGGTCATGTAATGGGGCAGGTCTGGTCATGTAATGGGGCACAGTCTGGTCATGTAACGGGGCACAGTCTGGTCATGTAACGGGGCACAGTCTGGTCATGTAACGGGGCACAGTCTGGCATGTAATGGGACAGGTCTGGCATGTAATGGGACAGGTCTGGCATGTAATGGGGCACAGTCTGGTCATGTAATGGGGCACAGTCTGGTCATGTAATGGGGCACAGTCTGGTCATGTAATGGGGCAGGTCTGGCATGTTAGTGTGTTTTTTTTTATATAAAAAATTTATTGAAAGAAACATTTTTACAAGGGAGGTGGGTGGCCGTTTGGGGGGGGGGGCGCCAAAATGGAGCTTCGCTTGTGTAGGCATAAATCCTTGCACCGGCCCTGGTCCCAGGCCCTAATATCATCACAGTGGAGTGCTTCTTTAGGTAGTTTGCTTAGCAAACCATGGACAATTCCTACTGGTGTCCAGTGATGAGGTTCTCTCAGGATCCAGAACACACTTGTAGTGCTGGCTTAGCAATCCCATGCACTGTGTGGTGGGGGCCTAAAGTTTGGACTAACATGATTGTACCAAAACATAACTTGTCGAGTCCACCTAAATTATGTTTATTTTCAGCCCACAAAAGTAAATACTAGCATTTCTGGCACATCAAACAGTGCATTTCTGGCACATCAACAGGTATTTTCCCGTACTTAACGGCTACTTTCACAATGGAGCGTTGCGGGCGTTAGCAGTAATGCGTTTTACTGTATTTTTTGTGAGTTAAAACCAACCTCAAAGATGTGGCTGGCAGGACTTTTTTTATCGTCCTGCCAGTACACTGCTTCAGTGTGAAAGCCCTCGTACTTTTACACTGGAGTGAAAGGAGCGGCTCTTTCAGGGTGCTTTTCCTGGGGCCTTTTTTAGCGCTATAGTGCCTACAAAGCGCCCCAGTGTGAATGTAGCCTAAATCTATGGCAGACATTTTTTCACTGTCATATACTTTAAATGTTAAATAATGCAGAACAACTACAGGATGATGCTAGAAATGAAGAGAAAAGTTCAGAAAAGGATGATAGAAATGTGTAAGAAAACAATATAATAACAACAATCTCCTCATTTGTGTTGGGAAACAGCATATTGTGCTTCAGCAGATAAGGCTTTTTTAGATATATTCTAACAATCTGCACTTTTAGAAAACAGGGCCAAGATGGCAAGGTGATTTTGTAAATATTTTATAGATTTGACAATTATTAGGATATGAACTAAAAAAAAATATAAGGCCCTTAATATGAAAAAATGCCTTGTAAATATTTTGTACCACTCTATGTTATAGAGAAAAGGAGATGGGGTTCTGCAGTCTTGATCTGTTTTTATTGGCCTAATGCAGTGGGTGATTGAGCATTGTACCCAGGTGAAAATAAAGCAAAATAGCTTGTAAAAAAAAGAAAAATAGCGCAGTCACTATATATAGGACTAGTAAGCTACAATATATTAAATGTTATTTTTATTTTTGGGCTTAGCTATGCCTTAAGAACTATGCATGCAAACTTTAGTAGATGCGTTAGTACATCTAAAATGAGGAAACGTATTCAAGGTTTAGTCATCCATTTAACAAAACTACTTTGCTTATAATTAGGTTGCTTGAAGTCTGTTGGTAGATACACTATTGATTTAAATGACGACATTGACCTTTTGAAACTAAATCACCAGTGTGCAGACACTACTTTAATGAGAAGAGTGCCATTTACCTGTGTTCTATGCCAGCAGAATTGTAAGTATTTCAAAGATTTTTTTTTACAGTAGTTTCTAAAATCTTTTCTGCATCCTTCCTTGGTGGTAAGTGGCCTTTCAAATTATAATAAAGACATTTTTGGGGGAAAAATAAGTTGCACATTATGTAATATTATATGCATTTTCTGGTCTTGTTTGTGTGAACAAAAAACCCAGAGAGGAATGAGAATTAATGTACCATTGCATGTTTTGCATTTCCTTTTCCCTCTTGTTTTTAGAAATGTGAAAGTCTGGTTGAAATTATATCTCTTTAAAAAGGTTAATTCCTGTCCATTGAATAGAATGTTCACAGGCTTTTAAACATATAGGGCCAGATTCAGGTAGAGTTAGGCTGGAGTATCAGTGATACTCCAGCCTAACTGTCACTTTAAGCCAGCGTTTCTGTTTTCTGTAACCAGAAAACAGGAAACGCCGGGTTGGAGTTCCGATGTGAATTTCGCATTTCGCATCGCAACTTTAATTTAAAAATGGCACCGGGGGCGTTCCCGCTGATTTACGCTGAAAAAATATGTTAATCAGCGGGAATCGGCAATTCACGATCGTATTCGGGCGCGACGCAGTGACTTTCCGACGTTTCCGTAAGCGATACGCGGCGTAAAGATAAAGCAGCCCCCTAGTGGAGTATCCTATGTTAAGTATAGCCGTCGTCATCGCGTCAAAAAAAAAAAATCGCGTCGCTTGCGTAAAACGTCCATGAATGGGGATTTGATGTCATTGACGTTCACTGACAGAATTTGGAGCATGCGCACTGGGATGCATTGACAGTCGACGCATGCGCAGTACGTTCGCCGCGGGATCGCGCTTAGTTTAAATAATACACGCCCCGTACACACCCAATTTGAATTCCGCCGGCTCATTTACGATACGCTGCCGCAACTTTAGGAGCAAGTGCTTCATGAATAACAGCACTTGCTCCTAAAATTTCGCCAGAGTAACGTAAATGAGAAACGTTACTCCAGAGCAAAGATGCTCCCATCTACCTGAATCTGGCCCATATAGGCCACAAATCAGAATAGAACATTACCTGGAATAATGAGACTTTTGTTCTCATCATAAAATCAATTTCTTGGAGTTAATTAAGCACTTGTGTCCCAGAACCTTTAACCTATATACCATAAACCCCCTAGAGTCCCATGGCTTTTATCAGGTTCGGGGGATGTGATAGAGTGTCCTGGAATAGCTGCTTTGTTTTGCAATCAATCTAACCAATCTTGATCTTGATCTTGTTTTCTAGGGATAGATAGTACTTTCTTTTGATACCATCATTTTAATGATGTACTTCCTTTTTTTTATAGAAATGACTGAAAATTATGAAAACAAAAGGATTTTCTGTTAATTTTGACCACAAAAAAAATGTAAAAAAGATAAAGCATTTGTTCCCTGAAAACATAATTAAATCACACCATTTAAAACAGAGGTCCTCAAACTACGGCACGCATGCGGCCCCCGGAGGACATTTAACCGGCCCACCCCACCCTGACATGCACGGCAGGTTGTAACACAGTGATCCCCATGGCATAAATGACATCCAAAAATATGTTCAGCATCCTCTCCTGTGTACAAGGATGCCATATATGTATGTTTTAGCCACTTGGTGGGAACATGGCAGGGTCCAGAAACAAGGTAGCACCAGTGGCGGCTGGTGAAGTTTTAGGATGGGGGGGCGCAAGACCCCGCCCCTCCACATTTGGCCCCTCCCCCGTATAAGCCACACCCCTCATAGAATCCACCCACTCTGTCCCCTGTATTCCACTTGCTTCCACTCATAGTGTCAGGAGTATACAGCTCAGCATCACAGCACAGAGTATATAGCCCCAGCATCACAAATCATGGTATATAACGCAGCCTTACAGATCGGCGCAAACAATCTAAAAAATTACACTGTTAGTAATTACCAGAGACTGCGGACATACTGCACAAGATTACCAGAGACTGTGGACATACTGCATGAGATTACCAGAGACTGTGGACATACTGCACAAGATTACCAGAGACTGCGGACATACTGCACGAGATTACCAGAGACTGCAGCCATACTGCACGAGATTACCAGAGACTGTGGACATACTGCATGAGATTACCAGAGACTATGGACATACTGCACAAGATTACCAGAGACTGCGGACATACTGCACTAGATTACCAGAGACTGAGAACATACTGCACGAGATTACCAGAGACTGCCGACAGTGAGGGATGTACACCCCCAGCACTGTACTCTGTGTATGGGATGGATACATTACACCCACCCAGCACTGTACTCTGTGTATGGTATGGATACATTACACCCCCAGCACTGTACTCTGTGTATGGGATGGATACATTACACCCCCAGCACTGTACTCTGTGTATGGGATGTCAGAGAAGTGATCTCTCGCTGGTTACATTGTAATCTATGACTTGTATATGGAGGAGAACGTACGCAGGATCTCACTGTTGGTGTAGTGGTGGATCATCCGGGTGTATGGAGTCCGGGGGAGTGGACAGAGAGAGAGGGTAGTGGACAGAGAGAGAGGGTAGTGGACAGAGAGAGAGGGTAGTGGACAGAGAGAGAGAGGGTAGTGGACAGAGAGAGGGGCTGAGAGAGAGGGTAGTGGACAGAGAGAGAGGGTAGTGGACAGAGAGAGAGGGTAGTGGACAGAGAGAGAGGGTAGTGGACAGAGAGAGGGAATGAGAAAGAGGGTAGTGGACAGAGAGAGAGGGTAGTGGACAGAGAGAGAGGGTAGAGGACAGAGAGAGGGAATGAGAGAGAGGGTAGTGGACAGAGAGAGAGGGTAGTGGACAGAGAGAGAGGGTAGTGGACTGAGAGAGAGGGGCTGAGAGAGAGGGTAGTGGACTGAGAGAGAGGGGCTGAGAGAGAGGGTAGTGGACTGAGAGAGAGGGTAGTGGACTGAGAGAGAGGGTAGTGGACAGAGAGAGGGGCTGAGAGAGAGATGAGTCTGACTGGCATCTTTTGGTACATTATGTTACGTACATTATTATGTAAGCATCAGAGGCTGCACGGAGGCCCCCCATTACATGAGAGGCTGCACAGAGGCTCCCCCATTACATCAGAGGCTCCCCCGTAACAACAGAGGCCCCCCATCACATTAGAGGCTGCACAGAGGCTCCCCCCATTACATCAGAGGCTGCACAGAGGCTCCCCCATTACAACAGAGGCCCCCCCCCCATTACATCAGAGGCTCCCCCATTAAATCAGAGGCTGCACAGAGGCTCCCCCATTACATCAGAGGCTGCACAGAGGCTCCCACTATTACATCAGAGGCTGCAAAGAGGCTCCCCCATTACATCAGAGGCTGCACGGAGGCTCCCCCCCCATTACAGAGGCTGCACGGAGGCCCCCCATTACATCAGAGGCTGCACGGAGGCCCCCTATTACATCAGAGGTTGCACGGAGGCCCCCCCCATTACATCAGAGGCTGCACGGAGGCCCCCCATTACATCAGAGGCTGCACAGAGGCTCCCCCATTACAACAGAGGTCCCCCATTACATCAGAGGCTGCACAGAGGCTCCCCCCATTACATCAGAGGCTGCACAGAGGCTCCCCCCATTACATCTGAGGCTGCACAGAGGCTCCCCCCCATTACATCAGAGGCTGCACAGAGGCTCCCCCCATTACATCAGAGGCTGCACGGAGGCTCCCCTCATTACATCAGAGGCTGCACGGAGGCCCCCCCCATTACATCAGAGGCTGCACGGAGGCCCTCCCATTACATCAGAGGTTGCACGGAGGCTCCCCCCCATTACATCAGAGGCTGCACGGAGGCTCCCCCCCATTACATCAGAGGCTGCACGGAGGCTCCCCCCCATTACATCAGAGGCTGCACGGAGGCCCCCCCATTACATCAGAGGCTGCACGGAGGCCCCCCATTACATCAGAGGCTGCACGGAGGCCCCCCATTACATTAGAGGCTGCACGGAGGTCCCCCATTACAACAGAGGCACCTCATTACATCAGAGGCTGCAAAGAGGCTCCCACCATTACATCAGAGGATGCATGGAGGCTCCCCCCATTACATCAGAGGCTGCACAGAGGCTCCCCCATTACATCAGAGGCTGCACAGAGGCTCCCCCCATTACATCAGAGGCTGCACAGAGGCTCCCCCCCATTACATCAGAGGCTGCACAGAGGCTCCCCCCATTACATCAGAGGCTGCACGGAGGCTCCCCCCATTACATCAGAGGCTGCATGGAGGCTCCCCCCATTACATCAGAGGCTGTCACCAGATGCAGCGTGTCACTTGTCACCAATGCCTGTCACTAGATGTAGTTTGACATTTGTCACCATTGCCTGCCACCAGATTCAGTTTGTCATTTGTCACTTTTGCCTGTCACCAGATTGCAGCTTGTGACTCATAGCCTGGCTCTCTCTCCCTCCCCTTCAGGCATGCTGGGGGCAGCAGTTCCCTCCCCCCCTTTCCTTAGAATTGATTGCAATTGAGCCTGCCAGTTATTGGGACTACATCTCCCAAAATCGTATTTTCCCTCTTTTGTTTTTTTTCCCCCTGACAGCTGGGAGGAAAAGGAGGAAGAAACTTGCAGCAGCATGAGAGAGGAGAGGGAGGAGAGGGAGGAGAAGGAGGGGGGAAGAGCCCACGGCTGCTCACTTTAAACACACACAGCTGCTCCGATTCATGCTGTTGTATAGAAATCATCAGAAGAGTCCTCTTCTGATAGTGGTGCCTCGAGGTGACAGTGTCGCTCCTATCATTTGCTGAGGGGACATGCAGGGAGGAGGAGGAAGTTAAATCCTCTGCATGAATGGTGGGGCACCGCCGCTCTCTCCTTCTCTCCTGACGTCACTGGTTGCTAGACACAAAGCAGGCCACGCTAGCAACCAGTTTGTGGAGGGAACCAGAGGCTTTGTGAGACTCTTGAATCGGGTCTTGCCACTGCAGCCAGTGACAGCGGCACCGGCGATGCAGTACAAGCACGACACTGCACACTACATGGAGGGAGCCCCAGGTCCTCAGGCAGTCCATGTGCGCTGCTGTTGCCGCCCCTCTGGGACCAATGGTATCACCGCAGGCAATTGTGGATGCAGGGGATCGAGCCGGTTCTACACTTACCTTCTGGCTAGCGCCGCTCCTCCATGACGCCCCACACGTGCTCCAGAACACCGGAAGTGATGTACTGACAGTGGCACTGCCCCCTGACCGCTCCTCCAGTCCACCTCCTGCTCCAATCCCATGACAGCTAGTAGGCATACTAGCAAATCACAGGACAGTGGGAGTGTGTGCGGGCGCACAGCTTGCGCCCTGCACATGCCCTAAACACGGGCAAATCAGCTTCCCAGCCTGCAATCAGCTGATTGCAGGCTGGGAAGCTTCCCATAAACCGCCGCATGTCCGGCACCTGGTCACTCTTAGGCATCGTACACACGATCAAATCTGTCCGCTGGAAACGGTCCGCTGGACCGTTTCAGCAGACAGATTTGATCGTGTGTACGGCCGAGCAGACAGATTTGTCCACCCGACAGATTTCAAAGCATGCTTTGAAATCTATCGGGTGGGAATCTGTCTGCCCGACATGTCTGCTGGTTAGTACACTTACCAGCAGACATGTCGTCCCGCACCGCCGCCGCACCGCCGCCGAATGGATTCGGCGCATGCGCGGAAGTGTTTTACTTCCTGGTGCGGTGACGTGGCGGCGTCAACGTCACCGCCACGTCACCGACACGTCAGCGCGCCGTCTGCTGGCGGGGATTTTGGTTTGCTCGTGTGTACACGCGAGCAAACCAAAATCCCAGCAGACAGATTTGTTCAAATCTGTCGGACGGACAGATTTGAACAAATCTGTCCGCTCGTGTGTACGAGGCCTTAAAGTGACATTTCTAAAAAAAAAAAAAAATTTTTTTTTTTTTTTTTTTTTTTTTACATTTTTTTTTTTTTTTACAGCTTGGGGGGGCGGCGCCCGAGCGCCCTCTATGGACGGGCCGCCACTGAAAATATTTAGGGACAAATGTTATGCCAGCATATTCTGAACTATATAAAGATAATTACCCACCTTTATTTTAGGTAATCTATAATCTGATAAGACAGTGGGACACCTATAACCTTTCCTTAGTAGTAAAGATTTGTGAGGAGGGGCGTGGCCTGGACATGGCTGTGTGAAGCTGCTCTTCATCTGAGCTCCCGGCCTGATCCCTCGATTTCTGGCCAAAAATCATATTTATACCGGCATGAACGCTGCCAAACGCTACGAGACTAGAGCAGCAACGAAGGGGACCCCTGCGGGCAAGATTTCTGGAGAGATCCAAAAATATTTCAAGGCCCTACAGGACGCATCGCCGGATCCCGGCCTATCCGACCCGAGAGGCCCTGCACGTGGAGCCGGCTGAGATCCACAGAGACAGATACCAGACCCCGGGGAATCGGAGGATTGGCCGGCTCTGTTTCGGGACCCACCTGAGGCTACACCTCTGGAGGAGATGCCCTCATCACAGTCACCGGAGCCCGCTGGCATGGATCCTGACATTAAGGCCCTACTGCAGGCGCTACCCACCAGGACGGACATAGAGGCCCTGATTCTAAAGTTGGAGGAGACCCACCGACGCGATATACAGGAGGTGAGGGGAGAGGTATCCACACTTACCGATCGGGTGGCCTCGGGAGAAGAAACGGTGTCCTCGCTGGCGGATCGGGTGGCGGCCCTGGAACAGTCTCGGGACCAGCACCATGAGACGGCGGTCGCGCTGCAACTCCACCTGGAGGAGGTGGAAGATAAGAGCCGCCGCAATAATCTGCGCGTCCGCGGTATCCCCGAGCCCGCGGGCGCTGAAGATGTGGAAGCCAGGGTGATCGGCATCTTCCGTAGGATCCTGGACGACCCGGAGGCAGCGATCATACTTGACAGAGCGCACAGGGCGCTTGGGCCTAAGCCGGCGGATCAGGAGAGACCACGTGACGTGATCTGCCGCCTACACCGCTAAGGGCAGAAAGAAGACATCCTGCGCCGGGCCTGGGACCATGGAGATGTCGAGGTGGAAGACGCGCAGGTGCGGATCTTACCAGACCTCTCCAGGGCGACCCTGCATCGCAGAGCTATGCTGCGACCCGTCCTGGAGCTCGCTAGGCAGACGGGCCACACGTATCGCTGGGGCTACCCGCTGGCGGTTACCTTCCGCAAGGACGCCGACGCCTTCACTTTGAGGAGCGCTACGGACCTCCCGGCACTCTTCCGGTTCCTGGGATCAGACCCGATTCAAGTACCGGATTGGCTCCAGCTCATCCCCCGCCAGGTTGGCCGATCGGGAGCAGCAGCTTATCGGGGACCCTTGCTGCAACGTCCACAGAGAGGCAGACGGCGACGTAATTCAGCCCGAGGAGGAGCGGGACGTGAGTAGGCCCTGGGCCACTTCCTAAATTCCCCACCTTTGCCTATGTACTGCCCCTTCCGCGGAGACTCTTACAGACCTCCACGCAGGCCCCCCCCCCGTTTGCCTGGTGCCTCAGGGATGGGTCCTTTGCCCTTGAACATCTTCGTTATGGTACCGTTGTTAGAGGCCCCATGTACTGAAGACATAGCCTGGATGCATATCCTCTGACCCTGATCGCGATGCCCCCCCCCCCCCCCGGCTGCGTACAGAGACTCTTCCTGGTCCCCTGGCCTTTGCTGTTGCCTGGGTCTCCCGGGACGTAGGGAGTGGACCCAGTGTGGGATGCCCCGTTGCGGAGGGGGGACTCCGCACAGGGACTCGGGTGGTGTATGCCGGGGTCTACGGGGACAATGATACTGACTGTACTGCAGATCTCTCCCACGCTCAGGATAATGGCAAAACATGCAGAGCCCATTTTCTGATAGCCGGGCTTTGTGCACTGGGGATGGGGGTGGGGGGGCCCTGGCTTGGGGGAACGGCTGGGGGCCCTGGCTTGGGGGAACGGCTATGACGGATGGAGTGGGTCTTGCGGGAGGAGGGGGGCTACAGGAGAAGTTTGGGGTGGAGCACCCCGGCTGGGGACCACCGTTCTTCAGAAATATGGAGACACTTCACCCCATTCCAGATACTCGTACTGCTCCGGAGCCATTTGTCTTGATTTACTGCATTGCCCTATTACTGGGACCTCCCTGAGACATTGTTTTTCACTTACCACCGGGATGTTTGAGGGAAGGAGGGGGGAAATATGCAATTAGGGAGGGGGCGGTGTTGGCAGGGTGGATGGGTGAACGTTTGGACTCCCAGGGAGTGGGGTTCAGGGCTCTGGATCCTATGACACTCTGGGAGCACTATTTGCACTTATAACACAGATTTATGTGGTCTATTTTACTGTTAGTTAACCTGTTTTGCCAGACTTATTTGCTGCTAGCTCTATTTCTATTACTATTACTGTTACTGACTGTCCGATATGTTGCCAGTTCATGTTTTGGTTATGTATTATAAAGTATGTTTTGGCCGGGATGGAGCGGAGAGGGTCGGGAGCTTGCTGACGATCCCTGTCTAGCTCATCTCCCCCACTTAGGACTGCACTCGATTACCGGGCTTGCACCGGAGAGTGCTTATAGCCGCTTTGGGCTACTTTAGTTAACAATTCCTGGAGGCTCCATCTGGTGCCTACCACTAGAATTCTTTACTTTCCTCTACCTGTCCCCCCCCCTCTTTTCTCCTCTCCACTGACTACTTGGATTCTCCTCCCCTGTCGCACAGACCCCCCCCCCCCCATTGCGCGAGCATGGCTGAGCTCACTGTGATATCACTTAACGTAAAGGGCCTCAACACGCCCGAAAAAAGGCGTATGCTGCTGCAGGATATGCGACGTCTGGGTGCGGACGTGGTGTTCTTGCAGGAGACACATTTTAAGGAATGTAATCTACCTCTCCTGAAAAACAAATTTTATCCCACGACATACCACTCTCAATATTCGGAGGCCAAGTCCAGGGGGGTGTCCATCTTAGTTTCGGCATAGGTGCCATGGAAGCTTATGGATGCCCAGACGGATAGAGACGGGCGCTACCTCTTTCTAAAAGGCCAGATAGGAGACAGGACAGTGACGTTCGCTAACTTCTATGCACCAAATTCCCAACAGGACACATTCCTTAAGAAGCGCTTGGGCCAACTCGGGCGCTTCTCGGAGGGCCACCTTATAGTGGGGGGTGACCTGAACGTCCCCCTAATTCCGACCGAGGACACGCCCATTGGGAAATCTTCCCTGACGCGAGACACTCTTAAACGCATTGGCGCTGCTCTCCACACTATGCAACTGATAGATGCCTGGCGCCTTATGCACCCTGGAGACAGGGATTACACCTTTTTTTCGAAACCCCATCAGAGTCGACTACTTCCTCTTGCCACACGGATAACTGGACGCGATTCGGGAGGTCACGATTGGTTCGATCACGTGGTCAGACCACGCACCGATCACCCTGAAATATTCCATCTTAGAAAACACTGGAGGCCAGAGGCCACCGTGGCGGCTTAATGAAAGCCTCCTGCAGAACACCGACGTTATGACGGAGATAGTAGGGGAACTGGGTCACTATTTCTCTGCCAATCTAGTGCCTGATGGTGATATGGGGGTGATTTGGGAGGCCCATAAGGCGGTGATCCGAGGAATACTGATTAAGCACGGCGCACGTCTAAAGAAAGAACGCATGGCACAACTCGACTCACTCCTTGCCAGACTCCGCCTATTGGAGGCAACACACAAGACTGCACCGAGTAGGCAGACGGGGGCGGAGCTGGACGTGGTCCGCGCACGGGTGACTGATCTTTTGCATTTTAAGGCCAAGGCGGCGCTGCAAACATGCCGACGCGTTATATATGAATCGGGCAATAAATGTGGTAAACTGTTGGCTAACACGATACGCGCCCGGCGACTGGCCTCATATGTTCCACATGTCTTCTCGTCGAGGGGACTTAACCGCTTCAATACTAGGCTTTTATACCACCTCCATACCGGGCCTATTCTGACACTTCTCTCCTACATGTAATAATCATCATTCTTTTGCTAGAAAATTACACAGTACCCCCAAACATTATATATGTTTTTTTTAGCAGACACCCTAGGGAATAAAATGACGGTCATTCCAAAGTTTTATCTTGCACGGTATTTACGCAATTATTTTTCAAACGCTTTTTTTTGTAAAAAAAATTGTTTTATGAATTAAAAAAATAACAAAACACTAAAGTTAGCCCAATTTTTTTGTATTATGTGAAAGATTATGTTACACCGAGTAAATAGAGACCCAACATGTCACGCTTTAATTATGCGCACACTCATGGAATGGCGCCAAACTTCGGTACTTAAAAATCTCCATAGGCAACGCTTTATTTATTTTTTACAGGTTACAGTTTAGATTTACAGAGGAGATCTAGTGCTAGATTAGTTGCTGGCACTCTAACGCACGCGGCGATACCTCACATGTGTGGTTTAAACGGTGTTTACATATGTCGGCGGGACTTGCGTGTGCGTTCGCTTCTGCACGCGAGCTATCGGGGACAGGGGCGTTTTCATTTTTTTTTTATCTTTTATTATTTTTTTTTACTTATATTTTATTTATTTTTACACTTTTTTTCATTTTTTTTTTTTTCCACTTTTATTCCTATTACAAGGAATGTAAACATCCCTTGTAATAGGAAATGTGTGTGACAGGTCCTCTTTATGGAGAGATGTGGGGTCAATAAGACCTCACATCTCACCTCCAGGCTGGAAACCATGAGATTGGTGAAAAAAAATTCACCGATCTCATGAATGGTGACTTACAGCCGCAATCGCGGCTTTGTTTACATACGGGGACCCGGGCGTGACGTCATCAGATCGCGCCCGGGTCCTCCGACGGTCATAGAGATGACTGGTGACCATCTGGTCACCAGTCATCTCTATGCTTCCTGCCGCCGCCGACGATTCGTTCTCCGGGCCCCCGAAGGTACAGGTAAGCCCGGAGAAGCACCGAATGGCGGCGGGAGGGGGGGGATGTCCCCTCCCGCGGCCTGTAAGAACGATCAAGCGGCGGAACCGCCGCTATGATCGTTCTTACTTTGTGCAGAATCGCCGGCTGAAGAGATGGATATCTGGATGATGCCTCTGGCTGCAGGCATCGTCCAGATATTCGCCTGCAATACCCAGGCCGTCAATTGACGGCCACTTAGGATGGTAAATCCCATCCCAGGCCGTCAATTGTCTATGGCTGGGTATTGAAGTGGTTAAACAGTCCACGCCCCAACAAATTACGCAAGAATTCCGTCAATACTATGAATCCCTATACAACTTGGACAAACCTCCCCCTACACGGGAAATGATAAGAGACTATATTACCACATCTTTAATGCCCACCCTACCCTCGGATACTCAGCAAACCCTAGAAGAACCTATCACACTCGCTGAACTCCAAAGTGCGCTGAAAAGCGCCAAGCCAGGGAAGGCCCCAGGCCCGGACGGCCTAACGGTGGCATACTATAGGTCCCTGCTCCCTTCCATAGGCCACCACATGGTATGCCTATTTAACGACCTAGGCTCGGGGAAATCCCTTCACGTCACCACACTCCAGGCCCAAATCTCCGTTATTCCAAAAGAAGGCAGGGACCCAGCTAACTGTGGCAGTTACCGCCCCATATCCCTCCTCAATACTGACCTCAAATTGTATACCAAAATCTTGGCTTCCAGACTCCAGAACCACCTCCCACAATTGATAGACCTAGATCAGGTGGGCTTTGTACCTACTAGAGAAGCCCGTGATAATACGGTTAAAGTACTTAACCTCTTACACATAGCCTCCTCGGGTAAGATCCCGTGCCTGTTTTTAGGAACTGATGCCGAAAAGGCATTTGACCGGGTCAACTGGCAGTTCATGATGTCCACCTTGGAGCACATAGGTCTGGGGGAGAAGATGAGGAACTGGATATCAGCGATTTATAGAGGTCCGACGGCGAGGGTTCGGGTTAATGGGGCATTGTTAGAGGCATTCCCTATCACCAACGGGACAAGACAGGGGTGCCCCCTGTCGCCCCTGTTGTTTACCCTTTCCCTGGAGCCCTTCCTGTGCCATGTGCGGCGGAATCCTGCAATTAAGGGTATAAGTGTCTCATGTACACAATACAAGGTCTCCGCCTATGCGGACGACCTTCTGTTTACCCTTACAGACCCGGACACATCCCTTTCCGGCTCTCATGCGGGGTTTTGAGGTTTATGGCACACTCTCTAACCTGAAAATAAACATGACAAAGTCAGAGGCCATGGGAGTGGGGATCCCACAACAGCAGCTCGCCCGGCTGAAAGCTAAGTTCAGCCTGAAGTGGACGGAGGTTGCGTTGAAATATTTAGGAACGCAGATACCCCCCTCGTTGTCACAGCTATATAGACTGAACTTCCCGCCCCTCCTGACAGAAGTCAAGAAACTCTTGTTGCAGTGGACGGGAGGCCTTCACTCATGGCTGGGTAGGGTCAATATACTGAAGATGACGATTTTGCCCAAATTCCTTTATCTCCTACAGGCCCTCCCGATCCGTGTCCCAGGGACATACTTTCGACAAATTCACTCTGCCTTCTCCCAGTTCTTGTGGGCTGGGAAGAAGTCAAGGATACACAGGGGGATCTTGTCCCTCCCTAAACTGTGCGGCGGTCTAGCGCTGCCGGACGTTCGTACATACTATCAAGCTGCACACCTGGTGAGACTGCTTGATTGGTGCCGACATTCGCACACTAAACTCTGGACATAAGTGGAGCAGAGCCAGTACCCGATCCCACTTCGTCGAGCCCCCTGGTGCCTTACGACGCCCCCCATGCCTGCCCTGAGACACCCCCTGGTGGGGACTACGGCGAAGGTATGCGCGGACCTTTTTGAGAAGTTCTCCCTTTCATCTCGGACCTCTCCTCTCAGACCTGTTGTTGGCCACCCCCTGTTTGAACTGGGCCTGCAAGACGGGAAATTTCTCGACCTGGCGAATAGGGGCCTTTTTTAGGCCTCGCACTTCAGCTCGGGGGAGGGGTGGAGATCGACGGCAGAGCTGATGGACCCGGATGGTGAATATCGCCTGGACTTCTTGAGAGCGCAACAACTAAAACACTTTTTGAGTAGTCTTCCGACCCCCCCGACAGTTCAGGTCCCGTTGACGACCCTAGAAGAACTATGTAGTGAGCAGGGGGTACTCCCCCACGCTCTGTCCCTGACGTACGGGCTACTCAATACTCCCCCAGGAGAATACCAGATCCCAGCCCTAGCTAAGTGGGAGAGAGAACTAGGCACGCCATTTACAGCCAACAAAAAACTAAATATAGTTCGCTTCACGCATAAATCATCTGTTTTTGCGAAAACACAAGAGACGAACTATAAAGTACTCACATGCTGGTATAGGACCCCAGACCTGTTAAACAAACTGTTCCCTGACACCGCAGCCACCTGCTGGAGATGCCAACAGGATAGGGGCACCATGTTACACATATTTTGGTCCTGCCCGCGGATCAGGGGCTTCTGGGGAGAGGTGCGCCGGATCACACAACAATTTACGGGAAGTGTGGTACCGGACGACCCGGCCTACTTTCTCCTACACGCAAATGACATGTCACCTAAGGTGTACAAAAAATCAGTGGTGCGCCACCTCCTGGACGCAGCCAAGGCCTGTGTACCCCTCCTTTGGAAGTCCCCTCAGCCGCCGACTATTGCTATGTGGCTGCATAAAGTGGATGAGATCAGCCGTATGGAAGATCTAGTCCTGTCTGGCCAGCAGAGAGAGGAGGCATACTCGGAAACATGGCAACTATTTAACGTCTTCAGATACTCTCAAGAAGGCCAGAGACTCAGGGAGACGGACTGCAGCCTACCACCTCCTCCGTAGTTGAGTCAGATACCGGTGAAGCATTTTAACGGAATAAGATTTAGATAAGAATCAAAAACTTAGAACACGCCCTCAGGGGTGCTTTCGAATTTGAGCTTGCCATGCTCGTGCAATCTCCCCCCCCCTATACCCTCCCCACCCGCTCTGCTCCTCCCTCCTTCTTTGCTCTATTCTTTGTCTTTACCTATTATTATTCTATCCTGCTTTAGAATACGGAAAATGGGATGGGGAACCGGCTCGCTCGAGACCGATAGATGAGTGACAGTTGGGCAATGAAGAATTGTTTCTGGAGATATACATGTTGTAGAATATCCATAGTTATGTCATTGCCTGCTCTCGTTGCTGCCATGAGTTCTAAATGGAATGTCTATATGCAATTTATTTATCATGACTGTATGTTGTTGGTCTGTGGGGACTGGTTTCCTTTTCTGCTGATAAATAAAAAAAAAAAAAAAAGATTTGTGAGGAGAGGAAAGCCGATCAGCGGCATCTCCTCACAGGGGAGACCTGTACAGATATTCATTCCCCTCATTTACATAGTTAGTCAGGTTGGAAAAAAAAGACACAAGTCCATTCAGTTCAACCCCAAAAAAAAGAAGAAATCCCATATACACAATCCTATACCCACAGTTGATCCAGAGGAAGGTGAAAAACTCCAGCAAAGCATAATCCGATTTGCTATAGCAGGGGAAAAAAGTAAATTTCTGATCCCCTGCGAGGCAATCAGATTTTCACTGGATATACTTTACCTATAAATTATCAGTGCAGCCCCAACAGTCATACCAGTCAATGCCCATCGTTGATGCCAATCTGTGCCCATCAGTGATGTCAGTCAGTGCTGCCTGTCATTGCCCATAAGTGTCATAAGTGCCACTTATCAGTGCTGCATATTACTGCCTCATCAATGCCACCTCATCAATGAAGCCTATCAGTGCCCATCAGTGAATGAGAAAAATTACTAATTCACAAAACTCTGACAAACGAAGAAAAAAATTATTTTGAGTGAATTTTATTTGAGTACAGTGTTACATGACCGCACAATTGTCGAAGTGTGACAGCATTTAAAGCTGAACATTGGCCTGGGCAGAAAAGGGTTAAAAGCGCCCTGTATTGAAGCGGTTAAAGACCATTGGAGGACTAAATGCTCCCGATTTATTTCACTACTACTACTGTATGGAGTTGTAGATGGGTGAAGTGGGACGAGAAAAATCACGTAGGAGGGACATAGAAAAAAGGGTGGACAAATCCCTCCGGCGATAAAAGGGCATAAGGCATGGGGAGAAAACACAGTATATATACACGGTGGCTATCCCCCATATGTCCAGAGGAGCGGACCCCCACGGGAAGGGCTGGTATGTGAGGTGGTGGCGCTGTCGGGAAATAAGAATGACATGACATCTTGGCCCTTAGTTCGTATCAGAGCACCAACAGTCTCACACAGGGGAGATGGGTCAGGCCAGGTCACATGTGGGTGAGAGCAGGGGGAAATAAAGCAGAGAAGGGGGGGAGCAATTTGGAGTATTACTCACAGCAGGTGTCAGTCATCCACCCTGAGCCTTGCTCGCTGTTCCAGCCAGGTAATCACCTCCTCCGGATCCTCAAAGAAGAGTGCTTGACCATCATGCTCAATCCGGAGGCGGGCCGGGAAGAGCATGGCATATTTAATGTGGCGGGTACGCAGCTGGCGCTTGGCTTCCATAAATCCTTGCCGCCGGCGTTGAATCTCAGCAGAGAAATCTGGGAAAACCGCAACCCGAACGTTTCCAAAGGGGATGTTGCCCTTCTCCCTAGCAAGTCGCAATGTGGCGTCCCGGTCCTTGTAGTTCAGGAGCTTGGCAATAAAAGTGCGAGGGGGAGCTGCCTGCGGTGGCGGTCTTGCAGGCATGCTGTGGGCCCTTTCCACCACAAACATGGGGGAGAAGGCCTCTCTACCATATGCAGTGGCCAGCAGGTCTTCCAGGAAGGTGGTGGGGTCTCTCCCCTCAGCGCCCTTGGGTAGTCCAATGAGGCGTAGATTGCACCTCCTGAGTCTGTTCCCCATTTCATCTTGCTTGGAGAATAACTGTTGGATCTGCCGCTGCATACGGTCCGAGGATTCTTGTAAGGGGGGGACCGCATCCTCCACCGTGCTGATCTGGGTTTCTGCCGTCTTTACACGGTCCCGGAGTTTATGTAAATCCTGCCGGATCAGGGAAATATCTGTCCTGACCTCCTCTATCTGTGTAGTGAGCGAGGTCCTGCAGAGGGTTATAGCCTCAAGCAAACGTGCTGTGTCTCCCGCCGGCCTACCTCCCCCTGCAGCCGCCGCCGCGCCATCTTCCTCTGCCATCACGCTGTCCAAGCGGCGATATTGATCCAGCTTCGCCAGGGCTGCAGATTTTGCCGCTTTCGGTGGTGACATGGTCCCGAGTGTCCCAGGTGCTAGGGGGGGTCAGTTCTGGGGTAAAAGGGGCCGCAGATGAGGCACGGGATAGTCGAGTACAGGAGTAGTGGACGGAGCTACTCTGAGAAGTGTCCTACTCCATGCGGTGTCAGGCCATGCCCCTCATTTCACTACTACTACACAGCCGGTCGCTATCAGCTAGCATCCTGGTCTACCCATGTTTGCTCCAAATTCCTGGATGAAAATAGAACAAATTTCCGTTTAAATTCTTTGCTCTGCACAGACAGTACTAAAAAACATACTTACCTGGCAGGGGAGACACCATGATCATGAAGGTGGTTCTCCCAGGGCGAGGCTCAGCCATTGCACTCTGGCTGGGCTGATCGAGGTGTCTTCCCTGCCACTGCTCGGCCTTTTGGCTAAGATCGGGTGTGGTATCCGTTCTCATCAGTTGTTAGAGGAGCGCTGAAGCACCTCCTATATGTGGAGGGTGGATGCAATCCAATAACGTCATTGCACCTGGAAGGGTGGTTTCAGCAGGGACTACGCCGTGCTGCCCGACAGATACTGGGGGCTGGCCAATGGTTGTGTCTGAGCCACCTGGAAGGGTGCTTCTGGTGGGGATGGGTGGCTGTGCCTGGTCTGGTCTTTTTGCCGGGTTCTAGTCTGGCCTTCTGGCTGGCTGGTGTAAGTGCTATCTCTGTCAGAGATCTGGTAGGAGGAGCTGGAACTGCCCTGGGATATGACGGGGTAGGGCCATGCAAATCCTGCTGGGTTGACGGGGAGTCTGGAAGGGTTAGTATTGGTGGAGGCTGCTAGATGGGGGCAGCTTTCCCCCAAGAAAACCTTGAAGGGCTCTCTATCTGGCAGGGGTGGAGGACTGCACTGGCCGGTCGGGCGGTTGGATTTGGAACGGAAAAGCCTATGGTGCATGTGCCCCTGGAGTGGCAGTCCAGGGGTGTCTGAGAATCACTGTGAGTGAGGGTCACTTTGATTTAAAGACACCACGGTCACTGCACCAGCTACACGCTTTTTTAGCACCTGCCTCCTGGGCCGGGCCTTTTGGCCAGGACCGGAGGAATTTTTTATTCCTGGCCGGAGGGCCTGGTCATTGTTGAACACAATAACCACTTCTTTCACTCTCCTCTCCACTATCCCTTTCCCCCACTTTATTTAATTTATTGCCTATGTTTGTCACGTTTTTGTCTTTTTTTGTTTGTGCACGTTTTGTTCACTGTGTGATTAGTAGGGTGCCGGTCCTCGGGCCAGCCCTGAACGTCTTGGGAGTGGGTGGACATGGCCTTCTGGCTTAGTTTGCATGCTCTCATGGGGTCTCCCTTCGGGGGAGTCCCACCTAGTACTTGGAGGGTTCTGTTTCGGCAGTCCCTCCAAGGAAATTGGGTCCGTGTCGGCTTCGGTTGCTCGGACCACAGTACGTCAGTCCCCGTCTGGAGCCTAACGCCCCGGGGGATCAGGGTTTGGGTCCCTTCTGCACAGGAGGACCACTTGACGTTGCACCCGTCTGCACGTTTTTGTGAACACTCTTTATGTGTGTGCACATTTTTTTTGCACCGGGTGGAGTTTTTTAAGTGTGTTTCACACGCCATAGGCTTTTCAAAAAAAAAAAAAGTACTAAAAACATATTGCCTCTTTAAAACATCTATTTCTATCATCTGTTACTTTTACACTACAAATTTGTTGGAAATGTAATAGACTCTATTCCTTGAAGTCCCCTGTGCCCTGACTAGGAAATGTTCTGTATTATCCATAAATCTCAGCTTGTCCACTTTACATGTGCTTCCTTGGGCCCAGGCAAGACATTTTCAGCTTAGAAACTTTCTTTAGGGAAATAAGCAAAAGAGAATCATGGTGTATCCATGAATTAAACGGTAATGCCAAAGGGGTTAAATAAAGAATTTGATCTAGGCTGCTTTTTGAGTGATTATTAGAAGACAAAAGGTTGATTGAAATAGAGGCTCACATATGTTTTTTGTACATTGGAATAGCTGTATTTATAATTAGTCTGTAGGATGTTTTAGACAAATTGTCTAAACCCTTACAACACACTTTTTGCTACAGGTAAGCCTATATAATAAGGATTGCCTGTAGCTACCTTAAATATCTCCTAAACCTGAACGGTTTAGGAGATATCCCCTGTGTTTGCATGTGGCGATGTACGCACTGAAGCAATGGCACATACGTGTGTCAGGTCACCTGTGGCCAGGTGACAAGTGCACCCCGTTGGAGTCAGGGGTGCACCACAAGGTAGTGAACCCTGTAGCAGACTGCTGCGGATGGACCAGAGAGTGGATATAGAGGAGAGGTTCTCTGGGGCACAAACAGGGATTCTACAGGAAGCTTAAGCCCAAGATTCCCAAGGGCGGGGAGTCTAAGATCCAGTTGGTATTCACCAGAGCCTCTAGTGGTGAGAATGGCCTTAGCTACAACTGGATCAAGGTCGCGGCCCCCGGAGTCCCCTAGGTCACGCTTCGTAGGGAGAGAGGGGCCACTCAGGACAGGGTAAGGGAGGGGAAGGGTAAGCTGAGGTCGGGGCAACAAGCAGACAAGAGTAACCAAGGGACAGGCCAAGGGTCAGGGTCACAGGCAAACAGGAGTAGTCGGAGACAAGCCACAGTCGGTACATAGAGATAACGTAGCAACCGGGAAGCAGGAACACAATACTAACAAACAACGTTGATCAGCAAAGCAGACCAACAGTGCGGTGGTTAATATAGAGTTCCTGGGATGACCTGGGGTGGAGCCATACAGGGAGGAGAGATGATAAAGGCAGCCAAATAAGAGAGTCTGGCCTCTAATGAACACATGGAGAGACAGGTAAGCTGCCAGACATTATTGCATATCCATGACAACGTGCTGTTGCTTTCAGTCAGTGTGCCGTTACCAATGGCTCCCGCGCTCATGCAGGATTGGCCGGAGCCGCGATACACGGAAGTAACTCAGGGATGACATGTTGCCGGTCGGTGCCATCAGGCACCACAGCAGGGGCTTCGATCCCAGGTGAGTATTACATAATGAGATAGTATACTATGCATACTAGCTCAATATACTTTTGCCGTTATTTTTTTTATTTTTTACAAAGTGGGTTTACAACCACTTTAAGTGTGAGGTCACACTCTGTGGTGAGCACATTTCTTATGGAGGAGCACTGAGGAGAATAGATACAAAGCACAGATTTTTGAGAATTTGTGAAGATTCAACAAATTACAACTTTTTTCTGACATTTTCATTTAATATTTGACTGCGCTCAAGCACAGGATTTATTTTAGAAGAAGAAGAAGAAATGCACATGAATGTATCATATTATTGTATATTCACATGTTATTATGTTAGCACTCATATTTGCACAGGAGAATTAATGCACTGGTGAAGATTTACTAAACCTGGACAGTGCAGAATCTGGTGCAGCTCTTCATGGTAGCCAATCCACTTCTAACTTCAGCTTGTTCAATTAAGCTTTGTAAAAAAAAATGGAATCCGATTGGTTTCCAAGCAGAGTTGCACCAGATTCTGCACTGTCCAGGTTTAGTAAACCAACCCCACTAAGTGCTTGGATACATTATCACTAGTGCAGCATTATTTGTTTTGACTTTTTTTATCCAACCTCTCATATATGTAAAACTTTTGTTGATTTGTCTTTGCAAAAAAAAAGGTCCCTGCTTGAATGCTGTACTCCTATTTACAATTCAAACACTACCTCTGATCTAAACAATCTTCCTTATTCTTGAAACAACCTACTGATGCGTTTGTGGTCAGAGTTCCTCTCAATTGAAACTGATCTCCACTACTTATAAGCTCCTGCATAACTCAACTTAAGCACTAGGAGACAAGCATTCATATATGATTTTTTTTTTTATAACAGCTTACCTGTAAAATCATGGGACACAGAGCAGCCATAGTAATTATCATGTGGGTTTTATGCCACCTATAGGTGAATGGACGCTGGCACGCTCAAGAGACAGGAAGTCTCCCTCTATATAACCCCTGCCATACAGTGAGTACCTCAGTTTTTGTAGCAAAGCAATTATATATATCACAATAAGAGGGGAGGGACCTCTGTGTCCTGTGATATACTCCAAGAAAAGGATTTTACAGGTAAGCTGTTGTAAAAAAACTTTTTTTCTTTATCGTACATCACGGGACACAGAGCAGCCATAGTAAATACTATGTGGGATGTCCCAAAGCAATGTCAGCTGAGGGAAGGGAGACACAAATAAAAGAAGGCCGCCATCAGACGCAAGGACCTATACTGCTGCCTGCAGCACACTGCACCCAAAGGCAGCATCCTCTTGCCATCTTACACCACCTGATAGTATTTTGTGAACTTTGTGCACTGATGACTAAGCTGCGGCCTTGCAAATCTGAGTCATAGAAGCCTGGTGATGCACTGTCCCAGAAGCACTGACTTCCCTGGTAGAGTGCTTTAACTTGAAAAGGTGAAACCTTCCTTTTCAGACCATAAGTCTGAATAACAAGCCGACAAATCCACTATAAAATAGCCGATTTTGACGCTGCCTGCCATTTTCTGGGGCCATCTGGCAGTACAACATTAGTTTTCTGTATCTAAGCTGTTGCCTTCAGATAGGCTTTTACTGCCCTCACTACAATCAAGAGAGTAACCATTTTCATGCATCAACCTAAAGGGCTTTGTAAAACTGACAGAACCAGATTTAAATCCCATGGCGCAATGGAGTCCTAACCATCGGAGACTTGTATAAAGGGCCCAGACCAAAGAATTCGAAGCAAGCGGCCTTTAAAGGAAAAAAAACAACACTGACAAGGCCGAAGTCTGACCCTTGATTGTACTCAAGGCCAGCTTTATTTCTACCTCCACTGTAGTAAGGCAAGAATTCTACCTATGACAAACTTCCGAGGATGCCATCCTTTGGTTTGACACCAATGTAGGCCTTCCAGACCCTATAAATAAATGGTCCTGGAAACTGGCTTCTTTGCATTAACCATATTTGAACAACATTGGGTATATTAAGGATTGATAGAATTTTAAGCTCTACCCTGCCAGAGAGACCCAGGGTCATATATCGAGGTCTGCAATCACATAAAATGTAAGATCACACCAAGTATTATTAACCCTCCGATTAAACCAACATTTTTTCATAACTGGCTTGGCTATTACCCCTGTAAAAAGGGTTTGGTTTGCCATTATAATACTTGTGGACGTAAGGCTACTAAGGAATCTACATCTAAGGTGACTAACCATGTTTAATCAATTAAACTGTTTTGCACATGTGCAACAACTTATATTGTGTACCTACTGACTTGTCCTTGTCAACATTACCGGCAACACCATGCCAGTGACCCAACTGGGACTCAATTCTTGATCATTGACAGATTCATTGCCCCATGGAGGGGCAGAGCCAACACTAGAGGAGTATCAATATTGGAAACTTTCTGGATATACAAGCTACAGACCCACTACCCATTAGGGATGAATGTATAGTGGGATATTAACTCCTTTATTAATAGATCATAGTGCATTTGGATTTGTATATTATCCAAATACAACAACTTATTACACAGAGAACGTTTCTTCAAATTTGATCATTTTCTGGATACATAGTTTTAAATTAATGTTTTTCCATGCTGGTATTTTAACTAAAGTGTCTTTGCCATGTTTGACTTTTTATAAATCAATTTATAATACACTTATTTTAACACACATTTTACTATTCAATGGGAATGGGTCTTTAACCAGGCCATTTCTATATTTTATGTTTATGCAATTTGCAATAATTGTAACTGATGACCCCTCTTGAATACACACGGTACCTATAGCAACTGCATTGGGCGACACCAATGCGGCTGAGTAACACCATTGCAAGGCTTGGCATGCCAACATGCTTACTTCACAATGAGGTTTGCCCTATATGTATTTTCCTATTGTAGCCCAGCGGTGTGTGAATGAGTTATCGCGAGGCTTGGCATGTATACGTGTCCCGAATTCAAGGTGTGACTTGCTCTAATTACCAAGCTTTCTATGCATCATAGCAGTGGCGGCTGGTGCTCAAAATTTTGGGGGGGGGCGCAAACAAACAAAAAATAAATAAAAAAATTGTAGCCTCACTGTGCCCATCAAACACAGCTACTGTGCCCATCAATTGCAGCCACTGTGCCCATCTAAGGCAGCCACTGTGCCCATCAAATGCAGCCACTGTGCTATCAATTGTCACCACTGTGCCATCAATTGTCACCACTGTGCCATCAATTGTCGCCAGTGTGCCATCAATTGTCACCACTGTGCCATGCCATCAATTGTCACCACTGTGCCATACCATCAAATGCAGCCACTGTGCCATCAATTGTCGCCACTGTGCCCATTGTCACCACTGTGCCATGCCAAAAGCAGCCACTGTCCAATCAAACGCAGCCACTGTGCCATCATTTGTTACCACTGTGCCATCATTTGTCACCACTATGCCATGACATTAAAACGCAGCCACTGTGCCATCAATTGTCACCACTGTGCCCATTGTCACCAGTGTGCCATCAATTGTCACCACTGTGCCATGCCAAACGCAGCCACTGTGCCATGCCAAACGCAGCCACTGTGCCATGCTATCAAACTCAGCCACTGTGCCATCATTTGTTACCACTGTGCCATCATTTGTTACCACTGTGCCCAGCAATTGTTACCACTGTGCCCAGCAATTGTCACCACTGTGCCATGACAAACGCAGCCACTGTGCCATCAATTGTCGCCACTGTGCCATCGTCACCACTGTGCCAAGCAATTGTCGCCACTGTGCCCAGCAATTGTCGCCACTGTGCCCAGCAATTGTCGCCACTGTGCCCAGAAATTGTAGCCACTGTGACCATCAATTGTCGCCACTGTGCCCATCAATTGTTGCCATTGTGCCCATCAATTGTCGCCACTGTTCCCTGTAAAATGCTGCCACTGTGCCCTGTAAAATTCCCCCCCCCCCCTCGCCTGGCACTTACCTTTCTGGGGTCAGCCATCCTGCTTCTACCGTCCCTCGATGTCTTCTCCCGCCCTTGATGATGCTTCAGCCAATCAGGTAACCAGAACCGGGGAACCTGATTGGCTGAGACGCCTGTCAGTCTTATCCAAGGAACGCACCCCCCGTGCGTCCCTGGATAAGCATTTGGAAGCAGTTTACAGCCTGAGGGCTGTAATCGGAAAGTCTATCAGAGGCACTTCCACAGTCAACCACCTGCCATTATTCAGATGGCTGGTGCTCGCCAAGGGGCCAGCCATCTGAATAGTCTGCGACATCAGCAATACATAGATTCATGCAATGCATGAATCTTTGTATTGTATACAGTGGCAGTGCGAGAGGGGGCGGCGCCCTCTATGGACGCACCGCCACTGCATCATAGTTTAGCTGGGTTGCCTTTAATACATTTGGATCCGCCCAGAGTCCCGATTCGCTCTGGCTAGGGAGACTTCTGGCCTCGCGTGAGAGTGAGGCTTGCTTGCCATTTGCATAACCAAATGTGGGAGCGGTCTGACGCAGAGGCGGAAGTGATGTCATACAGCTTAGGTTCCATAATGAGACTCGGTTGCTATCCTCATAGTCAGGCGCAGGCGCGGCTTGACACACAGACAGAAATTATGTTATACAGCCCCAAAACGAGGCTTGGATTGTGATTTCGAACCAAGCTGTTTGTAACCAGCGTAAGAGCTGGATTTATATATGTAGTGGCACCTCTATGCAATTGGCATCTCCCGAGGATGAATTTGTATTTTATTAAATCTCATTTATGTCATACAGTATAAGACCTAAAATTAAAGATGTTATTTACCCATTCACTTCCTGGTTTGTGGCCGGAAGTGATGTCACGTCCCGTTTACTTCCTGTGCCGTGTCCATTCAGTTAGGGGTCACCGGATCTATAAAAGCGAGGCACATGTAGGGGAGTCCATACCCCAGATGACGACTTGTTAGTCGAAACACATGTCGAGTGGACATACTTACAAGCATCGCTCATTTACCTGTCACGATAAGCTTATGCAAGATCCTCTAAATGTGAGTGTTCCATTTTAAGCTTCATTAAATTACTACTTTTTTAAACGGTATCACGCTATGCAAGTATTTTCCTTGTCAAAATATCTTTATTTGAATAATAAAAGAGTTGAACAAGTGCAATAAACGAAAAGTTTTACAGAAGAAGAAAGACATAGGAAATTCCTTTGCGTAAGAGCCTCTCTCTAAGTTGCTTCTCTCGGGAAGAACATATTACACATGTGGCAACTTAGTGTTCAGAGATGAGATAAGTAGCTGAGAAACCGAGGGTCTCTAAGGTAGACATGCAAAATGGTTGAGTTGAGGCATCAACAAATGGTTTGAAAAAGTTTTTTATTTGTAGATACCTGAACAATTCTGAGTGCGGTATGCCGTATCTTTCGTGGATTGTTGGAAAGGATAGGAAGGAGGTGGAATCTATAAATTTATGTACACATATGCAGTTTCTTAGTGTCCATTCCTTAAAGGTGTTAGGGTAGACCTATGCCGGGTAAAATGCTGGGTTTTTGTGAAACGACAGCAGTGGAATATGCGGGGATTGCAGAGAGCTATTTGTCTTTATTCTGTCCCTAAGGGAGAGTGAATGATTAATGATGGGTTTGTTTATGTGTCTACGTAACTTGGGGGGGACCCATAATACGTTGGAAATTGGAGTGGGGTCGCATTCTACTGTTTCAATCGAAACCCATAGAGGGGGATCTCGATTGGCGTGATATTTCACCAGAGTTGCCAGCTGTGCTGCTCTATAGTAATTAGTGAAGTTAGGGCAATACAGTACACCGTTGGCCTTAGGAAGGTGTAAGATTTGAGGCTTTATTCTGGGTCTGGCGGATCTCCAGATAAAATTAGACACTTTCTTTTGTATAATTCTTAAGTAGTGTGCTGGTATTAAGATGGGGAGTACTCTAAAGAAGTATAGGAGTTTTGGGAGTATCGTCATTTTGATGGCATTACGTCTTCCGAACCATGACAAGGGGAGATGTGACCATGAGTTTAAAAGGTTTGATAAATGTTTTAGGAGTGCGGGGTAGTTGGACGAGAATAGGTCCGATAGTGTAGCTGTGGAGCGTATACCTAAGTAGGGGATGCTCTTTTCTGGCCATTCAAAGGGTAAGCCGTGCTTGGCTGCGTTTATTCTGTGTTTGTGAGTGAGACGTTTAGTGCGAGGCATTTTTTGGGGTTGATGACCAGACCTGAGAATGATGCAAAGTGGTTAAGGATTGGAATTAGGTTAGGACCCGTTACTTGGGGAGAGGAAAGGAATAGAAGAATGTCGTCAGCAAACAGACAGTTTGTGTTTGTGGCCGCCTACTTCTATGCCCAAGATCGTTGGATCTGACCTGATTTTTTGCGCGAGGGGCTCTATAAGGAGGGCAAATAATAACGGGGAGAGTGGGAATCCTTCCCTCGTGCCTCTATTAATAGTGAAAGTTTCTGACTTGTACCCTGCGTATTTAACGTAGGCTTTCGGTTTGTTATATAGTTCCATGACCCGCTTTGTGAAATTGGGGCCAAAGCCCCAGTTTTGTAGCGCGTATCCCAAATATGACCATGATACGGAGTCGAATGCCTGCTTAATGTCCAGCGATAGGAAGCACGCAGGTATTCTCCTTTTCTTTGCGATGTGTGCTAAAAGATTTGCCCTCCTTATGTTGTCCCCCGCTTGCCGATTGGGCATGAAGCCTACCTGGTCTCGGTGGATCAGGGTTCCAATTATTTTATTTAGGCGGTTTGCTAATATTTTACCTAAGAGTTTAATATCTATGTTTAGCATGGATATGGGATGGTAGTTTCCGCTGAGGGTGGTATCCGTGTGTTGTTTAGGGATCATACAAATGGTAGCTAGAAGTGATTCCTGTCTGAAGGTTTTTTGTTTTAGTAGATCGTTAAAAGCCTCGGCCAGTCTTGGGGAGATGAGTTCATTAAAAGTTTTGTAGTATCGGGCTGAGAACCCATCAGGTCCAGGTCTTTTGTTTAGTTTTAATTTTATTAATAGCTTCCGATACGTCCTCCATTGAGATTGGCTTATCCAATTGATTTCTCTGGAAATCGGTCATTTGGGGTAATTGGATTTGCGAGTAGAAGGAGTCGGCATCTGCTTTATTGAATGTACTTGTTTCTGAGTAAAGTTTTCTAGGTGGGTGCTAAATTTCTGTACAATTTTATGAGGATTACTGGAGGTGACGTTGTTTGCTAGCTTCAACTTTATGGGGGTATTTGATTTATTGACAGAATTGAGCGTTCTTGCTAAGTATGCCCCTGCTTTGTTGGCCTCCTTGTAAAAGGTATGCTTGGATCTATTTAGATTTTTATTCGCTGATTCAGTGAGGAATAAGTCGTATTCTAAACGTGCCCTATCTAGGCATTTTTTGGAGGAAGGGGAGTGGTCGCTTTGAAAAGTTAAAAAGGCTGCATTAAATTCTGTTACTAGTCTCTTTGCCATTTGTATTCGCTTTCTCTTAAGGATCCCCAATTGCCTTTGAAGAGCTCCCCTCAGCACCGGTTTGTGGCTTCCCAGAGTGTGGGAGCCAAAATTTCCGGGTCCATGTTGAATTTTAGGTATTCCTGGAGGGTTTGTTTGACTTCTTGGCAATAGGATGGATGCTTGAGTAAGATTTCTGGGAGGTACCAGGTGGTATCCTGTTTTTTGGGGATAGTAGACGCTCTAGTTGTATAGACCGCATTGTGGTCAGACCAGGGGATGGGGATGATGTCCGAGTTAAGAACTTCAGGCAGCATTCCAATAGTTAGAAATATGTGGTCTATGCGACTAAGCGATTGGTGGGGATTGGAGAAGTAGGTATAGTTGCGTTTTGTTGGGTTCATTTCTCTCCAAGAGTCTACTAGGTTATACTTGGAAAGGAGGTTGGGAAGTGTCCATTTAGATTGATGTTTTGCCTGGGTGTAAGGAGATCTATCTAGGAATGGAAGTAGGACTTGATTTGAGTCTCCGCATATCAGAAGGGAGCCCGATTTGTGGGCAATGATGGTTTGAAGAAGGTGGGACATAAACGGCATAGGGTCCTTTATTTCAGATGTTAGGGTGAAAGGCGTGGTTCGGTGGAATGCAATTAAGGCGCCTCGCTTCTTGGTGGAAGCTGATGCTGTGTATACTTGCGGGTAGGTTGCGTTAAAGTACTTAGGGGTTGTGTTCGGGGTGAAGTGGGTTTCTTGTAGGCATACTATGTGCGCTGTTTTAGCCTGAAAAAGCCTAAACGCTTTTGTGCGCTTCTGCGGTATATTCAAACCTTGTACGTTAAGTGTTAGTAAATTCAAAGGTGCCATGGTAGCCAAACCAATAAAGTCTTCTTACCGTGATTCGTTGGAAGGTATTTTCCCAGACCATTCCGCGCAGACAGGAGGGGGAGAGAGGAAGGGGAGGGTCTTAAAAAATCAACCTTGAAAGAAAAAGAAAAGACATTACATGTTACTGCACAAATAAACATCAAAGTACAGATAGAGTATACAATGTTCGCCCGAGGTGGGGGAAAGGGTCCCCCGCCCAGGGAAGAGGGGCCTTCGTCAAACCCCCAAATAATAGCCTGGGGGTCTGGGGTGGGCCTGGTGGGACGCATGGTTTACCATGAGTCAGAATGCCGCATACTGAAGTGTGAAGTATGCACCACAAGGGGTACAAATTTTCCCTGTTTTGTAGAAGTATGATGCAAACTGGGTGGGTACTCATACTAGGGCATTTGAGGGAAAATCAAAATTTAGATAGTGAACCAGAAGACATGTATTTTATCATGCTTAGTGATACGGTATTGAGATTTTCCTGGATATTCGTTAAATGGTATAACTGTAGTTTCTTTTCTGTCATTCCGGGGTTGTTGTTCCACCTCTTGTTCCACCTGTGGGATGTGTTTTCCAGGGAGCTTTCTCCCCCGACCTATAGTTGGGGAGCCCCTTCCGTGGTGTTGGGCCTGTCCCAGTACTCGGGCCCCTTGGCCTGGGATCGGCGCTGTCGCCCAGCTTCTTCTCTCTTCTTTTCCTACTGTATACACCCCCTTTTCCATACGGGGTGACATATAGGCTAGTATCCCTCCTGTTTCCTTCCCGCTGCCCTTGGCCGGGTGTTGTGCAGCCTGTCTTCGCGTGGTCATTTTTTTTTACTGACGGCTACAGACTTCAGTATTTCTGTTTTTAAGGTTCACAGCTCTACCGTGTCCATGTTTTTAACAGGAGCAACCTATATGGATGAGTGGTTCGGGAGCACTGCAATGAAGCAGTGGATGCTAGAAAATAGAAATTCAATAGTGGTGGCAGTCGTATTTCGGCCAGCTTTATATCACAGTTCCAAGTACTCATATATTATGCAGTCTTTTGCAATTTTTTGTATGCAGTCTTTGAAATTACGCCTGGAACAGGTGAAACAAGTAAGACAGGTAGCATGCAGCAGCAGTGGCATAACCACAACACAGAGGATGGAAGGAGGTATAAAGGAGGTATAAAGGAGGTATAAACTCAGCCGCTTTTTTATAGTGCCTTTGAAGTCTCCATTACATGTTTACAGCCCCCACCCGGTTCCTTTGAGCTCACTAAAGTGGAGTACAGGCCCACCGTGAGTTTTTAGGTACCTACTAAGTCGGGTTACTAGGAAGCGGCTAAGATGGCAGCCCCATTAAAGGGAGGGTAAGATCTTCGCCTTATTGTAGCAAAGTATTCTTTCTCCCTCTACTTTTTCACCTTTCACCTCCTCCTAACTGCAGTAATTACGTTTTTTCACGTTGTTTTCTACTGCATATATCATTCTTTCCCAGAGGGTTGCTATGCAGTTAGGGCGATAAGCAACTTGCGACTGTATTAACTTTTGGTGATCTCACAGTCTTAAGAAAAATAAGTGATAGGTAGGAGGTCTCCCTTTTCACTACTCAGTTCAATTCAATTCAAGCTTATATGATAGTTTAATTCCAAACATTTTTTTTTTGGCAACCTTTTTAGCAGTCCTCCAGCATTAACTTATTCACCCAATGTCTCTGTGAACCGGGCACAAAAATTATTGATTATTGCTCACAGAGAAAAAAAAAAAAAACACAAAGTAAAGAGTTCTTTCCTACCAGGGCTTCATCCAGTCTCTAGCTCTTCGGATTCAGTTGATCAGTACCTCTCCGCTGTCTCTGCTGTGGTCACCGCTGTTTCCACACTGTTTCCACGTGTGTGTGTGTGTGTATACAGGCACAGCGCTGCACACTTGTACTAAGGGTTGCTCCTCCGCTTTCACCCTGCTATGCACAGCTCCAGAGATCTCCCGGCTGTCACCGTACACCTCCCCTCACCAATATTTCCAGTTGCAGGTGAGCTTCTCAAGCCTCCCCAGCTCCTTCAGTCTTCTGGGGTCGGTGGCGATTGCGGCAACAATAACAGAGCCGTAGGATATAGCCCGGCAGACAGGCAATATATCCACTGGGATACACAGCAGCAGTAGTGCAGCGGGGCTGTCAATCACGGAGGTCACAGCGGGGCTGTAGATCAAGGCGATCCGTGCTGTTCAGGTCCCTTCATCAAGAAAGTCTCCCACCGGGTCGGATGTGGATGGCGGGACCGTGCGGCGGGCTGCTTTGAATAACGCCCGGTTCACAGTTTCCCAAGCCAGCTGTCCTTAATTCCCATCCGTAGTTTACAGCGGCCAGTAGTAAGTAGTAAGGGGGAACACCAGTCGGGTCCGTTTGAGCTCAAATCTGCCGCCAGCCAGCTCTCATCCTGTCAGGGAATCAGAACACTTCCGTAGCTGTGACGGGGAGCCTGAGAGGAGACGTCCTCACTCTCTCACACTCCCTCCCCATTCTGTAGACACTACAGAATGGGGAGGGAGTAGCACGGCTGAGGGGGAGTGCAATGGCGATAGCCCCCCAGTTGAAATAGCGGTTGAGGATCAACTGCAAAAAAAAAACATGGGAACAGCAGAGAAGGGACCCCCGACAATGGAAGAGGACTTGGCTATGGGAGAAGAAAATCAAATTTTGGAACTTCCTAACAGTGGCCCTGAGTTGGAAGGGACTGAACTGAGCATGCTAACTATACAAGCTACATATCCCATAAACTTGTTACTGGGGGAGGAGGAGAGGCAGTCCCTGGTACCCAATAGGATGGAAGGGGTGGCAGCAAATGACATTAAAGAAATTAGGGAACTGTTGAGAGCCCTTCCTACAAGGAATGACATTCAACAATTAATTAACACAGTAGAACAGTCCTGTATGCAAGCAGTAGAGGAATTAAGAGAGGATACACAGGCACTGGGGTATAGAGTAGAAAATGTTGAAGAGAGACAGGAAGTAATGGGGCAAGCAATGGCAGAAGTACAGATGTCAATAAAAGATCATGAAAACGCCCTAAATTCCTACAGGGATCAGTTAGATGACTATGAGGATAGGGACAGAAGGCAGAATATCCGCATAAAAGGGCTACCTGAGGGAATAGAATCACGGGAATTAGCTACAGTGGCCCTAAAAGTTTTCGGGGAGATTTTGGGGGAAACAGCACCGGAACATATTGAGTTAGACCGGATACATAGAGTCCCCACATATACTACCCCAAACATGGACAAACCTAGAGATGTGATATGTAGAGTCCACAAATACGCAATAAAGGAGACCATTATGAGGATGGCCCGTATGAACCCCGAAATTGTGTTTGAGGGCACAAACCTATCACTATACCCAGATTTAACCCGTAGGACCATGTACCAACGTAGAGTGGTTAGACCTCTGCTGGAAACCATGAGCTCTATGGGGGTGAATTATCGCTGGGGTTTTCCGTTCAGCCTGACGGCCTCTAGGAATGGTAAAACAGCAACGTTACGTACCAAAGACGATCTGAAGTTCTTTGTCGATACGTTGGAACTCCCACCAGTAGATTTTATAGATTGGAGGACACATAAAATAGAGACCCCGATGCGACGATCACAGCAGGTCCCCCGTAGGGGACAAGGGAAAAAACAATAAGGGTGATTGGTATATTAAGAGATCTAACGGTCGAATGGCCTAAACAGGGAGAAAAGGAAGGAGAAAAAAAAGGGGGGGAAGAGAAGGGAGAAGAGGGGGGAGGGAAAAGAAGGGAAAAGAGAAAAAAAAAAAAAAGATTTTTTTGAAACGAAAGGGAATATGCAGAGCTTAAGAATTATATGAAAGTGTGTCAAGGGACAAGGAGTTCAATAGGGGGATAGCCAGGGACAATCTGGTTATTTAGGTTGATCCCAATATACTGGGATTTGTAAACTGTTATCAGTAAGGGGGTGGAGAGACTACGGCATAGGGTCTCTCTACCAGGTAGGTGGGATGTTCCTGGGCAAGGGACTAAATGGAATGTCTCCAGGGGGGGGGGTGCTTATCAAGGTCAGAAGGCTGGGTTTTGTGGGTCTTTTTTTTTTTTTTTCTCTCTTTTTGTGTGTTCTTTATGCTGCGGCCCTCATACAAGAAACCCATTTCAGGGAAGGTGGTATACCCAATATGCCGGGACATATTTTTAACCAGTGGTATCATGCAACGTCCCCTATTGCAAGGGCAAGGGGGGTCACAATTGCAATTAAGAAAACATGCCCATGGGTTTTGATGTCTATGCAAGCGGATAAAGAGGGGCGTTTCTTGTTTATTAAAGGAACAATGTTTGGACAATGAAATACGCTGGCAGCAATATATGCCCCAAATACTGGGACTAGTGACTTTATAATTAAAACATTGAAGATGTTGGGAAAATTTAAAGAGGGATGTGTGATAATAGGGGGTGATTACAATACGGTGCTAGATCCGAGTATGGACACAACGTCAGGAAAAACATCTTTATCATTCAGAGCCTTAAAATACTTTCTTACAATTTCTACATAAACAACATTTGGTTGACAGTTGGCGGGTAATGCACAATGAAGTGAAGGACTACAGTTACTATTCGAAAACACATAAAATGTATTCACGTATCGACCTGTTTATGATAGATCAATTTTACTTAGAGAAAGTCAAAAATAGCACCATTGAGTCCATAACCATCTCAGACCACGCACCCATAACACTGACACTCTCCCCGATTGAGACTGGCTATATAGAGCGAACATGGAGATTAAATGAGTCAATACTAGATAATAAAAAAATAACAGATGAACTGACAGTTAAATTAAGAGAATTTTTCGAAAGAAATACAACAGAGGAGGTGTCTGCCCAGACAGTGTGGGAGGCTAATAAAACGGTGATGAGGGGAGAATTAATAGCCTATGGCTCCCACATTAAGAAAGAAAGATCTAAAGAAATGATAGAGCTGTTAAAGAAAATTAACATATTAGAGACCAAACATAAAAAAAATCTCGAGCCTGCGGATAACCAACAACTACGGAATCTCCGAGCAGAGCTTGCACAGTGCCTAGACGGAAAAATAAATAATAAGCATAGATACTTTGCTCATAGGTTCTATGAGCAAGGAAATAAATGCGGACGGTTACTTGCGAAACAACTTAAAAAACAACAAGAATCTAGACATGTGCACAATCTATTAATACAAAATAGAAAAATACTGGAGAATACTGGAGACTACATTCTATGAGAATCTATACAACATCCAGACACCCTTACAAATAGGAGACAGGGAAGATCATAGAAGGGAAGACATGCGAGAGTATATAAGGGGGTCGTTAATACCCACTCTATCAGAAACAACTATAGCGGAACTGGAACTTCCAATTACAGAGGAAGAGTTGAGGAGAGCAATAACAGCCTTGCCGACAGGGAAAAGTCCAGGCCCGGATGGGTTGACAAACTCCTATTACAAAAAATTCTTGCCAGAATTAATAAAACCATTATGTAATCACTTTAATGCAGTGAACATAACTAATCCATTACCTCCAGAAGCCCTGGTGGCATTTATAACGGTAATACCAAAGGAAGGGAAAGACCCCCAGAACTGTGCCAATTATAGGCCTATTTCTCTGCTCAACTCAGACACCAAACTGCAAGCAAAAATCTTAGCGTTACGATTACAGGAGCATATTGGAACGTTAGTGCATCCAGATCAGACAGGTTTTATAAAAGGACGGGAGGCAAGGGACAACACAATTAGGGCACTGCACCTTCTCCACTGGATGAAATACGGACCAAAGAAAGCCCCAAGGATCATACTATCAATAGATGCTGAGAAAGCATTTGATAGGGTGAACTGGGGCTTTATGAGTGAAGTGTTGAGGGGAGTGGGCCTGGGAGACCGCATGATGGGATGGGTAATGGCCATGTACGCAGGTCCAAGAGCAAGGGTCAAAGTTAATAGTACAATATCAGACTACCTCAATATTAGAAATGGAACAAAACAAGGCTGCCCATTGTCACCATTAATATTTGCCTTAATATTGGAACCTTTCCTTTGTAGGATTAGAAATAATGGGGAAATAATAGGAACATGTATTGGAGAGGAGGAACACAAGGTGTCGGCGTATGCAGACGACCTATTATTTTATCTTTCAAAACCAGATACATCATTGGCAGTTTTAATGCAGGAAGTGGAAAGATATGGACATCTGACTAACTTTAAAGTTAATTTCGAAAAATCAATATTGCTACCTAGTTATGTATCTCAGGAAATGGCAGGGACTCTGAAGAGAACATATCCCTTTGTATGGAAGAAGGATTCCCTGTTCTATCTTGGGATACATATCACTGCAGATCAAAAAATGTTATATAAACTTAATTATTCATCCCTATTGATTAAACTAGTGGAAGATTTAAAAAAATGGGCAAGACACTACTTGACATGGTTTGGAAGAGTGAGTGCAATTAAAATGTGTATACTACCCAGAATTATCTATATATTACATACAGTCCCAATTAAAGTACCAGCAACGTTTTTTAAGCAGATACGGAAGGCATTTGTTGCCTTTGTGTGGAACGATAAACGACCAAGGATAGCCTATGATATCCTACGAAGAAGTAAGGTAGACGGAGGAATGGGGCTCCCAGATATATCAGTATATTACAAGGCAATGGCGCTGGTTCGAATTTTGAACTGGTGCCACGACTCCGGGAAAAAAAGGTGGACCCTATTAGAAAAAACAATAGCGGGAAGGAACCTGGAAGGGGCCCCCTGGATCCCGAGAGTCTCGAGAGGACTTTCGAAGTGGACATCCCCCTTGACATTGAACACCTTGTCAATATGGGATGAGCTGAATAAAATGGGAGATTAATCACCAGGAGTGTCCCCCTTGGTACCACTGGAGGGATTCCCATGGTTCCCTCCGGGGGAACAGGGGGGATTCATGGGACCAGGGAATCGGGGGGGGATGTCACTTGTGGCAGGCTCGCTCCACAGGGAACACTAATAACCTACCCGGAATTCGCTATAGCTTTAGGGAATATACCATCAGCAAGATGGAGATATCATCAATTGACTAGATTCTTTAATAAGATGAAACACACCCTGAGACCACTAAGTGCTGTCACAAAGTTCGAGGAACAGTGTACGCATCAGGGGGAAGCGAAGCACCTGCTGTCTCGGATGTATAAGTTGATACAAGGAGCTCAAACAAATAAAATACCATATTTCATTAGGGAATGGGAAGGAGAGTTAAATATAAGGCTATCAGATGATCAAATTAAAAAAATGATTAAATTAATTTACTCCACATCTATAAGCTCGCATATCCAGGAAATGGCCTATAAATTTATGACAAGGTGGTATAGGACTCCAGTAAGGTTAAACCAGATGTATCCAGCGGCAGATGCCCGATGCTGGAGAGGATGTGAGCAAAGGGGTACATACCTACACCTATGGTGGGAATGCCCAAGAATTAAAATATTTTGGGAAGCAATCGCACCGTGGGTCGAGAGACTGACACCAATCCCTATAGAGTTCACGCCCCTATGTTTCCTACTTCATGGAACATCTGGCCCTATCAAAACATACAGGAACAGTGTAGCGCTACATTTGTTAAATGCTGCAAAATTGTTAATTCCCAGATTTTGGAAACAAAGCACGTGCCCAACATTAGCAGATTGGAAAAGGGAAGTAAACCAGATAATGGAGGCTGAAAGGTGGATACAAGCAGTGAAAGATAAAAAACGGGAGTTTGAGATAACATGGGCAGGCTGGTTGCAACATGAACCTGAAATGGGTGTGGAATAAGAGAAACAAAGTGAGATGAAAAGGGACGCAACAGATGTATGACACACAGAGGGTAATGGTATAAAGATCAAATAAAAAACAAAGAATCAGATTAAAAGTACTGACCAGAGAAGAGATATTAAAAAATGTGGTTATATAAAATCTCTTTTTTTTTTATCTCTCTCCTACGTTCGCTCCCCTCCTTTCCCCCCTCCCATACTGACCCTAACAGGAGGTCCCTGTCCCGCCTTTTTTTTTTTTCCCCTTTTACACAATGCCACTTTTGGGGGGGAGGGTTGGGGGGACAAGGAGGAGTAAAACTCAAATATAAGAAGTAGCTTAATAGGAGCACGAGAGAGAATGGAAGTTGAAGACACAATTATTGTAACACAATTTATTTAATATTTATTTAGACACACATTTGCACTTTGGCCCTTGGGCCTCTTAAGAGAATCTGATAGGAGTAAACAAGCTGAAGAGAAACATGTTATTTTAACACTCACATATATAATTTAACACTACGGTCACAAGGCCCCTTGCAAGGGGAGGGTAAGGGTCAATATATCCAATTAGGTAAGAACTAAACAGACACAAAGGGGTTTTCCCTTCTTTTTTTTTTTTTTTGTTAAGCTCAGTAAGTCAAGAGAGTACAGGGTTAGAATAGCTACACCTCAGTGGAAAGGAGACAGAGGAGAAGGGGAGGATGGGAAATAGGGGGAGTGAAAAAGAGGAGAGAGAATTATACACTATTTTTTTTTCTTTCCTTTTTTCTCTTGTTGTGTTGACGGGGGGGGGGGGGGGGGCTAGAATGACCAGTAGGCACCCACGGAAATTGCAATAGTGGATTAATTTGCTTTTAACAAGACCAATGTAAAGGTGTATTTAATAAAAGATAAGAATGTATAACCTTGTATGAAATGCAACAAGTAAAATAAATACATTTTGATTATAAAAAAAAATGGTTTAACTGAGGGGGCTCGTGCCTTGAACGTCTGTGTTAACTGTCAATAGACGATCTGGACGCGAGGAGGCGGAGGGAGGAGTCTAGTGGTGATGACGCGGTCTGAGCGCCGAGGCGGCTAGATGCGAGCTCCGGCCAGCGTCCCTTCATCTATCTGATGGCGGGTTCTCGGGCTACCTCCGACCCCTCTTTGCGGTGTGTGTGATGTCCATCCCCCCCTGCACAGCCTCCGATCCCTCCAACCACCGCCAGGCACTAACAACGCCGACGCAGTCAGACATCCGCGGACAGTGGATCCCGGTCCTCCAGCCTACCTGGGGTCTCTCTCTGGGTGAAGCCTCGCCGCGCGGTCCCGTATAGAGAACATGGGGATGGTGGAGAGCGGCTTCAGTCGAATCTGAGGGGAGCCCGCCGGAGAGGAATGTGCAGCGAATGGGTAACGAGCTTGCCAGTAGGTAAACCTTACGCTGCCAGGTCAGCGTGATCCGATGCCGCAGGAAGACGGGGGGGTGACAGAGGAGTCCCCCCCCCCCATCCATGGTAACCTCCTGCCTAATAGCAGTAAGTAAGTCAATTTTCTCAACTTACTCAACCCACCCAACTGATTGTGGAAGACTAAAAAACGTGAGTACTGCCTCCCTATCTATATTACTATGGAAAATACACTCCGGAAAATAATATACATGGTGAAATAAATTAGGGAGAGCTAGAAGGATACTGGTGTGTCACTGTGTCACTAAGAAAAGAAAAGATTTTTTTTGTGGTTCTTTTCGTCTGGGGAGTTTGGAAGTTTTGGAAGCTTTGTGGTGTAAACTTGGTAAACCTGGTTCCACATATCCAGCAAATAGAAAACGGACATATTGAGCAGAAGGCTAGTTGGACGGCTCACTCTCGCGCAACCACGGATAAACTGACTCAGTAACTAAGAAAAACCGACACATTTAGCCTTACAAAATATTTACCTTTTTGTTTACAGCGGTGGCAAAGGGAGACCAATGAGAAAGAGAGGAGAGACTGGCAACATACCACAAAAGCAAGGTGGATTGTAGTTGATGCTTGCTCTGAGGTGGAAAAAGAGAAAAGACAGAGCATAGAACTCTTGCCCCCCCCCCCAATTCAGTCTTATCTGTTCTTATGTATAGTGGATAGAGGGATAAAGGCAATATGAGCAGCATTTATAATCTTAAAGTGCAAGGGCCAAGGTGACATTGTTTGTTATCCAAGATTAATAAGACCCTAAGAAATCAAACAACATATATATATATATCTGTATATATTTACTGGAGACCAGTTGCCCCCCTACGTCCTTTTTTTTTGGGGGGGGGATTACATAAGTTCTAAGCTTCTCCCACAACTCGCTCCCCCCCCCCCCCCCCCGCTTCCCGCCCCTCCCCTCCTTCTTTTTTTTTTCTTTTTGGTTTATTGTGTTTATTGTGTTTATTAGCTTTAAGATATTCTTGAAAAATCCGATAAGTTAACGTCAGGGATTTGGGGGGACTGGGGGGGATATTGGAGTTACTTGGCAGAACAAAATAGATAGAACTAAAAAAATAAAAAAGGGAAATGAGTACAAGGGCAAAGGTAACGAGAGGGGGAGGAGCTTCAGCTTCAGCCTCAGCTTCAACTTCTCATTTAAATTAAAGTCAAAGCCCAGGCCCAATGAATAAATTTGTAACTCATGGGAACAATGGTGACAAATAAGCAACGGAAAACCCACAAGGGGATAAAAGCGCCCAGAGTGATAAGGAGAAGAAAAAGGACAAAACAAAAATGGCACTGAAGAATTCAGTGGAGCAGGTCACAGTATCAGAACTTAGAAAGGGTAACGATAGAGAAATCGAACCAGAGCTGAGAACGGAAGGGGATCAACAAGATAGATCTTTATTACCAACAAAGATTGAAATACAAGGAATGTTTCTAGCTTTAGAAAAATCATTAAAATCACAAATGAAGCGAATGGAGAGAAATATGGGACACATGCTTGATAGATTGGAGGAGGCGGAAAAAAAAACGGAATTGAACAACCATATCATCAGGAAACTGGAGGAAGAAATTAAAGTTATAAAAAAAGAACAACAGGAACAGGCATATAAAGCTGAAGACCAGGAGAACAGGGATAGGAGGAAAAATATAAGAATACGTGGAGTCCCGGAGTCCTCTCAGCCAGAAAATCTCCCAGAAATTATACGGAAAATCTGCAACCCATTGTTAGACAGAGATATAACCTCTCCACTGAATATTGAACGAGCTCACAGGATAAGGAGACCAAGAGAAATATCACAAGAGAGTCCCAGAGATATCATAATAAGATTTGAAAGATGGGAAGAGAAAAATCAACTATGGAAAAATCTGAGAGGAAAATCCCCAATAAAATTTGAAGAGCATAACATCCAAATATATCAAAATCTATCACAAGAAATGCTCAGAAGAAGAAGAAACTTAAGACCATTACTAAGGGTGCTGCAAGACCAAGGAATACAATATAATTGGGGCTTCCCCGCAAGCTTGATAGGCAGGAAAAACGAGGTCACAGCAAGATTGAGATTCATCGAAGAAATACCAGATTTCTGTAAAAAATTAAACATTCCTGTACCCACTAGTTAATGAAATAGAGATGGAGGGTGGGGGGGGGAAGAAAGGAGGTAGTTTAGTAACAGTAAAATGAACAGAGTATAGTAAAGAAGAGACGGGGTGTCTGGAAGCTGCGAGGGCCCCCCGGTGCTAATTCCCTAGAAATAGGGGACTTCGGACCGGGCCGGCTAGTTCACCACCTCTTAGAGTGGAGCATAAATGCATCAAAGGGGATGCAAGGAGAGATGCTCCATTGTAAGACCTTAGGGTCAAGGTCCCATCAAAAAGAAAGGGGTACAAGAGGGTGGGGTTGGGTGGGTTCGGGTACAAGAGGGCGGGGTTGGGAGGGTTCTCAGGGTGGGGGATGGGGGAAGGGTGGGAGAGGGAGGACGGAGGGAAGGGGTAGGAAAATAGGTCTGGGGGGTGACTGGGGGAGATGGCAAAGACGGGGTGGGGGATGGGGAATAGACGGGAAGGGTAGGAAAATTGGTTCGGTATTCTGTCTGAAGAGGAAAAAGGGAAAAATAAAGAAAAAAGCATGACAAACGTAAATTGTATTACTTACAATGTAAGAGGCCTCTGCTCACCAATGAAAAGACACACGGTCTTAAAAGAAATTGAAAGATACACTGCAGAAATTGTTTTTCTTCAAGAGACACATATAACAGTAGATTCCAGGATTAGACTCTGGTCTCGGGCAGTTCCATCATGGTACTATGGCGACTCCCCACAGAAAAGATCTCGGGGGGTCGCCATAGGGATAGGGAAAAATATTAGCTTTGAGGTGGAAGGAGAGTCGACCCAGAAGGTCGATATTTGTTTTTAAGAGGGACCCTGCAAGGGAAAAAATATACGTTGGCAAATATATACTGCCCTAATAAACATCCACAAAAATACCTCAGGAAGATCTTAAACATATTAATGGATTTTAAACAAGGTTACGTAGTCCTGGCGGGTGACTTCAACTTCCCATTGGAACACCATCTTGATAGGTCGTCTGGCGCACAGATGCGAGACTCTAAGCAACAGCGTTTACTAAAGAAAAAAATGTTTAACCATCAATTAATAGATCCCTGGAGAATCGCATATCCAAATAAAAGAGATTATACACATTATTCATCTGTGCACGACACGTACTCAAGATTAGATTATTTAATGGTAGATCACGGATTATTGGAATATGTAAATAAAACCTCAATAGGAGTAATATCAATTTCTGACCACGCCCTGGTATTAGTTAGAATACACTTCAATGAGATAGAACAGAGGAAAGGGACGTGGAATTTAAATTAAGATTTGATCGATGATTCAGAAGTCTGTGACATAGTAAAAAAAGGGATTGAGCAATATTTCCTGATTAATAATACACCCAATGTCAATGCGGCGACTATTTGGGAAGCCCACAAGGCATGCATTAGGGGTAAGTTAATCTCCCTAGGGGCAGGGAGGAAAAAAGCAAGAGAAGCAAATAGGAAAAAGATAATAAAGGAATTACAAGATCTGGAACATAAACATAAAAACCAAAGAGAAAATGAGTTACATCAGAAAATAGTGAAAAAAAGGGCCCAACTTAGAGAAACGATGGAATTAGAAACCAGAAATATATTTAAGAATGTTGCAAAAGAAAGATATAAATGGGGGAATAAACCAGGGAAATATCTTGCAAGCATCTCTAAAGAAAAAAGAAATACAAACTATATTGAGAAAATAAAAGATCAGGTAGGTCAAATCAAATATAAAACTTCTGAAATTGCAGAGGCCTTTCAGACCTTTTACAGTACTCTGTATTCTATTAGAAGGGGAGAAACACAGGAGCAGAAAGAAATTAGAAAAAAAAAAACTAAGGAATATCTATCGGAAGCAAAGCTACCGAAACTGTCGCAAGAAAACGCTGAACTCCTTGAAGATCCCATAACACAGGGGGAAATCCTCCAAGCTATTAGAGAAACATCTGGAGGCAAGAGCCCTGGCCCAGACGGGTTACCGACCATGTACTATAAAAAATTTAAAGAAATGTTGGTCCCAGAGTTATGCAACTACTTTAATGAACTAGGAGAAAAGGAAGAAATCAGGAAAGAGTCTCTCCTGGCTAATATATCGGTTATCCCTAAAACGGGGAAAGACGGTACTCTTTGCTCCAGCTACCGTCCAATTGCATTATTAAATGCAGATATAAAGATATACTCAAAGATACTGGCAACAAGGATAAAATCATTTATGCCGGACCTAATAAATGCAGACCAGACGGGATTTATAAAAGGGAGAGAAGGACGGGATAATAGTTTAAGAACGTTACTGTTTTTACGTGAAGACGGTAAGAAGAAACCCCCAGTCGTACTCATGTCAATAGATGCTGAAAAAGCTTTTGATAGAGTCGACTGGAGGTTTATGATGGAAACCCTTCGAACCATAGGACTAGGGCCCAGATATATGAAATGGGTGGAAAACTTGTATCATTTCCCATCGGCAAGAGTAAAAGTCAACGGGAGCATGTCGTCGGCGTTTGAAATGTCAAATGGAACGAGACAGGGCTGTCCGCTCTCCCCACTCCTATATGTAATCTCTTTGGAACCATTATTGTCTAAGATTCGGAACAACCCTGATATGGGGGGGTGAGAGTGGGAAAAGAGGAACATAAGGTGGCTGCTTATGCAGATGATGTTCTATTGCAGGGATCCTCAAACTACGGCCCTCCAGCTGTTACAGAACTACAAATCCCATGAGGCATTGCAACACTCTGTCATTCACAGACATGACTAGGCATGATGGGAATTGTAGTTCCTGAACACCTGGAGGGCCATAGTTTGAAGACCCCTGTTCTATTGTATGTGACTAAGCCAAGACTCTCCCTGCCTATCGTTATGAAAGAGATTGGAAGATATGGGGAACTCTCCAATTTTAAAATTAACCCTATAAAAACGGTAATCCTAAATTTAGGAATAGACACAACAGAAGAAATAGATTTACAGAAAAAATTCCCATTTATTTGGGAAAAAAAGGCACTGACATATCTAGGAATAAAGATTACCCCCAGAGTAGAAAAACTATACGAGGCTAATTATATCCCATTAGTTAATGAATTAAGAAAGGACCTAAAAAACCTAGCAACACGACCGTTCTCCTGGGTAGGAAGGATCAATGCATTTAAAATGATGGTGTTACCAAAAATAATCTACAGGGTCCAAATGCTCCCAATAAAAATTCCGCAAAATTTCTTCAAAATAGTAAAAATGATAGTATCCAAATATATCTGGCAGGGGAAAAAAGCTAGAGTAAGCTACCCCACCTTAACTCGAAAAAAAAAAAAACGGGGGGCTTGCACTCCCCGACATAAAAAGATATTACCATGCTGTCATTCTAACAAGATTAGCCGAATGGACAAATATCAACACTCAAAAGAAATGGGCACAGATGGAAGGAATAATAAGTTTGACACAATTAAACACGAAAATATGGATTCCACCAAAATTTAGGAAAATAGGCACAGGTGCACATAGTATAACGAAGAATGTATTTAAAATATGGGATATAATATATAGGCGAGAAAAATGGGAATATAATTCCCCATTGATCTCATTAGCGGGTACTAACTTGTTTCCACCCGGGAATAGGACACGAATGGGTAAGAACTTAGGCACTATAAGATTAGGGGATATTGTCACAGCAGGGAAAATAAAGTTGAGAAGCGACCTTCAAATACACGTAGGGCTTCAACACCTTAGCGATTGGGAATATATCCAATTAAAACACTTTGTTAGCACACTACCACTGCCACTTAGAGATGTCACAACGCTGAATGCAATAGAAAAATTATGCTCCTCTGGAAAGCCAATACAACATGGAGCCCCGGCATTCTATGGAATACTGACAGATCTCGAAACAAAGGGAACACTGGCATGCGTAGAAAAATGGGCCCAAGATCTCGGGGAAAAGATCGAGGACCCACATATGATAGGTGTAGTATTCAACTACGCAACTGATATAAATACCATTGAATCAAACTATAAATGTATGGTTCGCTGGCATTTGACACCCGATAGAATGAATAAAATACATCCAAATAATTCCGCCCTGTGCTGGAGAGAATGTAACCAGGTCGGAACTACAATGCATGTATGGTGGGACTGCCCGAGGGTACAGGAATACTGGAAAGAAATTTTAGAATACATTGAAGAAATCACAGGTGAAAAGATCGTACGAAAACCCTTGACCTGCCTGTTTCATGGAGCGGCAAGGGAAAAAAAAGGATAAAGAGCGACTCTGGTCCCAGTGCTGCTGAACGCAGCAAAGGGACTAATTCCTAAAAACTGGCTACATGCGCAGAGGCCAGCAATAAAAGATTGGATACACTGTGTGGATCATATATCAGAGATGGAATACTTGAGGCGAATTGATTTAGGCGAAGAAACAGGAAGCAGAACAGTTTGGGAGCAATGGAGAGCGTTTAAAACATCAGGAAAATTTGCACAGGCAATGATTGACTCAGATATGCAATAATAGAAAAAGTAAAACTAAAAGATGACAGACAGAACCTATTAGGGGGGGGGGGTGGATGTAGAGGGGAGGAGGGGGGGAGATAAAAGTGGGACAGGGGATAGGGGATGTGAATGGTAGAAGGGCCTAGTAAGATCATCTTATTATTATTATGTTTTTTTCCTCTGGCTGTTCTATCTAACTTCCTTGAAAAAAAATATATATATATATATAATTAAAAATATAAAGAAAAAAATAAAACCACAAGTGATGCAAGACCACAGAAGAAATGCGAAAGGCGGAACATCCGTGAGCATGTCTTACGTTTTATCTCCCGGTTGTGTCTGATGTGGATATAAAAAAAAAAAACTGAGGGGGCTGTATGTTAAGGATGGGTGCTTGGTGTCAATACCTTACTGGCTTGTTTGTATAGCAGCCAGGATAGGATAAGGATGTTAGGATAAGGTGAGTTTGAACACACATGAGGTCACCAGTGTTATCATTGGTAAGGTTATGTGGGATAAACGTTTCTGCTGGAGGGTAGAGAGAGAGGGGCCATCTCTCGCTGAGGCAGGGATGTTATAACGTGTAAGGTGCAAGTTTGAAAATTACCACCTGGTTTTAAATTTAGATGAAGAGGGGGGAGAGAAAGAGTTTTTCAACAAGATGAGCTGGTAAGAGCAGTTCTAGTTATCATGTATGTGACCTAAAGAAGTGAGGTCAGGATATTTGCCGCATGAGGAACTCAGTCCATTGTGTCCTCTTGTTCTTGAGGCTGTGGTATATATCTGCCCTGCTTGTTTGACTGATGGGTACCGTTACTCTGACCTTGCTGCGGAGAGTTATTGTATGAGGATGCGGATGCTGATCTCCTGCATGTGGTGGAAGTTGATGAAGGATTCTCAATTAGCTTGATGTCCAGAAGGGCCTGATGTAGCTGGTCAGGTGTTCTGCAGACAATTTTGGTACCTTGGAATGTGAAACGCAGGGAGAAGGGGAAACCCCATTGATACTTGATATTGCGGTGCTGTAGTTCTAGTAAAAGAGGTTTCATGGCCCTCCTTTTGGCAATGGTTAGTTGCGAGATGTCAGCGAATATTTGATAGGTATAACCTTGAAATGAAAGGGTGCCTTTATCTCTTGCTGCCTCCAAAATTTGTTCTTTGGCTCTAAAGAAGTGGAATTTGGCAATTATGTCCCTAGGGGGACCGTCTGCTTTTTTGGGGGTAAGTGCCCTGTGTACTCTGTCCATTTCTAACCTTTCCACAGGCATTCCCGGCAGCAATTCCTGACACAATGCCATTATGGTTGCCTGTAGGTCCAGAACAGATTCTGGGATACCTCTAAATCTCAAATTGGACTTTCTGGCCCGGTTCTCAAAATCTTCCAGTCTGCTCTGCAAGGTCAGGTTCTCCTCTTTGAGCGCATCAAGTTCAGTCAGGCATTCCTGGGTATAGACTTCAATTTCATCCACCTTTGTTTCAAGAATTTCTGTACGGTTCCCTAGTTCCCTGATCTATTTAGTGAGGCTTGTGGTAATCTGGTCAGACGTGTGCATCAGAGCTTTATGAAGCATTTTTTCAAATTGCCTCAGTAGTCCTGAGGGGACCCCCTCCTTATGTGCAGTGGTTTGGGTTAAATCACTTGTGTCCTCCTCCTCACTATCCGTGGTATAGTTAATCAAGACTGCCATGGGTTTGGCTGATTTTACAGAGCGCTTCTGCTCTTTCCCTGAGGGGATCATCTCTAAAGTGACTGGCGCCTTTTTAGCGGTGTTTCTGCTCTGCTGGGCGCCGCTATTAACGTTCGTTTTTGCTCTACTCTGTGCGCCTCCCAGCACCATGGTTCTCTTGAACACTTTCCCTCACCTTTCAGTGTTAAGAGCCCAAGTTTTGTTCCGTCGGGAGCCCGCTTAGTTTACAGTTATCCACGGCTTTTCTTCCTTCATGGAGCGGAGCTCTAGTCAGGCATGTTCGTCCTGCCTGAGCCCGCGCATGTGCCTGCTATGCAAGTATTTTCAATATATTCTGCATGTCACGTGGATACCGAGCCTTTGCCTTCTACATGAGTGTATGATATACACCTCTACATTTTATTGAAGTCCTGGTTGGTTGATGAGCCGGTTTGGATCCAGAATCAGCTGTACCCATCAGGTCCATTTACCAACAAACCTTCTAAGACTTGGGCAGCGTATGCTTTGCCAAGTCACTGACATCTGGTAAGCCTCCTCTTATCATCGGTGGTGGTTGTCTCTTTATGTATATATCCAGAGGATCCTACCTAGTTTTGGACTGTACCCACTTTTGGATCAGCTTTCCATTGCCTGAATTGTATATGTCACTTTCATTCACTATATGGACCATTTTTGTGCACTATAATGTTATGTTGTTAACATATATATAGAGACACATGGGTGAGGCATTCATATTGCTATAATTTTATGCTTATGTGTAGGTTCATTTTTTCACATATACGATTACACTTTGTTAATTAATAGCACTGCACTTTTCCACATCCACTATTTTGCTTTTTTGCCCACATGCTGCGCTGGCTGCTCTTTTTGACTTGTCACAGCGCAGTATTTATTTTCTACCAGACACATTGGGTAACCCAAGGCTTGGGTCTCTTTATTCCAGGCAGACAGAATACTGTAACAGTCTTGAATGAAAGTGGGCATAGGGAACCAAGCCATCATCTTCCCTAGCAACCTCATGCAAAGGCGAATAGAAGGACCCTTCTTTGCCCTGACCACCTGGACCTGCTCTCTTATAGGGATGACTTTTGTCTGAGGCAAAATCACCCTTCTTTGGGCTGTCTATAACCAGACCTAAAACCCTCCAGCCTCCTTACCGGGAGCAAGAATTACTTTTTTTTTTTCATGTTAAGAATCCAACCCAGGTGTTCCAGATACTTGACCGTGCTGGACACACCTTGGTTTAACCGAGCCACTGAATGATCTATCAGCAACAGGTCGTCCAGGTATTTCATTACTGCCAGTGGCGGCCCGTCCATAGGGGGCGCCCGGGCGCCGCCCCCCCTCCCCCCAAGTCAGTAAAAAAAAAAAAAAAAAATTGTATTTAAACGTGTCCCTTTAAAAAAAAAAAAAAAGTTCCTTATGTTCACTGTGCCCGGGCGCTGGGCAGTACGAGTAGCGCCACGTCTGTGCATTCGCATGATTGCAGACGAGGCGGCTGGCAAAATATGCCTTTGTGGCTATGGCCATCGCGCCACAGCTTCCGGCGCGATATACCTGTGACCAGGCGGGTGCACGGCACCCAGTTAATGCTGTGCTTGTGCATAGTGCCGACAACAGGAAGTGACGTCGGCACTATGCATCTCAGAGGGGCACATCAGCGTGAGCCTGCAGCCAGCCAGGTAAAGACGCCTGCTCCCGATCCCCCTCTCCCTTAGTACAATTATCAGCCTATAATTAAATTGAAAAAAGGTCAGCGAACATAGCGGGCGTTCGGCAATTCCCCCCCCCCCACTTATTTAGACTCATTTATGTCGGGCATCACGGCAATCCGCCGCGGCTCACAACCACCCCCCCCCCCCCCCGCTTATTTACTTTTTTTTAAGAAAAGTTTGCCTTCCTCTCCAGCACACATACATGTCTGCAGTCCCATACTTATCACTCGTTGACAGGACCTTGCATCTGGACATATTCATTGGGCATATGTTTTTGCAAAATGAAGGATGAGGATACCAAAATCCTTATTTGTCTGATTTTGTGAAAGTAACTCATGGTTTCCAATTACCGCAGAAGGAGAAAGCTAAATTTCCTAATGTTTTTTTATAACTGCCTTCATAGACAAAAGTTTTACTTTTCTTACAGACCTGAAGTCTTTCACATGGGGCAGTGGAGGTGCGGTGGCGATATAGCAGCGAGATTTTTAGCGCCGCTATACCGTCGTATTTACCGCGATATTTGGCCACTAGCGGTGCAGTATTAACCCCCGCTAGCGGCCGTAAAAGGGGTTAATATCGCCCGCAATGCGCCTCTGCAGAGGTGCATTGTGGGCGGTATTACCGTGGTTTCCAATTGATTTCAATGGGAGTATGTGTCCGCAGTCTCTGGTAATTTCGTGCAGTATGTCTCCGCAGTCTCTGGTAATTTCGTGCAGTATGTCTCCGCAGTCTCTGGTAATTTCGTGCAGTATGTCTCCGCAGTCTCTGGTAATTTCGTGCAGTATGTCTCCGCAGTCTCTGGTAATTTCGTGCAGTATGTCTCCGCAGTCTCTGGTAATTTCGTGCAGTATGTCTCCGCAGTCTCTGGTAATTTCGTGCAGTATGTCTCCGCAGTCTCTGGTAATTTCGTGCAGTATGTCTCCGCAGTCTCTGGTAATTTCGTGCAGTATGTCTCCGCAGTCTCTGGTAATTTCGTGCAGTATGTGTCCGCAGTCTCTGGTAATCTTGTGCAGTATGTCCGCAGTCTTTGGTAATCTCGTGCAGTATGTCCGCAGTCTCTCATAATCTCATGTGAAAATAAAGAACGATAGAGGGGACTATAGCGTGTGAATGCTCTTCCACTAGGGTGTCTCACCGATGGTTCGCGGAATGGCAGAAAGTCAGGGTTAGGTAGGCTTGGTTTGGGTTTGTTAGCGTGCAGGGAGCCAGATGGAGCCGCCGACATATGTTTCATACGTGTGTACGTCTTCAGGGGGGCGTCCAAGATTGCACTCTGCACAAAGAAGATCCTTGCATTTTTTGTTTACCAGTTGGACTAATTTATGTTTGTTAATTAATACACTCAAATTAATTTTTGTATCACTTCACCGAGGATAATCTTATATTTTAATAGTATCTGTTGTTGTTTTTCACCAATATCACAGTATTTCATTAGCTGCTGTTTGTCTCCAGAGATTTCGCTGTCCATTCACGCATATCCACACTGTGATATGCTAGCTAGTTACCACATATAGTTATATCGGCGCCCTCTATCGTTCTTTATTTTCACATTCTATAGTCACCCACTATACAACTGAGGAGCAGCATACCACTAGATTATACATAGTATTATTTTTTACTGAATAAGGTGTAGCTCACCCTATATAGTACTTGGCGTGGATTTATTTATTTTTCTCTCATAATCTCATGCCCATTTAGAGTCCTTTATTACTAACAGTGTAATTTTTTAGTTTGTTTGCACCGATCTGTAAGGCTGCGCTATATACCATGATTTGTGATGCTGAGCTGTATACTCCTGACACCGAGTGGAAGCAAGTGGAATACAGGGGACGGAGTGGGTAGATTATATAAGGGGTGTGGCTTATGAGAAGTGGGAGGGACCAAACATGGAGGGGCGGGCTCTTGCGCTCCCCCATCCTAAAACTTCACCAGCCGCCACTGATTACTGCTATACCCTGGGCCCTTAGTTTCGTCAACCGCAGGGCAAGAACCTTTTTAAAAACACTCGGGGAGCAGTGGTAAGGCCACGAACTGAAAGTGGCAGTGTCTTACCTCAGCATGCAGAAACTTCTGGTGAGCGGGAAAAATTTGGCACATACAGATATGCATCTTTGAAGTCTATTGACACTAGAAATTTTCCTTCCCCGCAAGGTGCAAACGACTGACCGGATTGACTCCATGAGAAAGGAGCGGATGTTTAGGAACCAATTCAGATCTTTGAGATCTAGAATGTGTCTGACATCTCCAATCGGTTGAAGCCACATACCCTGCTCTTCTGAGGGGGTTATCTACGATTACACCGAGACATCGATCGGTCTAGTGCCAGAAATAAAGATCTTCTTTTCACTGGGTCTTAGGGGACGTTCGAACTTAGAAGGCGAACCGGAGAAAACTCTAGTTTGTAGCCTAGGGCTACCACAGAGATGACCCATCCATCCATGATCTCTTCTTGCCAAGCCCCTAAAAACCACAGAAGTCATCCCCCCTCCTCGATTAAGCGGGGGCGCCCCTTCATAAGGAGGCCTTGGGACTCTGGTTTGTAGGCTTCTGCCCTCTGGCACTTCTGTAGTCCTATGCAAACACATATGTACTTCATGTTTATGTACATTTTATACAGACATTATTTGTATGTATGAAATTAATATTTATGTTTTCCTACATTTCTGTAGTTTAATCAATCCAAAAGCCTTGATTGTCACCATCTACCCATGAAGAAGCTTATTACAAGCGAAACTGTTGGGATACAACAATCCAGTATGGCTTCAAACCGATTTTACTTATCTTTGACCGACAACCTTTTTTTAATCTATAGTATTCATAAGAGTTTTGTTGTCTCTTATGGATATATCATTATATTGATGTTTATATAATAAATATTTTTCTATTTTTGTACCTATTGACTTGTACAATATTTTCTTTCTCATACCAATAATTTTATCCAGCACCGTTTAGAAAATCCCATTCCCCCTTTCCTTCCTTTTCTATTCTTCAATTTGCTTGGGATGTGGTGTCTATCCAATATGGTGTGTTGTTTGTGAGTGGACTAAAGTATACATATGTACTTGTTTTTTCTGGAACTATTTACCTATGTATAGTTTTAATGTATGCAGCATGTGTTAAAGCAATATGCCTCTATGCAATGCGTGCGTTCATGAAAGCACAAGTTCCTACAAATATGCTTTTCGTCAAAATATGAAAAGTGTGTGCTGTACACACGCATCCATGGAACAAGCATCTTTGCAACGCAAGCAGGGGCGTTGCTAGGTGCCAAAAAGACCAGGGGCTTCAGCCCGAAGCCAAGCCGGCACCTGGGGGGGGGGGTCGGGCGTGGTCGGTGGAGTGACGCGGGGTGACCTACCTGACACACATACCCTGGTGTGTGTGTGTGTCCTACATACACTGACCTGTCCTACATACATACACAATCAACTATAAACCATACAAGTTGAAGATGAGGGATGTGTCAACAGCAACCCACACAGCGGAGAGCTTAGAGCGGACACTTCTCCTGGGGAGGAGGTGAGTGATAGAGAGAGAACACACATTACACACTGTACATAGATAGAGATCACACTGTACATAGAGATCTGTCATTGGAGGATTATTATTACATACAATGTCATACAATGTAACATGATCATTGCCTGTAATGTGCCGGATCGTTCTCAGGTTGGGATATTGTGATTGTATGATTCTGGTTGTAGTACTGTGTGGTGGGTTATTATTATGGTGTTATTATTTGTTAATATACTATTACTATCTATCATATGATCTCTACATTGTACTAAACCCTGGATATAATATGATATGTATGTTTGCTATTATATGGCGTATTATTGTGATTAGATTAAGTATAGTAATCTAGTCACAATAAAACGCCATATAATAGCAAACATACATATCATATTGTATCCAGGGTTTAGTACAATGTAGAGATCATGATAGATAGTAATAGTATATTAACATATAATAACACCATAAAAGTGGCACACTTTTTTTTTCCTCTCCCCCCCACCCAATCCGCCCCCAGCACCAGCACAGCTCAGGTCAGGTAATCAACACTCACCCCATTGCAGCGGGCTCCTCCGGTCATCCTCATCCCCCTCCTCTTCATCGGTGCAGTCAGTGGCACTCGGACTTGCCCGATCGCTCCTCCGCTGCCCTGATCTGAACTCTCCTGACTACCGATTTAGCGCCGAGCTGTGTTGTGATGCGGCGGCGGCTGCGGGATTGGAAACTCCCGCCTTCTGGAGTCGGCGGCACGTATGATGGGCGTCACACATCCCACAGTTGGACATTGGACCACTGGGACATCCATCATCTGCAGGCTCCAGAAGGCGGGACCTGTGACTCGGCGGATCAGATCCAGTGTTGCCAACCCCCTGAAGTGCAATTTACTAGCAAGTATACCAAAATTTACGAAGGGCACCAATTTTTTATTGGCAAAAAATCATGAAAATTACTGTCCGAGCCGCATTTTTTACTGACACTGCAAAAGTACCTAAAATTACTTTGTTTTTGAACTATAAACACATAGCTAATGCTATTATCAAATGTGTAAGTTAAACAAAAGTAAAAAAAAAAAAAACATTTTTCAATTTACATGAAGGTTGGGTTACTATAACCCAGCCAGCACAGAGTTCCCCCTCACATCAAAACATCAGAGTCTGCTGGGTGCCCCCTTACAGTTCAAGGGAACTCTTAGGTAAAGGGGAACATCGGCTACCTTCGGCAGAGTGAATAAACTAAGGTAAGGGGGGGACATACTACAATGAGGTGGACAGAGGCTGCGGACATACTGCAAGGAGGTGGACAGAAGCTGCAGACATACTACAGCAGCTGGACAGAGGCTGCGGACATACTACAGGTGGTGGACGGAGGCTGCGGACATACAAGAGGTGGACGGAGGCTGCGGACATACTACAGGAGGTGGACGGAGGCTGCTGACATACTACAGGTGGTGGACGGAGGCTGCGGACATACTACAGGTGGTGGACGGAGGCTGCGGACATACTACAAGAGGTGGACGGAGGCTGCGGACATACTACAAGAGGTGGACGGAGGCTGCGGACATACTGCAGGTGGTGGACGGAGGCTGCGGACATACTGCAGGTGGTGGACGGAGGCTGCGGACATACTACAGGTGGTGGACGGAGGCTGCGGACATACTACAGGTGGTGGACGGAGGCTGCGGACATACTACAGGTGGTGGACGGAGGCTACGGACATACTACAGGAGGTGGACGGAGGCTGCGGACATACTACAGGTGGTGCCAGTGGAGACAGGCTGCAGACATGATGGTGCCCTCCTCACAGTAGCCTCCTCCTCTGTCCATCACCATCATATTACTTCTCCACATCATCAGTGCGCTGTGTCCTCCTCCTGTGCCCCTTTCACCTCTCCACAGGTCAGGGCAGCACTGTGGCTGTGCTGCCCTGACCTGTGGAGAGGTGAAAGGGACACAGGAGGTGGACAGCACACTGATGATTTTGAGAAGTAATACGGTGGACAGAGCACATCAGTCTCTGTATCTCCTGCATGGCACGGCTTCAGGCTCCCAGTAATGTCCAGGCTCTCCTCTCACTCGCTGTCCCGCTTGTATCAGCCCAGTTTCACTCACCTCGAGAACGTCGGCATCCTCACTGTCAGTGCTATGAGGGCAGGAGACTCGCACGACTTACGCCAGCCGCTGTTGTCTATTCCAAAATGGCGCCAGCAGTGCCATCGCATTACTGCGCGCGCGCAGCCCGGCCGAGTGCGAATGGCGCATGCGCAGTTGTATGGCCAGCTCGCGGACATGTTTTTTATGGGCGCCGGTGAACAATCACGGACGTTACGTACACCCGATCGCTTCCTGCTCTGTGGCGTTCGGGGCTAAATAGTGTATGGTGCTATTTTGAGACTCTGGGCTTTTCAGGGGCACATTCGGGGCTCCAGCCCCCCTAGCCAGGGCCTAACGACGCCTCTGAACGCAAGCATGCGTTTATGAAACGTGTTATGCAACATGTATCTATGCAGACATGTATGCCTATGCAATCATGAGGAATCATGTATATTTAAGTAAACATGTATTAACATGTCTCATTATGCAACCATGCATTTTTAGGCGATCCATCATCTCAATGCAATCAAGCATCTGCACGATCAAGCATTTCTGCACGACCAAGCACCCTTGTGCAAACTAGCATCTTTATGCAATCAGGCATTCTTGTCCAATCAAGCCTCTCTGTGTGATCAAGCACCCTTGTGTGAGCAAGCATATTATGCTATCAAGCATTTTTATGCGGCTATGTAAAAAAACATGTTTATCTTTACAAACAAAACATGCATCTTTATGTGACCATGAATCCTTAAGCGATCCTGTCACCTTATGCGATCATGCATCTGTGTTCAACAATAAACATGTTTTGTTATTACACAAACATGTTCAAACATGCATTTTTGTACACCCATGATCATGTATTTTATGCAAACATGTGAACTGGTAAACAGTAATGCTCAGCAACTGTGCGTTTTAGCAACTGTGCATTTAGCTAGTTTGTAAGCAAGCACCTACTCAACTGCAGTTGGTCCCATTCTTGGACCTGCAGGATACCAAGCACATATGCACTATATTGGAGATACAACTCCTTAAAATGCACCAATGCTCATGCTTTTTCAAACATGTACTTTAAAACATATAATTAAGCAATAAATTTGAACGCACGTATATTATGCTGTTACTGCCTACAAACAGTTAATAACACTTTTAAAGTGAACTGCTAATCATCCAGGGGTGTATCTACTTACAGATGTACAGGCCCCTTAGATAAGCAGAAAATATGCAGCATGTAATCATGACTTGTCTGCACCCAGTTCCCCCAAGCAAGTACTCACAAACTCGCGGGCCACCGTTCTGTCTCCAAGACCTATCTGAACCTGTCACCACATGGCATGGTCGCCCTCCCTCTTCCCGCTTATATAAAAATAGGCTAGGCTTGAGCGAACCTGCGCTGGGGGAAAAACAGCAGCATGCATGAGTAAGAGCACAAAGCATGATTGAACAGCACACTGCTCCCAGTGGCCCCCGGGAGAACAGACAGTCAGATCTCTCTTTTTTTTTAAAGAGAAACTGCAAACAAATGAAATCTTACCATTCCTGCTGCAGGACTCAGATAACAGGAGTCCTATCTTCACTCATCAGGGCGAGCTTTGTCATGACAGACCTTCAAGGACTTGGGTCCTCCTCCTTGGACCTGTACAGCACCCTGCCAGAGAAAACCTTTGGTATAGTATATATGTGACCAAGTAGCTGGATCCCAGGGTCCAGCGCTCAAAAGAGGAGCATTACAAGCAGCAACCTCGTCTTCTTCCTTAAGGCTTGGATACCATTCGCTTTGGCCTTTTTTGCCACTTTGAATGGATCTGATAGGAAGATCCTTGACAGGAGCTCTCTTCCGTGACCAACACCTTAGACACTGGCGGAAAAACTGGGGAGGTACCCCCCTGTATGGGAGGGGTTATATAGATGGGGACTTCCTGTCTTTTGAGTGTACCAGTGTCCATTCACCTATATGTGGCGTATAACCCGCATGGTAATTACTATGGCTGCTCTGTGTCCTGTGATTGGGATAACATCTGGGCAATGACTGCTAAATCATCCATGTGTACTGCACAAGGAAACGAACGATAAGGTGTTAAGGTTTTGGTACAGAACTCCTGAGGTCCTACGCGGCATTGCAGAGTTGCGTTGTTTAGAGTATCTCACTGCCAAATTGAGAGATCAACTAGATCTTTTTGATTGCACTCCGTCTTACTTTGATAACTCACCACATGGCTTTTCAGACCCTCTTACCTCTCTTTCTTATGAATCTCCTGGTTCACACTAACTGGATCTTTCACAGCTATATTCCCAAGGTGGTATAGAGTTTTTTTGTATTCTTGGTTTACATTACGTTTACCCTGTACATTATGTCCTACCAACTGCTTAAACTGAACTGAAGTCCCCGTGCACACAGGGCATTAAAAAAAAAAGTGCCTTTAGTAGCAGTTTGCATTGGCGTTAATGCACGTTTAGCCATGTTAGCATTTTTCAGCGTTTCTCTGCCTCTTCTCAAATTCAATGGTTCCCTTTGAGAGCCGTCTTAACTGATTCGACTTTCAGCCCATTGATTTGAATAGGAGTCGCATCCAAATCGGATCATGATGATCCAACTTGTGCTCCGAGGATCTTAAACGGGAACCTTGTGCCAAAAAAAAAAAAAATGGCCTTTTGAGTCTGGTATGGATCTTGAAAGAAAACCCCACGCCAAAATTAAGAAAAAAACGCTCCAAATCCATACAAGTCCCTTTTCTGAGCATGCAACCAACAGGTCAGGAAAGGGGGAAGTGGGACAAGCGAGCACCCCCCTATACCAGGCCACACGCCCTCAACATTGGGGAATGGGTGCATTGGGACAGGGGGGGCTCTGCTCCGCCCACCCCAAAGCACCTTGCCCCCATGTTGATGGGGATAAGGGCCTCTTCCTGACAACCCTTGGGCTGTGGGGGTCTGCGGGCACGGGGCTTAACAGAATCTGAAAGCCCTCTTTAACAAGGTGCCCCCCATGTCATGGCCCCCTCCCTATGTGAATTAGTATGGGAAACATTGTACCCCTACCCATTCACCTCAAAAAAAGGCAGGAGTAGCGTAAATAAAAATGAGACGGTTTTGACGAATGCTTTATTAAAAAATTATTTTCCCTCATATCTGCCGCTGCGGTCTTCGCTGACCTGGTCATTCTCTGACGCTGTCTCCAGTCATTTTGCCAGCTCCGCTCTCTGCTGCTTCTTATATAGTCATGGGGCATGGCCATCCAGTGACGCCGTCTGGTGACCCCGCCCCATTATGCCCCAGGTAGTGACATCACAAGACGGCATTAATGGATGGCCACACCCAATGGCTATACAAGAACCAGCAGAGAGTGAAGCTGGCACAATGACGAGAGACAGCATCGGAGAATGACAAGGTCAGCGATGGCAAAGACAGCAGCGGCAGAGAGGGAGAAAGATTTTTAATAATGCATTTGTCAAAACTGTACTTGCCCACAGACCCCCACAACCACAGCCCAAGGGTTGTCGGGAAGAGGCCCTTGTCCCCATGAACATGGGGGCAAGGTGCTTTGGTGTGGGGGAGCAGAGCCCCCCTGTCCCAAAGCACCCACCCATTGCCCAATGTTGAGGGTGTGTGGCCTGGTATAGGGGGGGGTGCTCACTTGTCCCACTTCCCTCTTTCCTGACCTGTTGGCTGCATGCTCGGAAAATGGACATGTATGGATTATGGGGGGTGGGCAAGGTGCTTTGGGGTGTGGGGGGGAGAGAAGATTATGACAAGGTTGGCAGGAAGAGGCCCTTTTCCGCATCAACATGGAATGGATCTTGGGGGGGGGGGGGGGGAGCCCCACATAACTTTTTCCATTTTGGCGTAGGGTTTCTCTTCAAGATCCTCAGAGCACAAGTCGGATCAACGATTGCTCGTTACAGAGCAGGGAACGGGAGCTATGTGTGTAAACACATAGCTCTCGTTCCTGTCAGCGGGGGAAACGCTGACCTCCTGTTCATACAATGTATGAACAGAAGATCAGTGATTTTCCCTAGTGAGGCCACCCCCCCAATACAGTTAGAACACACCAGGAACACACTTAACCCCTTCCCTGCCCCCTAGTGTTAACCCCTTCACTGCCAATGGCATTTTTATAGTAATACAATGCATTTTTATAGCATTGATCGCTAAAAAAATACCAATAATCCCAAAAATGTGTCAAAAGTGTCCACCATAATGTGGCAGTACTGAAAAAAAAAAACGCTGATCGCCGCCATTACTAGTAAAAAAAAATTAAAAAAAAATAAAATGCCATAGAACTACCCCCTATTTTGTAAACGCTATAACTTTTGCACAAACCAATCAATAAATGCTAATTGCGATTTTTTTTAACGAAAAATATGTAGAAGAATACGTATCGGCCTAAACTGAGGAAAAAAAAGTTTAATATATTTTTGGGGGATATTTATTACAGAAAAAAGTAAAAAATATTGATTTTTTTTTTAAAATAGTCGCTCTATTTTTGTTTATAGTGCAAAAAATAAAAACCGCAGAGATGATTAAATAGCACCAAAAGAAAGCTCTATTTGTGGGAAAAAAAGGACGCCAATTTTGTTTGGGAGCCACGTCGCACGACTGCGCAATTGTCAGTTAAAGCGACACAGTGCCGAATCACACAAAAGTGCTCTGGTCTTTGGACAGCAATATGGTCCGGGGCTAAAGTGGTTAAAGAGGGGAGCTGCGATTCCTGCCAACTATAGTTGCGTTTTACTGTTCCTCTGTCTGAATGAAATTTTGTGAGCCAGACAAAAGGTTTTGATCAATGTATGCCCATCACCAAAATACTTCTGTTGAATCAGAATGTTGGGAAAGTTATCGATCAGCAACTGTGGCCAACTGTTCGGCAGTGTATTCTGACAGTGGAAGAGTGCCACTGTCAGAATTAGAGGTCAACCGATATGGGATTTTCTCTGGCCGATGCCGATATTTAGAAATTGGGGCGGCCGATATATGTTGCCGATTTTTGCGGCCGATTTTTTTTTTTTCCCCCCTATCTCAGAAAATCTAGGGTGGAGAGGAGGTTACTGTTTAGGGGGGAGAGGTGGGGTGCAGCCTATCAGTATCCCATCATTGCCACCTCATTAATGCCCACAAGTTCAGCCTGTCAGTGTCCATCAGTGCAGCCTATCAGTGCCACATCATTGCCCATAGTGCAGCCCATCAGTATCCATTAGTGCCCACCAAAGCAGACTGTCAATGCAACCTCATCAGATTCAGTGCAGACTATCAGTGTCCATTCATGCCTGTCAGGGCAACCTCATCAGTACCTACCAGTGCAGCCCATCAGTGCCTTCCAGTTCAGCCTGTCAGTGCCACCTCAATAGTGCCCACCAGTGCCACCTCATTGGTGTCCATCAGTGCAACCTACCAGTGCCAAGCTGTCATTTACTGCCACCTCACCAGTGCCCAGCTCACAGTGCCAAGCTGTCATTTACTGCCACCTCTTCAGTGCCCACCAGCGGAGTGCTTCCGGCTCCGTTCTGTCCGCTCGCATGGCAAAAGACCGGTCCATTCGTCCCCTGATGTGCCGCGCGGCCTGCCTCTGCCTCCAGACTACAATCCCCAGAATGCAGCGCGGCCGGGAACCGCCAATCGGCGGCCGCCGCCGATGACTTCCTCCACTTAAAAAAAAAAAAAAAAAGAAAAAAAAAAAAAAAAAAAGAAGAGGAATGTAGTGGGCACGATAGCAGCCGTTTAAAATAGACAGCGGCTGGGATTTCCAATCAGCACACGCATGCCTCAGATCTCCAATCGGGCTTTTTTTTTTTTAGATAAATCGGCCAATGCCAATTTCTTTAAAAAGGCTAAATATCGGCCAATATATCAGTTGACCTCTAGTCAGAATCCCCTGATCCCTCATTTGTATGTTTTTTTTTGTTTTTTATTCAGGCCGCTGGCTGAACAAAATTATTTTTTTATTTTTTATGGCCAGCTTACTTTAGGTAGATGCTGCATCTGTCTCCCGGCACTTCTGCACTGAGAACTGAGCGATCGAACACCGCCGATGGCTTGGTCCTCTCAGCTTCCCAAAAAGAGAGCTGCTGCCCCCCCCCCCCCCCACGCTAACTGAAGCGCTGAGCTGTGGAGGGGCAGGCAGCGAGACGCTGAGAGGCCGAGACGGGTGTCAGTCCAGGCACCTGGTGGATCCAGACTGTCGTGATTATGCGGTGCCTGGACAGATTCCTGGACATCAGCAGAGAGCAAACTTCAGACTGCTCTGTCGAAAATTTGGTCACAGGAGTGCAAAAACAAATTGCACTCCTGTGACCGATAGGAGAATCCCAGCCTAAACTAGCTCAGGCTGGACTTCTCCTTTAAGTCAATGTGGCTGCCGTTTTAAGTGTTAGGCTAGGAAGACTGACTGGTTTCCAAGACTAAAGCATTAAAGTACACACACATAGGAGTACATTATTGTATAGTTTAAAGCTCTAAAAACGGACATGGAAGCAGCCATATTTGTGTGCTACATATACAGGATGTGCCCTCTTGCAAAATTACAATATTAATCTCTCCTAAAAAAAAAGCCAATTTGCTTAATAAAAAGTTCAGGTGGCTAAAGATGATTTTGCGGTCCGTCAGAATGTCGACTACAGCAGGGAAGCTGTATTTTCAGGTAGTGTAGCTGGGGTACAACTTTAAAAATAGTTAATAGTATTTTTCCACAGACGTTTCTACCTTTCCCCACCCCCATCAAGGCAGCAAGTCAGACAAATGCAACTAACAACCTTTAGAAAAATAAAAAATAAAAAGACGGCAGATAAAAGTTACTGGATATAAAATGTTGTAGTTTTTATTAATCTGAACAGACTGACAACCTGCCATTAGGAAAGGGAAAACAGTACAGCACACATTTCTGTACACTTCTAGGAGGCAGAAAGCACAACTGAAACATAGTATGAAAATGTCACTGCAAGTACAAAAATAAAATGAAAATATTACACAGAATAAATGAATGAAAAATAAAAAAACTAACACATTGAAACTGTTATTTATATTAAGCTGAACAAAGAAGCACACATACCACAATAAATGAAAATCTAAAACAGTTGGACAGCCTAAAATCAAATAGATTCTCATAGCTGTACCACATAATGTCATCTTTCACTGTCTGCTCTATCATTGACTATCTAGGAAGCTGGGCTGTAGAGATAACTAGGAGGTCCCTGAAGATCTTCCAACCACAGCATTTTCTTTGTTTAATTTTATATTGAACTGCAATTTAACTCAGTCAAGAGAATGCTAGATTTAGGCCAACATTTGCAAGGTCTAAATTACAGATGAAGAGCACCAGAAATGCTTTGTAAGATGTCATCTTCATTCAACCATTCAGGAATGAAAACTGTTATCTTTACAGGTTCTCTGTTTTGGATACACCAGATGGAAAAAAAAAAAGTTGTGCCTATAGTAGAAAATAAAGTGGGCAACATTCTTTTTCCATAGGCTCCACTACAACAAAGCCATAAAAAGAAAAAAAAAAAATGATATATATATTCAATGCTTTCCATATGGCAATTGTCTTTCAACATCGGGGGGGGAAATCAAAGACAATACTGCTTGTGATTTACACTGAACGCAATTGTCCTTTACAATATTGATGGGCTTTGGTTCTTCCCAACTAGCTTTGAAAAAAAAAACACACCCCACACAGAAAAAAAATGAGATTAGAATGTACACAATTAACTTCACGCAAATTATTATGCAGGTCGGACAGAACAGTAATCATTTTTATATTACTTTTTATACTATGAATTGAAGCTGAACTCCATATGAAAAGCTAAATAGACAGTTGAATGACATGTGTGAACGGTTTACCTACGAAAGGATATGCAATTTTTATAGCAAGCCTTGTATTGTCTGGCAGATGGATTACAACTAAATCCATTTTCTTAGATTACAGAAGGCAATTCGGTCAACTTTGAGAACACTAACGCTACAAAAAAAAATAAACAATTAAAAAAAAAAATTATACACACACACACACACACACACAGAGAGTGTGTGTGTATATATATGCACACATAATTAAAAAAAAAATCATAACTTGATAAATAGTTTTTGCCTACAGTTCATTTTTAGAGTTGTAAATTCTACGCATTAAGGCGAAACACATCTGTTTGCCCCCCCCCCCCCCCAGGTTAACTTACCAGAGCCCTCGAAAGTCTTGTGTCGTGAACTAGCAGGCTTCTCGACCTGGCTTTTCAGCTCATTGTTGGATGATTGACCTTGCAGCCATTGGCTCCCGCTGCCGTCAATCAAGCCAATGAGGGGGCGCCGAGTGATACAGTCAGCAGCTATGGCTGCTGGCTGTATCACAGGATCGCACCCACAAGCTAACCCCCTTGGGAGAGAGCTTCCCATTAAGAGGGTTAGCTGATGCAGGGAGGAGCCAAGACAGCCACAGAGGGGCCCCAGGAGGCCAAGATCGGGCCACTCTGTGCATAACTATACTATTTTTTTTATATTTGAAGCTTTACAACCCCTTTAAGTTTACAGTGCCATTTAATTTCAAGGTTACCATCCATAAGATGGGAAGATGCTGTGGTTCTCAGGGATGTCAACTATTCAGATCTGTAATAGGTTTTATATGGAAAGGTGCAGTGGTCCTCATTGCTTCTGACCATTTAGACCTGCAATAGGAGTTTGTCCAGTTCAGCCATATACAAACAGGTAAAAAAAAAGTGGGGAGCTTGAAAAAGGTTTAAAAATACAGTATCCATAATTCTCTCTTCAAAAAGAAATTTCCTCCAGAAAAATCACATTCAAATGTTCAAATTCAGCTGTAGAATAGTAGATATTTTCAAGTGTTCAAGCAGTGTTCCACTTCTGCTAGGTCCAGAAAATAGACCAAGTTTGCCCATAAAAAATGTCTAACAAATAAAAAAAAATTTTGAAAGAAGAATCACTCTGAATCACTGAAGTCACTTTGGATAAAAACAAAAAAACAGAGCAATTATAAGAGTTGAGTTTTCACAGCAACTATACAACATTCTGGGTACAGTTAGACTCTTCATTCCTATTGAGGAGATGATTTAAGACTATTTCAAATACCAATCTATTTAAACACAAATACCATTTACAAAAAGTCTTAAGTTTTAGACTACAAAACGTAAAAATTATATATTTTGAAACTGATCGTGCTACGTTTTGTTTTAATATTTACAATGCAGTTAGTGAAAAACAGAATTACAATATTTTTATGCTGAAGCAGGATGGTGCAGTGTTTTCCAATCTTTACTATGAAATATGACCTGAAATAAGAACACAGCTGATGGATCCCAAACTCCTGAGCTGCATTCTTGTCCTTGGTCAGAAAGATCATCTGTGTTACCCTGGAACAGGCACTTGGCAAGAAGGGTGAACTTTTAAATGTTCAAAAACAAAATTTAATGTCAAATTTGATATTTTAAGACAAGGCAATGAGGTATTTTTAGCAGTTTACTTGCTATGCTCCATTGTTACTGTACATGTTTTTTTTTATGTCTTCTGTCCTTATGCCATAAGACAGACATTATGTCTTACGGGAAGTGCTCAAGTTTTCATTTCTAGGTTGGAGAATTCTAGACTTCTAATCTACCGTTTCCACACAGCAAAGACTTGAACATTTCCCAAGTAGCACAAAGGAGAATTCAATGTGTGCAGAAAATGAAAGTGATGAAGACATTAATTGAATTTCTATGTACAAAAAGTCTTAGTAGTCCTGCCAAATATTGGACAAAACGTGTCAAATTTCAGACAGTTGCAACCAGTCTACATCGCACAAATCACCAGACGGATTAGGACAATCGAACGCAGACAACAATAGTTTCACGTCTTGGAGAGCAACAGTTAACTTTACTGGTAGGTAACAGTGGTGCATTCGATCTGCAATGATCAATGTGGTTGTCTTTGCCAATAACAGCTGATTGAAAGTGGCTGAAACTGCCACATGCATGGTCATAAAAATTATAAATGTGTTACATTAACTGCTTGCCGACCAGCGGAGGACTATATTGGTCGGCAGCACGGCACGGACAGGCAGGACGTGTGCGTGTGTGTTAGAGCTGCACGATTAATCGCAATCTCCATTCTCCCCACTCACGATCTCCCCGCGGGATGACCCACGATTCTTCTGTCACCGCCAGTTCCACGTAACCAGCGTGGAACCCAAATGGCGCGGATATCAGAACGGACGTCAGCAGCCTGCGCCGCTGGATGGATGCCTGGGCTTCCCTCACAGTTCTGTGCAACTGTAGTGTATATCCATGCGCCACCCAGTGGTTTCCGGCAGTACTGCCGCTGATCTTTCTCACAGTTCTGTACAACTGTGTGTATCCATGCGCCACCCAATGGTTGCCAGTGGTACTGCTTCTGATGTATAAAAAACAGACCAGTGATATGTCTATAATGTTAAAGACCATATAACTCCTATGAAAAAAGCAGAATCAAAGTTTCTGGCATTAATTTTTTGAGAATCGCGATTTTTAGTCTAACCAGAAGAATCGTGATTCTCATTTTGACCAGAATCGTGCAGTGTGTGTGTGTGTGTGTGTGTGTGTGTGTGTGTGTGTGTGTGTGTGTATGTGTGTATGTGTGTATGTATGTGTATATGTATATGTATGTATATATATATATATATATATATATATATATATATATATATATATATATATATATATATATATATATATATATATATATATATATATATAGGCATTGTGGACGTATGAGTGCCGCCATGTATGAGGGTCCCGCGGACTCAATCTCTGCGATTGTCTCATGGTAAGGAAGAACGGGGAGATGCCGATGTAAACAAGCATCTCCACGCTCTGCCTAGTGACAATGACAGTGTCACATGTAGCCCATCCCCTCTACAGCAAGAATCACTCACTAGAACTTAAACCCTACAGTGCCACCTAGTGGTTAACCCCTTCACTGCCAGTGTAATTTTCACAGTAATCAATGCATTTTTATAGCACTGATCGCTGTAAAAACGGTCCCAAAAATGTGTCAAAAGTGTCCAATGTGTCCGCCATAATGTCGCAGTCACGAGATAATAAAAAATGCCATTAACCACTTTTCCCACCGCGCTATAGAGAAAATACTGCTACAGCACAGTGGAGTTGTTCTGGGAGGACGTCCCTGGGTCGTCCTCCCAGGATCCTCTTCTCGCGCCCCCCCTGCGGTGTGCTCCCGGAATCATCCGTGAGCGCCGGGTCTAGAAGATCCGGCTCATCACGGATCGCAGTAAATTGCCGCTGATAGCGGCCGTTTACCACGTGATCGATCCGTCAAATGACGGAACGATCACTTGTAAACAAACCGGCGTTCCTCCCTCTCCTCTCTGTACCGTTCGGTACAGTGTGAGAGGAGGGGGGGGGGCTGGATCTGTGACAATTGCAGTCACAGATCCAGCCATCCCTCCCTGCGCCATACTCTGCAATACCCCCCATACTCCGCAATACCCCCTCACACATATATCGCCATAATCGGGGAAATAGCAGAATGTGTTTTGGGGTGTAATTTGTGGTATGTATATGCTGTGTGTGAGAAATAACTTGCTAATATTGACAGAAACAAGATTTTTTTTTTTTTTTTACAGAATTTTCAGTCTTTTTTCTTTTATAGCGCAAAAAATAAAAACCGCAGAGGTGATCAAATACCACCAAAAGAAAGCTCTATTTTTGTGAAAAAAAAAGGACAAAAATTGCAGATGGGTACAATGTTGTAGGACTGAGTAATTGTCATTCAAATTGTGAGAGCACCGAAAGCTGAAAATTGATCTGGTTAGGAAGGGGGTTTAAGTGCCCAGTGGTTAAAATATCCCTTATTTTGTAGAAGCTATAACTTTTGCGCAAACCGATAAACGATTATTGCGATTTTTTTTTTTACGTATCCATTAGCAATTGCCTTACTTCCTGGACAGACTAGAGGTCATGACACAGGAAGGAGTTAACCAGCTGACCTCATTAGCATACAGCCCGTATCATCCACACATTACCAGCTGCACATTTTTTTTTAATGAAATGCAATCAGTGATCACCTGTCTCACTAAATACACCATATACAATCAGATTGCATAGTGTATGGCCATCTTAATGAAAGTACAGTTGGAGGAAGTGGACAGAAACAGCTGTTAAGTCCCGTTCACATCTCTGCATAGTGGGAACTCGCATTCCCACATGCGTTTTTAGCGAGGGGAGCATGTTTTGGAGCATTTTCACTCATCACGCATAGGGCAGCCCATCCACCTGAATCAGCTGCCCTACACATAGAAAATCGCCCCAAAAAGGCTTCAGAACTGTTTTTTACAGCGGAGCTTGGTGCGTTTTATTTTCTTTACTGTGATTTTTGGTGCAGCGCATCTCTGAAATGTAAGGAAATGCATAGATGTGAATGGACCCTCATTGTTTTCGTGTCACACCAACTTTACTTTCAGGCCCCATTCAGCATACGGGAAACGCACATTTTCTTTTTATGTGACACGCATAGGGCAGCCTAATTGGCTGTGCTACATGTTGCTCATGGGACATTTTGGAGTTTTGTGGGATGCGGGTTTTGAAATCAACAGGCTGCCCTATGCATGTCACTTACGAGTCACAAATTGTGCGCTCCCCCGCTATGCTAGATGTAACTACGCGGCACGAAAAAAAAAAAAAAACGCATAAACAAAAGTTCTGAAACTTCTTTGGGGGAGCATAGTCCCATTCACCTGGGAGTATACAGCTGTGGCCAAAAGTTTTGAGAACTACAAATATTAATTTTCACCAAGTCTGCTGCCTCAGTTATGATGACAATTTGCATATTCTCCAGAATATTATGAAGAGTGATCAGATGAATTGCAATTAAAAGTCCCTCTTTGGCATGAAAATTAAACAGTGTTTTGCTTGTTTTAGAAACTGCAGCTTAGCACTGCTATTACGTCCATGATCTACCAACACACCCAGATCCTTCACCATTGATTCCCCCTGTTTTTGTCCTAGGATGTACAATGCATGCATGTTTTTAGCCCCCAATTGCTTAACTTTACATTAATCACTACATAATCCCTGGTACTTTAACAGGTTTATAATAAACTTTTAACTGTCTATAGGCAAAACATGCCAACTTACATGGTCAGTACTATGAGCTACTTTTGAGCAGCATACAGACCAGACCATACCGTGCTTAGTGATTCCACAAAAGGAATTATCTCCTGTACTGCTTTGCACTGAAATAATCAGCTCTGTATAAAAAGGGTGAGCAGCAAAGGTCAATACTTGCTCTTCACTGTTAACCAATGGCCAGGATTAGACCAGCATCACTGCCTGTACTGTTAACTACATAAAAGTAAGGAGTAATTTCCTCTAAAATTGCTGCCAGCTTTACTATGGTTAAAAAGGTTGACTGGATTCGGAAGGAAATAGGTTAGTTCTTAAGAGAATGCTTACAACTGTCCACATTGGCTCTCATATTTGGAAATGATGTTCTTGCATTTGCCCAACTCTCTGCGTAGTTCAGCCACCTCTGTGCGAAGGGCAGTGTTTTCTTTTTCCAGGAATGCTGCCCGCACAGTAATCTGGTTCTCTTTGAGCCGCCGTGCATCTCGAGATCTCTTTGCTGCCACGTTGTTCTTCTTTCGTCTGTTCCAGTACTTTTCATCCTACATCAAAACATCACCATGAAGTAAACTATGCGTTGCATACTAGCACATTATGCAACAATTATCTGCAATCAAAGCCTGCGTCGTCCCCGCTGCAGGTCACATCAATCCAAATTATATATATTATATATACACATATACAAACACACACACGTAGGGTCGGTAGTCAGCGGATCCCATAATCTGCTGTGCCTGCTACGCCGACTCACCCCCTTCATCCCTAAAAAGGACATTGCAGTCGTAGTGGGAACAATCATCAATTCCAGACTCGACTATGCAAATGCCCTCTATCTAGGACTCCCCAAATACCAAATCACTCGTCTGCAAGTCATTCAAAATACGGCTGCTAGATTAGTGACTGGTAAAAAACCATGGGAGTCAATCTCCCTTTCGCTTAGATCCCTTCACTGGTCACCAGTGAAAGACAATTTTAAGGCACTCTGCCTAACACACAAGTGTATATTCAAGGAAACGCTCCCCAATATCTATGCGAAAAAATAAAAGTCCATATCCCCAATCGCACTCTGCGATCCACAAATCAAAACCTACTGCAAATACCCAAGGCAAGATACTAATCCAGAGGAGATCAGAGATTTGCTGTCGAAGGACCTTGACTGTGAAATGCACTACCAACCACCATCCGACTCGAGTCGGACCACTTGGCCTTCAGGAGAATGATTAAAACTCATCTCTTCTGAGGCAAAGCGTTTCCTTATCGAAGGAATGGAAACAGCGCCCAGAGGCGATCCAGTTCGCAAGTGTTGTGCTTTATAAGTTTTACACACACACACACACCAGAAATTTTGGGGCCCCTTACACACATTTAGGCCTGGACCCCCGGGGTCTGACCACCAACATTCCCTAGGGCCTGCCCACTGGCCGTCCCACCAAATCCACCCACGAGTCCCCAGCATCATCTATCCCTCTCCACAATGTATCCCCAGCATCATCTATCCCTCTCTACAATGTATGCCTAGCCACACCCCGCACCATGCATTCCTCTCCAAAATGTATCCCCATCCATGCCCAGAATCCTGAAGAGGGTTGGATGGTGCTGGGCAGGATGGATGGAAGCTACAGGGTGGGGAATGCATTGTGGAGAGGATGAATGGTGCTGGGCGGATGGATGTGTCTGGAGGGCATGTGGATGAATTGTGGAGAGGGATGGATGGTGCCGGGTAGGGATGGAGATGCATTGTGGAGAGGGATGAATGGATGGTGCCGGATGGGGATGCATTGTGGAGAGGGAGGGATGGATGGATGGTGCCGGGCAGGTATGAAGATGCATTGTGGAGAGTGATGGATGGAGCCGGGCGGGGATGGGGATGCATTGCGGAGAGGGATGAATGGATGGTGCCGGATGGGGATGCATTGTGGAGAGGGATGGATGATGCTGGGCATGGATGGGGATACATTGTGGTGTCCCATCCATGTTGAAGGATATCAAATAAATTCTAAATATACAGGCAGCAGATGGGGCAGAGCAGCACACACTAAACATGTATGACTTACCCTCCAGGCTACTCTCTGGTATTTATCTGCATGCACCCGATAGGGCTGGGTGCATGCAGATAGATGCCAACGAGCTGACCACAGTGCTGGGGGGGGGGGTGATTGTTAGTCAGAAAGGCAGCGGTGGTTAGCTCATTTTTTGTTTATAGCACAAAAAAAAAAAAAAAGTGGTGATCAAATACCACCAAAAGAAGGTGGGGGGGGGGGGGCATAAATTGTTTGGGTACAGGGTGGCACGACCGCACAATTGTCAGTTAAATTAACACAGTAAGGAATGGCCTAGTCAGGAATGGGGGTAAATCTTCTGGAGGTGAAGTGTTTAAAACATCCCACTGGTGATTGGTGTTTAACCACTTTCCGACCACACTATAGCGAATCACGGCTACAGTAGAGTCAGCCAGTTCTGGGAGGGCACTATGCCCTGTGATCGCTTTGTCTTTCATACACAGATCAGGGTAAAGGGCCAATCACAGCTGAATTTGCAGTGTCCCAAGTATCAGTGCAGCCCCAACAGTGCCCCGTATCAGTGTCGTCCATCAGTGCTGCCTCATCATTGCACATTAGTGAAGGAGAAAAATTACCTGTGTTTGTAAAATATTATAACAAACTATAAACAAGCCCCCCCCCCCCCCCCCCAAATATTTCGGTCTTTTTTGATTTAGCAAATAAAAAACAGTGGCGATTAAATAACGCCAAAAGAAAGCTCTATTTGTGTAGAAAAAAATAAACAATTCATATGGGTACAGTGTTGCATGACCACACAATTGCCATTTAACGTGCAACAGAGCTGAAAATTGGCCTGGGCAGGATGGGGATAAAAGTGCCCAGTAGACAAAGAGGGTAAATTACAAACAATACAATGGAGTGTAAAATTTACCTTCATATCGTCTGGAACATATATTTTCTTTGCTTTCTTTATCATGGGCTGTGGCTTCAATTCTTCCTCTGCAAATCTGTGTTTTCTAGGGTCAAATAGCTCTCCTCCTGGCACACTGGAAAGCACCAGGTCAGTAGGGTCTGGGTTGAAATTTACTTCCACCTCTATTTTCTCTGGGTCAGCAGGGCTAGGAGGATCATTTTCTTCTTTCAGAGGAATGTCTACATTGGAAGCATAATACAAAAAAAACAAAAATTAACACCCTATCCTCAAGCATAAAAACATTTCCAAAACCAAGCAAACATTACTACTGTAATAAAAAATAAAATAAAAAACAATTCATTATAGTGCCTCATCTGCTTATTGTCCCCATCCTGCTCAGTAACATTTATCAACCATTTGCTGACTACCTCCTGTAGCTTTACTGCTACAGGGCAGCCCGGCTCCGCCGGATCAAGTAAATATACGATTTGCAGGTAGGGGGCATGCACCCCGGCTATGCGGACATTTACTACAGCACAAGCTGATCAGCGGGTGCCAGCCAATGATTTATGGCCGGAACCTGCTGATCGGCCAAGGGAATGACAGGTGAGAGCCCCATGTTGGTAACCAACACAGGGCTCTTTACAGACAGCAGCAATGTGCTGCGTTTTCTTCTCCCTGCAAAGAAGGGAGTAAAAATGGTCAGATTGCATAGTAAAACAGCACACACACACACCAAACATTGGTGTCACTGGTGATGTCGGGGTTTGTCAATTACCACCCAGCATCGAGTGAGGGGAAGATGGCCCCCCACCCATCTCCATATGACTGCAGGGCGGAAGCAAAGTCAAAACGTCACTTCCGCCAATAACGCTTAGAAGGGACTTTTTTTTCAGAATGACAATTTATTTATTTTTTTGTCCAAATATGAGATCTGAGCTCTTTCTGACCCCAGATCTCATATTTAAGAGGACCTGTCATGCTCGTTTCTATTACAAGGAATGTTTACATTCCTTATTATAGGAATAAAGTGACCCAAAATGTATTTATTTTTATACAGTGTCAAAATAAAACTTTTTTTTTAAGTGTTTGTCCTGACGAGCTCGCGTGCAAAAGCGAACACATACGTGAATAGCGCCCGCATATGAAAACAGTGTTCAAACCACACGTGAGGTATCACCGCGATCGTTATAACGAGAGCAACAATTCTAGCCCTAGACCTCCTCCAACTCAAAACATGCAACCTATAGAATTTTTTAAATGTCGCCTATGGAGCTTTTTATGGGTAAAAGTTTGTCGCCATGCCACGAGCTGGCGCAACTTTGAAGCGCGACATGTTGGGTATCAATTTATTTGACATAACATTATCTTTCACAATATAAAAATAAGACCGCTGCGCAAATACGGTGTGACAAAAAGTATTGCAACAACCACCATTTTATTCTCTAGGGTGTTAGAAAAAGTGGTCCTTAAGTGGTTAAATTCTGCACCATAGTTGCTGCACTATGATGGGCCCATCAATAGAACCAAAGAGATCCAAACTAGTGGATATTATATATGGGGAGGATAACTAAAAAGTCCAGATATTATTACATTTAGGCAAACAAACCCTGTGCTTACAAGTCACTCTCCATACAGCACAGCATTTACTGTCGTGCACCACTGAACACAAGTTGGTGGGTTAGAAGATAGCCAGGGTTGAGAAATCAACTTAAAGCGGAGCTCCACCCATGAAAACAACATTTTGCCATGTTGTTTAAAAAAAAAAAAAACTGAAAAAAAAAAATACTCACCCGAAATAGCTGTTGCTATGCGGAAGTCCGTAATCTGCCTCACCTGCACCGCGGTCCGATTTCTTCTTGTCCTTCTCCTTGTGAATGGGGCGCGCTGCTTTCTGGGAACTGTGTGTGTTCTCAGAGAGCAGCGCGCCCATTCACAAGCCAGCGTGAGACTCGCGCAGGCACAGTAGGAAACGGGCAGTGAAGCCGTACGGCTTCACTGCCTGTTTCCCATAGTGTGAATGGCGGCGCGGGACTCGGAGCGATCGCGGGACCGGCATCGGGGGGGGGGCCATCAGCGCGGGCGCCTAGGACAGGTAAGTGTCCTTATTTAAAGTCAGCAGCTACACTGTTAGTAGCTGCTGACTTTAAAAAAAAAAATTTTCGCGGCTGGAGCTCCGCTTTAAAAGGCAACAAAGAACAAACCGATAATACATTTTTATTGAGAGAATAATGGCCAGGCCACTGGAAATATACCTAACAGGGCAAGCTTAATATCAGGAGTCACTTGAATTAAACAAAGTTCGGATAAACGTAGAAATATATCTCAGTGCCATAAAATATTAATTATTGTGCCTGTATGCATATTACAACTAGGGCAATTAAGTGAAGGTCCCAAGAGAACATTTTGGGGGGGGGGGGGGGAATAGAGGGGAAAAAAAAATTATATATAAATAAATGTTTGGGGGTAAGAGTAATTTTTTAGCAAAAAAGAGATTGCCAGAATAGGCCTGGTATGGAAGTGGTTAATTTTAGTGTTCCTACTGCTTGTGGAAACTGTATGCAGACCCTAAAATGAACATCTCTTATTTGCTTCCTTTAGGTCTGCTTAAAGTGGCGCTCCATCTAAAAAAGGGGAAGCTCTGCTTGTTCGCACCACCCCCCTCTACATTTGGCACTTTTTGGGGGGGGGGGTTCCAAAAGACAGCAGGACCATTCATAAAGCGCAGAGTGACTCGCGAATGCGCAGTAGGAAACAGGCTGTGAAGCAGCAAGGCTTCACTTCCTGTTTCCCTTACTACAAATGCAGGCACCTACACCTAAAGCTGATTGACAAATCTGCTAGGGGTGCCAACATCGCAGGATCCTTGAACAGGGAAGTGTTCTTGTACTAAAATGTCAGCAGCTACAGTATTTGTAGCTGCCGACTTGTAAATTTCTTCTTTTTTTTTTTTTTTTTACAGACTGGAAATCCTCTTTAAAGTGGAGTTCCACCCATGTTTTATCTTTGTCTGTGCTGCATGCCCTTAAGCTTATAGTTATCACAATGGGCTATTTTTTTTATTCAATTTTTTTGCTTGTAAAATACCTTTTTTTTGTATATCTTCATTACTTTCTCCTTTCCCTTCAACCTAGGCGAATTACGTCGATAGGCGATTCGCAAGGGTTCCTGGGATAGGCATCATATATCCCAGTAGTCCTTGCGAATTGCTGAAATCTCAAGTTTTTTTAGCAGATAGAAGATGTCGCTAAAGGGAGGAGTTAGTGCATCAGCTGAGAGGAAGTGTAGTAGAGATCTGCTCCTACCAGTGAGTAGATGGCCTGGATAGGAGTATTCAGGCAGTGCCACAGGGGAGGTTTGCCGTGGGACTGGAGCCAGGGGGGCAGTTGTGTCGCTGGGGGTAAGCTTGAGTCTCTGCAGCCAAGCCGCATGACGGCTTAGTGCACATGACTAACAGAAAGCACTGGAGATCGAGCAGGAGAACCGGAGAGAGCGCGGGCGGGAGAGAACAGAGAAGTCATCTCTCACTGCACACCCTCGCAGTGCCATGGCAACGTCTCACCACCCTCACTATACAGAGCTGCAGGCATGATGTAATCTCTCTGGGGACCCTGATGTGCGATGGGGGGGTACTCTCTGGTGACCCTGATGCAGACATCTCAAGTCTCCCGCAATTGGCTGCAGGCTCCCAGATACCCATGAGTGCAAGGAGATCTCCTAGCTGGGCCTATCACTCAGCCACCGACAGACAGAGCAGGAGAGCAGCCGAATGAAGTATGGCCGTTCTGTCTGTGGCTGAGTGACAGGTGGACTTAAGGCTCTGTGAGCTGAGGTAGAGGGGGGTTTGCTTAGGCTGCTGCATGGTACTTTTTTTTTCCCCAGGAAGGTCCAGCCAATTCAGCAGGGAAGGGAATGTAACAAGTTCTCCTCACGTGGCCAGCTCTTTTCGTACTATCTTGTGTCCAGCTGTCCCAATGTCTCTCTTCCTCCTGGCATCGTCCTGCCTGTCTCAGCCACTATCTTGTCCTGCTTTCCTTTCAGCCTCACACAGACCCATCCATCTTACAGATATCTGCCCCCTCCTCTCCCCTGAAAGGTGCCAAATGTGGCACCGGGGGGGGGGGGGGGGGGGGGGGGGGTTATTCTGAAAAGTGGAAGTTCAATTTTTTGGTGGAACTCCGCTTTATTGGAATCTAACCTTCTCTCCCTCCCTGACAGGCGGCCTATATGTTTTTATTATACTGTGGCTATTCCTCACCAGCCAACAGTATTTCCCATGCCCATCCCTGACCATCCCTCTCCACCCCCATCTATTTTTTTTTTTATCCCTATACAGACAAGAATTCCCCCAGTCTCTGTTATTGGACAGGACTGTAGGTGTCCTGTCCAATAATGCCTCCCATCGGATAATGCATTCCGACAAACCACGCATGCACAGCAATGGCTCTGTACCACATGTGATGGCACTGTATGGAGGAGTATACATGCTTACAGTGTGCATATTGTATATCAGGGTTTGACAATTTTTCTTGGAATCTAGGAGCCAGCTAAAAAAGTTAGGAGCCAAAAAACGCACCCCGTCCCGGCAAGCTCGCATGCAGAAGCGAACGCATACGTGAGTAGCGCCTGCATATGTAAACGGTATTCAAACCACACATATTAGGTATCACGGCGATTGGTAGAGCGAGAGCAATATTTCTAGCCCTAGACCTCCTCTGTAACTCAAAACATGCAACCTGTAGAATATTTTTAAACGTCGCCTATGGAGATTTTAAAGGGTAAAAGACAGTTTGACGCCATTCCACGAGCGGACGCAATTTTGAAGCGTGACATGTTAGGTATTTATTTACTTGGTGCAACATTATCTTTCACAATATATGTATAAAAAATAAATAAATTGGGCCAACTACTGTTTTATTTTTTAAATAAAAAATAAATAAAAAAAGTGTATTTTTTCCCCAAAAAAGTGCGATTGTAAGACCGCTGCGCAAATACGGTGTGACAGAAAGTATTGTAACTAGGATGTTAGAATAAAAAATATATATAATGTTTGGGGGGTTCGAATTAGAGGGAAGGAGATGGCAGTGAAAAAAAACACATTAGAACTGCTGTTTTTTGCTACTTGTAATGTAACCTGTAATGCCAACGGCCTCCACAAGATGGCCACTCCTAGATTCCTTCTGCAGGCCTCGGCTTTCTACTGTGAAGGCCACAGAACCGCAGCCTCAATTACCATCCGGCGGTAATTGAGGCCACGGCTTTGTGGCCTTCTGCAGTCCTCAGCTTCCTTCTGTGAAGGCCGCAAAGCTGCGGCCTCAATTACTGGCCGGCTCGCCGCGGTCGCGCCCCGCGCCGGCCAGTGAGGGCGCGGCTTTGCAGCCTTCTGCAGCCCTAAGCTTCCACAGGCCCCAGGTCACAATTTCTTGTCGCAATTGCGACCTTGCGCTTGGATTTTGTTGAGGCCTGTAATGTATATTCTGCCCTCTCCCTGCAAAACTCCTTTATGTGTGCGAGGTGTATTGTTGCTGCAGTTTATTGCAGATTTAACTTCTGATCAAAGTGGCATATTAGGCTATAATGACCCCCAAAACTTCCCCCTCACCTTATACAGGCGTGGACAGAGCAAGGCACTCTCAGATTTTGTCCCTGTGCTGTGCAGATAGTCAAATAATGCCTCCTGTCGAGGGGTGCTTTCGGGGCTATTCCCTGCCTAATCCGACTTCTATTACTTTTCTCTCCTGTCCTCTGATTGACAGGTTGCTATAGCAATGGGGCGGGAACTTCTGCCGACGCCTACATTGCTATGGCAGGAGGATGGCCTCACTGAGCATGTTGCGAGAATTGGAAGTGCATGCTGGGTAGTCAGGTCCAGGAAATGAACACAGGAGGAATTCAGATACCCATAGCTAAAATGGAACCTGCCTGCTTCCGAGATCTGTAAGTAAAACGTTTTTTCAAAGAAAGCAAAAACATTACAAATATGACATGTTAGAAATTTGCATGCACAGGCTTGGACAATTACAGAGTGGTTTCAAATCTTATAACCTTTTCTTTGCTCTTTGTGCACAAGGTGTTCTTTACAATCCATCAAAAATTAAGTAGGCTAAGGGAGATGCCCACAAACGTGAAAGAAGAGACAGTCGTTTTGGCACCCCCCAGGACAGAGAAAAGGGATGAATTAAAAGGACAAGGGCTAAACATAATAGACAAGTAATTTCAAGGACCTTGTTACAACCTTAACAGAGAAAGGGGAGGAGCTACCATAAACAGTTTTGCTTACAAGCTGACCAGAATTAAGTTTTTACGGGTCAAATTCAAATGTACTACACAGATTTCCGATTGTCACCTGCAGGCTAGATATGACAACAGAGCTCCCGACCTTGGGGAATAAAGTAATTATTTGTTTAGTTACTACATGGGGTGTCTGAATTAGATTAGTTAGGTTAGACTTTGACAGAAATTATCTTTGAAACAATAAGGCCCGTCACACTGCAGCACCGCTCGTCTTTGCGGTGCTTTGCGGGTGCATCTTTTTAAAGGTCAGATGACCTTAAAGTAATTGTTATTTAAAGAAAAAAAACTGAAGGTTTACAAACATATACTCACCTCCACTGTGCAGTTTTGTACAGTGTGGCCCCTGATCATCATCTTCTGGGGTCCCCCCGGCGGCGCTCGCGGCTCCTCCTCGCATTGGTAAACCCCCTGGGAGAAGCATGCCTAAAAACTGCCTCAGTGTGAAAGTGTTCTTATGGTGGCCATACACTAGATGAAAAAATCATTTGAAAGTCAGTCATTTGGACAGTTTCTTTATCGTCAAGTTAATGAGCACTAACCAAAAATCGGTTGTGATGTTTTTGAGCCGAAAAATGGAAAAAAGGAAATGTTTCTAAAACTTTGGCCGAACAGACGATAAATTGAAAGGTTAATGCGTTTCTCGCCCAAACAGTTTGCACTGGACTTATGTGACAAAACAGTTGACCAATTTATCGATCAAATTTCGGTCATTACATGATGGCAAAATCATTTGCTGTCACGACCATGCATTTTGTTTTTTGAAAACTCGTGCAAATGATTTTTCGATAGGTGTATGGCTAGTATAAGGCATGTGAATAAATATTGTGGGCGATGGATAAGAAATTTTAAGCTATAAAGATTTTTAAAAGACAACCCTTAAACAAAATCACCTTTGCTTTCAGATGTTTGCAGTAAACCCGATGGTGACACAGGGGATGCAGAAGTGGAGGCGGTCTCCTCTTCATCTTCCAGCTCAGCAACTGGCATAAGTGGGTTTTGAATTGCCTGCGCAAGCTGTGTTGGGCTGGATGGGATGCCATTTTCATACAAGAATTCATCAAGGTCCATGTATTCCAAGTGGAAAGATTCCCCATCATAAGGAATGGTTTTATCCCAGATAGGTGGCATGAGTGCCGCAGAAACAGAGAACGAATTTCCATCAAGGCTGTCATCTTTGTCCAATTTGGTCTTGTCTTTTTCTAGAAAAAATAAATAAAAAACACACAAACATAAGAACACTAAAATTAATATTTAAAAACTGCATTAACTGCAAACAAAATTGAAAATCGGTCTGTAAAGAAATATGAAAACGACATTACCGATTGTCTATGAAAACGCTAAAATAATCTAGGATATCATAAGCTTTGCACAGTCCTGCCCTCTAAAACAGTGGTCTCCATGGGCCGAATACGGCCCTTTGCTTGCCTTTATCCCTCCCTCCCCCACTGACGCCGGCTACGGGGCACTATTCCTCCCCCCACTGACGGGGCACTATAACTCTGACACCAGTGACTAAGAATGGGGCATTTTCTACTTCCACTGGCAACTCTGACACCCCCCCTATAGTCTGAAGGACAGAAAAATAGCCCTTTGTTCGGAAAGTTTGGAGACCCCTGCTATAAAGTACGGTAAAAAAAAATTCTAACCTATGAAACATTCGAGAAATTAAAGGAATCTAAAAATGCGTTGCAAGTGACATCTTGGTTTTAAGGTTAAAATGCACTTTTAGAAAGAAATTTAACCCCCTCCTACCCCAATAGAAGCTATGTGCAGCTTTGACATTTCCAGCACAGTGCCATGATGAATGACGCATGCATTGGTTTTTGGCTGCAACTAACGATTATTTTCAAAAATCGATTAGTTGGCCGATTAATCGGATAATCTTAAAAAAAAGTGTGGTGTACAATTTAGTTAATGTTAAAAAAAAAAAGACAATTTATTCTTAAATATCCATATGCAGTGGTAAATATAAATAACCAACTACAGTAATTGTAATGCCTTCTATTACCTCCCACTTTCTCTGGGTTCAGATGCTGATCTTCCCTGCACAGAGTCTTTAAAGTCAGTTTTTTTTTTTTAAACAAACTTGTTATACTTACCTGCTCTGTGTAATGGTTTTGCACAGAGCAGCCCAGATCCTCCACTTCTGGGGTCCCTCACCAATGCTTCTGGCTCCTTCTGCCTTCAGAGTGCCTCAAAAGCAAGCTGCAAAGTATAGTATAGAGCGTCCACTATAGCAAAGGAAAAAAAAATTCTGCCTTTAGAACCGCTCACTTCGTGCCCTGGACTACATGTCCCATGAGGCATTGCTCCTCACACTTTCACATTCAAATTCTCAGTCACTTAGTGACATGTATGGATGGTGTACTGAGCTGTATGTTGTGCTGCACTGTATTTTCTGATATGTAAACAAATAATGCATTCTATATGCAGGCCAACTAATCAACTGGCTGATTAATCGATTAATCGATTTGTTGTTTTGGCCCTACATTGGTGTGACAAAGGCCAGCACCCAGAAAAAGCTGGGGAGAAAATGCCAGTGTGTCCAAGGGACCAGCGATTTCAAGCAGAGTTCTAGTCTTTTTTGTGTTTATTAACCACTTAAGGACCGCCTCCTGCACATATACGTCGGCAGAATGGCACGGCTGGGCATTTAAAGAGGACGTACAGGTATGTGCTTGTGCCCAGCCGTGCCATTCTGCCGACGTATATGTGCGTGGTCCGAAGCTCCGTGACCCGATCCCTGCCGGAGTACCGCGATCGGTCCCCGGAGCTGAAGAACGGGGAGAGCTGTGTGTAATTATCATTGTCTTATGGCGGGGACAGCTTACCCCGCCAACCCCCTGATGGCCTCCCATAAGCACTGTCTATGGCCTACTGTAGTCCCTCTTTTTGGACTTATTTGTACATTTTTATATCAATGTACAATTTTATTAATCAGAAGGGTTCTGCTGCACTACTCTTTATCCAAGCTCTATATCAGCTTTTTTTTCAAGCGGGGTTCCGCGGCACCCTGGGGTGCTACCAGAGGTGATGCAGGATCCTGGCAGAGAAAAGCTGTCAGATGAGACCGACCTCCTGACCCCCAGCCAAACTGTACATCGGCACTGGGAGCTCAGCAAAGTAACAGCCCTTTCACACTGGGGCAGTGCAGGGGTTCACCGTAAAGCGCTGCTAGTTTTATATATGTGTTTTATCGGCACTTTTAACCACCCGGCTAGTGGCCGAGGAAAGGGTTAATGGTGCACAAAAAGCACTGCAGCCAAAGAGCTTTGGCAGCGGAGCCCATTAATTTCAATAGGAAATAGGCCTGAAAAGCACATCCAATCAGCACCTGATCGGCGGAAAGCCAGTGTGAAAGGGCCCTTAAAGTGGAGTTCCACCCAAAAATGTGACTTCCAGTGTCTTGATTCCTCCCCCTCCTGGTGTCACATTTGGCACCTTCCGGGGGGGGGGGGGGGGGGACCTGTCTAATACAGGTATTTGCTCCCACTTCCGGTGATCTACGCCATGTCTGCCCCCCCTTCTTCTGGGAGACACACAGGTCCCAGAAGAAAGCAGGAACCACGCTGTAAAATCAACAGCATTTGCATGCATTTGACATCACTTCCTTCATACTATCTGACGGTTTTCGTGTGCCGTTTTGTCGTAAAAGTGTTGGAACACATATGACAGCATCGCGCGTGCACACTCCAGCAGGTAGCCAAATGTGTGGCAACACCGGTGCCTGCACCCAGAGCAGAGGGGAGGGGACAGATCAGAGGGGACAGATCGGCTTTGGGCGAGGACATCGCAGGTGCTCTGGACAGGTAAGTGACCTCCTTATTAGTGGTCCATGGACTGGGGTTATGGCATGGATGTGCCCCTCTTTATCATATTAGAAGGTAGGTGATCACCTACTATAAGCTCGGTGTACATAGAGTTGGGGTGGAACCTTTCATTCTGCCTCTGGTGAAGAAACCCCACATAGTGTAGGAAGGGAGCCTCAGCCTACAAGGCCACTAGAAGGGACACTGACTGCTGACCTTTCTGGTGACACATTTCCACCACTCCCCCTATTGCCATGCATCTACAAGCAACCTTGCTAAGCCCTGGCCCAGAAGAAATGTGGGTCATGGCCGCTGAGGGAAGAGGCGCCATGGCCGCTTATATCTCCTCACCCACTTCGCCTGTATCCAGAAAGTTCTTCGGAGGGTTCTCTATGAGTTTCTTCAGCACAAGGGGAAAGGACTGTCCCAGAAGACACCCGGGAGCGGCCGGAGAGGTGGAGGCCTCGACTGAAGGCTGAGGAGCCGACATCCTGATCGCAATAACAGCGTAACCAGGCTGTGCAGACCACGGCTTCACATTCACTGAATTATTCATGCACTCTATACGCTGACTGGCCAGCTGACAGCCACTATGCAAACGAGTTTTTTTCTGCGCTAGCTTTCTCGACCAACAGGCTGTCGAGCCCAGACAATGACGTAGTTCGATGGCGGGCCCTTAGTGACTATTAATGAGGTAAACCACCAGTAAAAGACGCTGCCTGCGCTAAGATTCATTTAAAAGCAGCTCATTGGCTCCCGCAACTTGCATTAGGCCTTTCTAGCGTTCTGATTTGTCGACACTTTGCCTTACGCAACTTTACTCACGCCTCGGCGTCACGAGATGCCACAAGGGAATTCACATTTTGGAGGAGAAATATGTTGCGGGGGTCAGCCCCGCCTCTCTTTTCGCGTGTCAATGAGGAGGCGGAGCCCACAGGGGTGTATAAGCATGCGTTGTATATGATTGGTGGAATATGATGAATGTCGACGCCCATAGTTTAGCACTCCGAGCTGTCACAGGGCTGCAGCACGTCGTGTTGAGAACATGAGTGTCATGTGATGTGGTGACCACGTGGTTGGAGGAATGTCAGTGTTCTTTCCTCAGTAGTTGTATGTCTGCTTTCTTCTGTTCCTGCCGATCTCTGCAGCCTATGCACAAGTTGTGATAAATAATATATAGAACATTTAATATGAATGGGCTAATCTTAAACAAAAAAACCCTATAAACTGTTAGTGCATTCACCACTTTCACTGTAGCACGATTATTACACCTGGAATATAAATTTATCTGAATAAAGTAATTAACCACTTGCCTACTGGGCACATATCCCAAGCTTTTAGCACTGTCGCACTTTGAATGACAATTGCGCAGTCGTGCGACGTGGTTCCCAAACAAAATTGACGTCCTTTTCTTTTCCCACAGATAGAGCTTTCTTTTGCTGGTATTTGATCATCTCTGCTTTTTGCTATAATAAATATCTTATTTAAAAAAAAAAAAAATGTCTCAGTTTAGATCGATACGTATTATTCTACATATTCTTGGTAAAAAAAATTGCAATACGCGTTTATTGATTGGTTTGCGCAAAAGTAATAGCGCCTACAAAATAGGGGATAGAATTATCAAATGTTTATTATTTTTTTACTAGTAATGGCGGTTATCTGTGATTTTTGTCAGGACTGCGACATTACAGCGGACACATCGGACATTTTTGACACATTTTTGGGACCATTCACATTTTATACAGCAAACAGTGCTAAAAAGATGCACTGCTTACTGTATAAATGTGACTGGCAGGGAAGGGGTTAACCACAGGCACACGTGAAGAAGATGAACCAACCCCTGGGAAACCTAACCTAGGTCCCAGATATACCCCTCCCCAGCATGACTCCATCCGCCAGAAATCCCACTGAATGCAGTCCGAGCCAGTGGACCTTTCCAGAATGAAATACGTCAACAACCTAAACAAATCACAACTGGGAGCAACTTAGCTCTCCCAGTCCAACTAGTTTTAAACACAACGCCCATGCAAGAGCAAGGGGGCGCTACATGTACATATGTGTTTATATTCCTTAACAACAGTGCATTGTGGGACTAAAGGTACCAGGAGAAATGGACTCCATTGATGACAATTAGAAGGAACAGACTACATCTCCCACAATGCCTTGCCTTCCTGGAGCACATGACACCTCCGCACAGCCTTGTGGGGAGGTTACTTAATGGAAGGGAGGAGCTGTTTTACCCTCTCTTGGGATCTACGTTCTCCCCTCTGCGGAGCAGGGGAGAGCAACTACAGCCAAGCAGATAGGCCTGAAGCCTTCGAAGGGGATCCATCCAGAGACCGACTATCCGGAGAAGAACCAGACTAAGTGCCTGCAGTTCATGCTTCCAGAAGCCCGGAGGAACTCACCAACTGATTAACAGAACAGTGGGGAGCGGTTGATCCGGAGATCGCGTGTTGCGGAGCGGTGACTGTTTGGCGCGTTTTTCTTCCGTGAAGGCCTTCAGATGGACTGAGTCTGTTCGGGTGAGAGGGAATCTGCCCGAGTCTTAATATTACCTCAGTTTATAAAGTTAACAGTACTCCATCAGACGGAGCTACGTATCTTTCGCTGTTTAACCCACTTGCTTACTGGGCACATATACCCCCTTCCTGCCCAGGCGAAATTTCAGCTTTCAGCACTGCGTCGCTTTAAATTAAAATTGCGCGGTCGTGCGACGTGCCTCACAAACAAAATTGACGTCCTTTTTTCCCCACAAATAGAGCTTTCTTTTGGTGGTATTTGTTTACCTCTGCGGTTTTTATTTTTTGCGCTATAAAAAAAAAGTGCAACAATTAAAAAAAAAAAAAAAAATTCTCAGTTTAGGCCGATATGTATTCTACATATTTTTGGTAAAAAAAAAAAAAATCGCAATAAGCGTATAGTAATTGGTTTGCGCAAATGTTAAAGTGGCTACAAAATAAGGGATACAATTCTGACTTTTTTTTTTTTTACTAGTAATACGGCGATCTGCGAATTTTGTCAGGACCGCGATATTGCGACGACACATCGGACACTTTTGACACATTTTTGGGACCATTCACATTTATACAGCGACCAGTGCTATAAAAACGCACTAATTACTGTATAAATGTGACTGGCACGGAAAGGGGTTAACACTAGGGGGTGAGGAAGGGGTTAAATGTGTATTCTGGGTGTGTTCTAACTGTGTGGGGGGAGGGGACTGACTGTGGGAGGTGACCAATGCTATGTCCCTATGTACAAAGGACACAGCATCAGTCACCTCTCCCTGACAGGACGTGGAGCTCTGTGTTTACACACAGAGCTCCACGTCCCTGCTCTAAAACTGCCGGACATCGCGACCGGCAGGCACGCGCGTCGGCATCTCGGGGACGCGCCGGGTGCGCCCGCGCGCCGCCATCGGCGCGCGGGCACGCGGAGAAGACGATGCCGTCAAATGACAGCGGCTGGGATATTCAGATCCCATTTGTCGCCGTCATTTGACGATACACGGGGATTCAAGTGGTTAAACAAAGAGGCCTAACATCTAAAGTCACGCTAACAGGATTTTTGCGATCCGGCACTGCGTCGCTTTAACAGACAATTGCACGGTCGTGCGACGTGGCTCCCAAACAAAATTTGCGTCCTTTTCTTCCCACAAATAGAGCTTTCTTTTGGTGGTATTTGATCGCCTCTGCGATTTTTATTTTTTGCGCTATATACAAAAATAGAGCGACATTTTTGAAAAAAAATCAATATTTTTTACTTTTTGTTATAAGATAAATCAATAAACTAAATTTTAGTCAAACATTTAGGCCAAAATTTATTTAGCCACGTCTTTAGTAAAAAAAATTCGCAATAAAAAAAAAATTAGCTACCTACCGGGAACAGCGACACTAATACAGCGATCAGAAAAATGATCGCTTAGTGATGCTGGCAATAGGGAGTGAAAGGGTTAACTAGGGCGGTGATCAAGGGGTTAAAACTTTATTAGGGGGGTACAGGGGCTACCCAGAACCTAACACTAACTGACTGTCACACTGCCTGTCACACTGACACTAAATACAGTAATCATACATGTATGATTACTGCATTCAGTGACACTGTGACAGGGGGGAGGGGGGGGCGATCGGGGGGTTAAATGTGTAGTGTTAGTGCCGTGTAGTGTAAGTGCAGACTTATTGTGATGTGATCTCTCCTCAGCGGTGGTTGAAAAAAACGCAGAGGGAGAGATCACATCGCTTCCTCCTTCCTGTGTTTACACAGGAGGAGGAAGTGACAGGGCGGGGGGGCGCGCGCATTGGCTGGGAGCGATCGTGAGGGGGCGGACAAAAACGAATAGCCGCCCCCTCTTGTCAGATCGCTCCTACAGGACCCCCGACCCACCTCAAGGCACCAACGTATATATACATTGATGTGCCTGTCGGTGCCATTCTGCCGACGTAAATGTAAATGCGGCGGTCCTTAAGTGGTTAATTAAGTGCACCAACGTCATCAACAGAGACTTCATCCCGTTAGGAACATTCTGAAGCTGTTTGAGCCCGCCCTGGCCAGGGTTTTCTGCACTTGTGTTTCATAAAACTGCCCAATAGGGGAAGCTTGTGAGCATAGACTGCCTTTAGTAAATGTTGTGCTTAGAAGTATTATAGGTTTAATTCAAGTTCTGTCTTTATCTGCTGACTCTTGCAAAAGGCCTTTGCAGAGTCATTTCTTATATAACTGTCTGTATGTTTAACCTGTTGTTCAGTCTCATTTTACCCTTTTACCTCATACCAAGTAAAGTTACCCTTTTGGTTTTAACTGTTTCAACTGCGTGAGGTGTGTTTACTCCTGGCTCCGCAAGTTAAATAACGTAATCATATCATTGTGTTGCATTGCATATTTTATACGTGTTATTGTGGTCCCAGCCAAGTGGGGAACACAATACTATTGCATTTGCCTGGTGTGCTTAGGGAGGGTTTGAGCCACTTTAAGGGGGTGTTGTGGAAAATTCTATAAATGTATGTGGTCAGATGTCCTCCAGTGTCGGTTTTGCTGTAATGCGCTCAGGTGAGCGTATTCACACATACAGACGTTGGTGGAAGGCCAATGGCGCAAACACCTTTTCATGGACAAAGATTTGCGAGCTCCTTTTAGGGATGTTTAATTATGCCTCAGCAAGGGACTGGCCACTTCTTGTCGACTGCATTAAATGACTCCGAGTGGACAGATCTGGGTACATGGAAACTGTAGCATAACTATACAGACATTATGGTTATCTGATCCATGATTTAGTATGGTTTGCAATGATGGCGGCGGTTTGGTTTGCACATGGCTTTGTGCCGAGCCATGCTTTCTGATTCCTTTGTTTAACCACTTAAGACCCGGACCAATACGCTGGCAAATGACCCAAGGGGTTTTTGCGATTCGGCACTGCGTCGCTTTAACAGACAATTGCGCGGTCGTGCGACGTGGCTCCCAAACAAAATTTGCGTCCTTTTTTTCCCACAAATAGAGCTTTCTTTTGGTGGTATTTGATCACCTCTGCGGTTTTTATTTTTTGCGCTATAAACAAAAATAGAGCGACAATTTAAAAAAAAATGCAATATTTTTTACTTTTTGCTATAATAAATATCCCCCAAAAATATATAAAAAAAATTTTTTTTTTCCTCAGTTTAGGCCGATACGTATTCTTCTACATATTTTTGGTAAAAAAAATCGCAATAAGCGTTTATCGGTTGGTTTTCGCAAAATTTATAGCGTTTACAAAATAAGGGATAGTTTTATTGCATTTTTATTAATTTTTTTTTTTTTTACTACTAATAGCGGCGATCAGCGATTTTTTTCGTGACTGCGACAATATGGCGGACACTTCGGACAATTTTTACACATTTTTGGGACAATTGTCATTTTCACAGCAAAAAATGCATTTAAATTGCATTGTTTACTGTGGAAATGACAGTTGCAGTTTGGGAGTTAACCACAGGTGGCGCTGTAGGGAATGTGTACCTAATGTGTGTGTTTACTACTGTAGGGGGGTGTGGCTGTAGGTGTGACGTCATCGATCGCGTCCCCCTATTACAGGGATGACGCGATCGATGCTCCGGCCACAGAGAAGCACGGGGAAGCCGTGTGTACACACGGCTCTCCCCGTTCTTCCGCTCCAGGGACGGATCGCCGCACTGCAGCGGCGATCGGGTCCGCGAATCCCGCGGTCCCGGTCCTGGAGCTTCGGACCGGGTCGCGGGCGCGCGCCCGCGACCCACGGCTGGGTACTAAAACCAACGTATATATACGTTGATGTGCCCAGCCGTGCCATTCTGCAGACGTAAATCTGCAGGAGGCAGTCCTTAAGTGGTTAACAGAGAACATGGCTCGGCACCCAGCTGTTCGCACACCTTACTACTAGCATTATTTGAATCACATGTCTGTGATTGGTTCTTTTGAAAGTATACAAACATGTCTGATTGGCTGTTTTGTGAAGCCACCACTTCTTTTGTTACTTTTGTTGACACTATAAAATAAATGGAGCTAGCTGCTGCTGGCCAGAGATGACTGGGAGCTAGGATGAGAACATTGGTGTGGTGTCTTTGATTTGAATGGCAGACCGAATGCATGGTGAGTGAATTTATTTTAGTTAGATGGCATTATTTCATTAAGATGGAGTGTGTGCTTTTTTTTAGCACAAGGCAAAGTGGTGGTATGCTCTGCATAAAGCCAATTTGTCCACGTCAGGGGTAAACAAATTAGAGAGTAGATCCCAAATCTATCCAGCGGCTCCTGAGGGGGTAGCGCTACACATGCATAGTGAGGAGCCAGCTGTGAAGCCACAAGGAGCCGCAGCCGGCTTCCCACAGTAAGCATGCTGGTGCCAGGGACCCAAAGACTGATACAGAATGGGCCCAGGTGAGGACAGTGCTGGCTCCCGGTACAGTAAGGTAACCAGATTTTTTAAATGAAATCCAAGGACATATCTTTTTCTACAAGAAATGGCGGCAATCAGCGACTCTTTGACCGCCTCACAGCCTGTCAAGTCTTAAGCTTCGGCCCCTGGCTACTACTGGGTGGGGAGCAGAGGAAGATCACTCTGCCCAGGGAAGGCAAGGAGATAAGCAGGCAGGTGGCTGGCCGGGACTTGAGCCAAGGCAGAAAAACATGAGAGCAAAGCTGGATGGGCATGCGCCCCTGAAACTGAAGAAATGTTCCCTCCGCTCCGACCAGCACATGATCATCAGAAAGGGGCACAGATAATGGAAAAAATAGACCCCCCTAAGCTAGTAGGGGCGGCAGAGCGGAGGTGTGTAATTCAGATTTTTTTTTTTATTAAGGAAACTCTTCATGTTATTTAAGTAGCCCTAATCCTCATACAAGGCAACGCCTTGTGTTTTGTTCATAGAGAAGAATCAATTTTTTGCACAGTGATTTCTTGGCTACGACTTCAAAGAGGAGGAAAAAGTGGAGATCCGCACTGAGATGTGGGAAGTGTGACCGGCGCATGTGATTTTTCTCTCTCAAAGAACGCTCTTTACAATTTAGATACTGGTATTTTTTTTTTTTTTTATGCCATTACTTAACAAAGTATTATCTATAGAACATACAACAGTTTGTTTTCTTCTAGGTGCTGCATATTACAAATCAAAGTTACTTCCAAACAGAATAAATAATTTGATTTTAATGCTGAATACAAATCTGGTCCAATTCATTTGGTGGAGAGGGTATAATAGTGTGGGGTTGCTTTTCAGGGGTTGGGCTTGGCCCCTTAGTTCCAGTAAATGGATATTTTAAGGTGTCAGCATACTAAGACATTTTGGACAATTTCCTGCTCCCAACTCTATGACTGCACACCAGTGCACAAAGCAAGGCCCATAACGACATGAGTGAGTGAGTTTGGGGTGGAGGAACTTGACTGACCTGCACAGAGTCCTGACCTTAACCTGATAGAACACTTTTGGGACTAATTAGAGTGGAGACTGCAAGCCAGGTCTTCTCGTCCAACATCACAAATGTGCTTCTGGAAGAATGGTCGAACATTTCCATAGACACGCTCCTAAGCCTTCCCAGAAGAGTTAAAGCTGTTATAGCTGCGAAGGGTGGGCCAACTCAATATTGAACCCTACTAAGACTGGGGTACCATTAAAGTTCATGTGCATGTAAAGGCAGGTGCCCCAATACTTTTGACAATATAGGGTATATACCCTATATTGTCAAAAGTATTGTGACACCTGTCTGTACTGCCTCAGGCCAACATATTGTTTTATCAATCCCTAAATCATCAAATTATCACTAGTAATTCCTAATTAGCTTGCATCATTTACACAAATCAGACCTTGTACAGCGACCATAACTATGTTGTTGGCCAAACACTGGCAGTTACTGATGAACCAGCAAAAATGAGTGTGTGCCCATCTCACAACCCAGAAAATTATTGGCTGATTCTTGGGTCATCTGATAGCCGCTGTCAGAATACAATAGTCCAGCACGGGGATTCATCCATCCACACTGTTATGCCGCGTACACACGATCACTTTTTGTGATGAAAAAAAACGTAATTTTATCTCACGAAACAAAACAACGTTTTTCAAACTTCATTTTCAAAAACAACGTTGCATACACACCATCGTTTTTCCACAATGCTCTTGCAAAGCGCGGTTACGTAAGACACTTTCGACGGCACTCAGTTCTATTGAAGCTCCTGTCTCATAACTTGCTTCTGAGCATGCGCGGGTTTAAAAACATTGTTTTAAACGTCTTTTTGTCTACACACGATCACTTTTTATGACACAAAAAATGACATTTTGAAAAACGACACAAAAAATTCAAGCATGTTTGAATTTTTTTTTGGTCGTTTTTTTGAAGACATAAAACGACGTTTTGCCCACACACGATCAATTTAAATGACGTTTTTTAAAATGTCGTTTTTTTTCATCACAAAAAGTGATCGTGTGTACGCGGCATTAGGGCTTGTTTACATTACCAGTGCCCTCTAAATATCTGAAGTGGATCGCTTTTCCGAAGGTGTTTGACAGGCGGTGAGGAAGTATTATGTCACCTCCTCACTGCCTGTTTTAACCTCTAAATACTTGCATCACCATGCTGCAATTGAATGCATTGCACATGTCTGCAGTGCAATTGTAACACTGAACTGCCTGCCAAATGTGACTTGGGGGATACTTTTTGCCACACCAAGGCAAGTGTACACTCCTGTCGGCTGGCTCTGCAGCTTTCGGGGGAGCAGTTGGGGGGGGGGGGGGGTAAAACCGTGTTAACTGCATAGTTTTACCGACCCCCAACCACAAGTGTAAACTTAAGCCTCGTACACATGATCAGATTTCCGGACTACTGTTCATCCATTTTTTGCGGCATGCTAGTCTCATGTTGAAAGTGAAGACTCGCCATACGAAAATTCTCGTACGACAGAATACAACTTCGTACAAGTGACGTCATGTGTTGACTAGTTTTGTATGTATTCTTTCCTTTCTGAGCATGCGTAGTGTTGCTCTTACGATTTTTTTCAGACAAAACCCGCACTAATTTAAACGAAAATCGGACGTTGGGGTAGCGTTCGACAAAATTTTATAGTCTGCACATCCACATTCCGAAAAACCGAAATAGGCCACCATACTAACCAAACCCGAAAATCGGCAGATCGTTCGTCGGACAAAATTTTACTTCCGATTTTCGTATTGTGTGTATGAGCCTTGTAAAGGCACATGTTTTTTCACCTTAATACATTCTATTAAGGTGAAAAAACATCTGAGGATTTTCAGCCCCCCAGCGCACCCCCCGTTTACTTACCTGACCCCTTTGAAGCAGACCCCTCGAAAGTCCCGTGCCGTGAACGCGATGGCCTTTCGGCCGGGCTTCTCGGCTCATTTATTGGTTGATTGAAAGCAGCGCAGCCATTGACTTGCGCTGCTGTCAATCACATCCAATGAAGCGGCAAGCCCGCAAGAATAGGAGCGAGCCTGCAAGAACTAACCCCCATGGGAGAGAGCTTGCATGGAGGGGGTTAGTTCTTGCGAGGAGAAGCCGAGACAGACACCGAGGGACCGCAGAAGACCAGGTTCAGGGCCACTCTGTCCAAAACGAGCTGCACAGTGGAGGTAAGTATAACATGTTTGTTATTTAAAAAAAAAATACCTTTACAACCCCTTTAACCACTAGCTGACGGCCGTACGACTCTACATCTCTGGGAGGCCGTGTTTTTACGGCCGCCCCTTTCCTTGTTCCCCACACGCTCCCGAGCGCGCAGCTGGGAACTGCTGTGCTTGCCGTGTCCCTTGGACACAGCCAAACACAGATCGCGGTAAATAGCCAATCACAGCAGCTATTTACAGCGCGATCTGTGCGGCCAATGAGAGATAATCTCAAATGTAAACATATGAGATCATCTCTCATTGCCGGCTCTCCCCTCCTCACACAGACACCGTGTGAGGAGGGAGAGAAATCTGTGACCAATCAGTGCCCACCAGTACCACCGTGCGCCCACCAGTACCACCGTGCGCCCACCAGTACCACCGTGCCCACCTGTGCCCACCAGTACCACTGTGCGCTCACCAGTACCACCGTTCCCACCAGTACCACCTTGCCCACCGTGCGCCCACCAGTACCACCGTGCCCACCAGTACCACCATGCCCACCTGTACCACCTGTGCCCATCTGCCACCTCAGTGCACATCTGCAATCAGTTCCCACCTGTGCCACCTCATCAGTGCCCACCTGTGCCACCTCATCAGTGCCCACCTGTGCCGCAGTCAATCAGTGCACATCAGTACCCATCTCAGTGCCATCTGTGCCGCCTCATTAGTGCCATCTGTGCCGCCTCATCAGTGCCCACCTGTGTCCACCAGTACACAGGCCTCATCGGTGCACATCAGTACCCATCTCATCAGTACCCGCCTCAGTGCCATCTGTGCCGCCTCATCAGTGCCATCTGTGGGCATTTGTACTTTCCTGGCTTGTTAGGGTCTCAAGAATTGAGATAGGCCTTCAGTACATCAGGTGTGATCGGATGTGATAATTTTTTATGATTTGCACTATAGCCTCTATAGACTCTAAAACGTTCACACAGACCAAATAATTTCCAAAAACTTTGGGTTATTTTTATCAAAGACATTTAGCAGTATAAATTGTGGCCAAGATTTATGAAGAAAAATTAATAATTAGCAACATTTTATCACAGAAACTAAGAAAAAAAATATATTTTTTCCAAATTTTCGTTTTTTTTTCATTAATAGCGCAAAAAATAAAAACCCCAGAGGTGATCAAATACCACCAAAAGAAAGCTCTATTTGTGGGGGAAAAAAAGGACAAAAAAATCATTTGGGTACAGTGTTGTATGACTGAGTAATTGTAATTCAAAGTGTAAGGCCGCGTACACACTTCCGAGAACCTCGTCGGGCTAAACCCATCGTTCTGCCCGACGAGGTTCCCGATGAGTGGTCGGAAAAGCTCGTCGAGCCAAAGTCCTCATTGAACAACGAGGAAAAAGAGAGCGTGCTCGACGAGCTTCCCGGAAGTGTACACACGATCGAGAACCTCGGCAGAATATGTCTCCCAGCGAGCTTCTCGCTGGATTCTGCCGAGAAGCTCGGTCGTGTGTACGGGGCTTCTGAGCGCTGAAAGCTGAAAATTGGTCTGGTCAGGAGGGGTGTTTAAGTGCCCAGTATGGAAGTGGTTAAAGCCTCGTACACATGATTGGATTTTAAGCAAAGCATCAGACTTTTGTTTCGAAAGGCGTGTGCCTCCATTTTTTTCTTGCATACAAACGGTACACAATTATCGGCCAACAAACACGAACGTAGTGACGTACTAGACGTACTAAGTAGTTTTTCAGCTCTTGAGCGCCACCCTTTGGGCACCTTCTGCTAATGTCGTGTTTGGTGAGCATTGATTCAGAGCATGCGTGTTTGTACTTTGGACTTTTGTCTGATGGACATGTGATGTGTCCCAGAAGATTGCAGGGAGGGGGAGAGGTAAACTTCCTTCCAGCGCCTATCAAAACTGGGCACCCGTTCCCACCCCCCCCCCCCCCAAAAAAATGACATACCAAATGTGGCATGTCAGGGGGGTCACCATTACTTAAAGCGGAAATTCCATGTTTGAGTGAAACTCCGCTTTAAGCTGGCCATACATTAATAATCGTCCAACCAGTGGGTTGAAAGAAAAAAAAATGACCTCATTCCCCCCACTCGCTGTGGATGGGAAAAGCACTCCCACTGTGCTATTGTGTTCTGGCAGTGAGGAGACTTTCCCGCCATCAGAACACTCTGATCAATCTTGCAGACTAAAGCTAGCAGCACTAATCATTCAGGAAAAACCCAACAGGCTGGTTGTACGGAAGTTGACTGGCCAAATTGTGATCCATGTATGGCTAGCGTTAGATTTTGCCTGTAGGCTGAACGAAAAAAAAAAAATATTAAAAAAAGCATCTCATCTTACTCCCACAATATATATTTAACTTTTTCCCCCCGGGCATTACTGGTGTAAGATTTCAGCAATGGCTCAAGGCTCAAGGCCATACATTCAGACAGCTTCTTACAGTATCCATGGTTTTCTGTGATTGTATGTGTGATCTGGGCTGAAAAACAAGTCTGGGTGGTTAGACAGCTTTTAGATACTAAACATTGTCTTGGGGTTTACATTAAATAAATGAAAGACACGCTTCCACAACCTGTGACCTCTATCTTCCTATTAGAATAGAAGAAAGTGAGCTTTACAACATGGTGTCCTTTTATTTTGTAATCACAGTATAATTATAGTCATTGGTCAACATAATAGCTCCTGACTGTCCCTGATTTCGAGCAATGTCCCCCTGTCCTTCATTCCTCCCCATTTGTCCCTCGTTTTGGTCTGATCTGTATAGTTGTATACATGGGCGTCCGCTGAACTTTTTCCAGGGGGGGGCATAATTTTACGGTCACCTTTCCTATATCTGGCACCCCCCTTTCACTGATCATACTTGTATGCACTCAGCTGCCCACCTCATCTGTATATATGCCAGCCCCCCCTGTACACAAACAGGCTCCTCCCTTCACTTGTACTCACAGCCCCCACTTGTAAGGTCACGGTGGTCTTCCTTCTCCCAAGTCCTGTTTCCACATGTCCATTTGAAAATACATTACAGGGGGCGTGGCCAGCGCGGCATGTGAGCAGACACGTCTTCACAGAGCTCCCGTGGTGATCCTTAATTGATCCGGTTTCCGGCACACTAAACTGCTCGTTTTTCCGCTGATCAGCCCTGGGAACGTTCTCTCAACACCCGGCCGACACTCTGCTGCCATCGGAGGGCATGATGACCCGAGGACAGAAGGGAGAGAGCTCGAAGCAGGATCCCCAATATGGCGCCGCTCCACCATCAGCGCAGAAGGCGCGAACGGGAGATAAGGCCAAGGAGGGGGTGAGTAAGCAGTCCAAACACCCTGAGAAGACCTCCGGAGAGCCCCCCAAGGATATGCGGTATTATGCCCAGAAACTGGCTGGGAAATCGGACCTACCAGCGGTGCGGGCCCTGGGTGATGATGGCGCCACTGGGGACAGTGATATGGAGGAGGGGGAGGAAGTGCTGGGGGCCGGCGCCATGATGGCACAGAGTCAGGGCAGCCCAGACCTACAGGAGGAAGATGAGGACTCTGAGCTTGAGGGGGGAGAGCAACCCACGCTGGCTGCCATACTGAAGGCTGTGAACAAATGTACAGCCTCTGTGAACTCTCTGAGAGCTCGCTTTGGGGGCCTAGAGGAGGAGGTCTGCTTAATCCGACAGGACATGCAAAAGATGAGGGAGAGAACCACCGCAGCTGAAAGCAGAATAAGTGACATAGAGGATAAATTACCCCCGCTGATCAGGGAGGCTCAATCTGCTGCGAGGATGGCCAGGGCAGTGGATATGAGGGCAGAAGATTTTGAGAACAGACTCAGACGCAATAATGTGCGCATAGTGGGGCTGCCGGAGAAGGTGGAGGGCCGGGACCCCACGCGGTTTGTGGAACAATGGATGGCGGACGTGTTCGGCAAAGATGCTTTTACCCCCCTATATGCGGTTGAGAGGGCTCATAGAGTACCGACCAGGCCTCTCCCACCTGGGAATCCTCCTCGCCCGATGCTAGCCCGGTTGCTGAACTACAGGGACAGAGAAATAATACTGAGGCTGGCCAGGGAAAAGAGGAATATTCAGTTTAATGGCACCCGGGTCTCATTTTACCCTGACTTCTCCGCTGCTGTTCAGAAGAGCCGGGCGCGCTTCACTGAAGTTAAAAAACGCCTGCAGAAACTACAAGCTCCATATGCAATGCTGTACCCGGCGAAACTCAGGATTATATTGCGGGGACAGGCCCATTTCTTTGAACATCCTGCTGAAGCCTCGGATTGGCTGGATGCTAATGCGGGCGCGCTGCGCCAGGCCCAGAGATCTCCTGAACGTGATGATTGAACCATCGGATGTAAACTAGTTGGGCTGTCTTAAGGCTTCCTTGATTGAGAAACCTGCCGGAAACATACAATGATTCTTTCTACTAAATGTGAGTTCGGAAATGCGATTAATGATGTCACTCCACCCAGTGAAGTTGGCCAGTGACTGTACAGCCACACTTGATGGCCCAGTTGAGGGTTTGTGGGATCGGTTGTCCCAGTTGTGGAGGGACTGCCCGCTGGCTCCCCAGAGGTTGGTACGACGACAAGCCTCTATGCGAAAGGGCTCTGCATGTCCTACCGAAGCACCGTTGTGCGATTACAGTTCCTGTTATGCGATGGACTTTCTCAGAGCGGATGCTTCCTACTACTTGCGGAGTGGCTTCCCGAATTCCTTTTTTGCCCAGCGAACTGCTCTATCCCTACTTGCACCCCAATATGTTGTGACATCCACGGCCACTGGGAGGGAGGTGGGGTGGGTCGTGGGTGGTGGTTTTCCCCCTGATGGATGTGTGTTTGACCCCCCCTGATGGCAGCAGTTAAGATACTCTCCTGGAATGTCAGGGGGCTGCAAGACCCTCTTAAACGCACTATGGTTTCGACCTTACTGAGGGCCAGGCTGCCGGCCATATGTGCCCTACAAGAGACCCATCTCACTGTTGACTCACTGTCATGCTTGAAATACCGGTGGGTGGGTCAAAGCTACCACTCCACTCACACCTCATATTCTAGGGGTGTGAGTGTGCTGATACATTGCTCGATCAAATACGAGGAACTGAGCTCTGAGATTGATGCTGACGGTAGATATGTGTTTTTGCTATGTAAGTTGTTTGCTTTCAAATGTATTCTTGCCTTTGTGTATATACCACCCCCGTATAACAACCAGGTACTGAGGGCATTGGTGGAGTTCCAGGTGCGGTTTCCAGAGGTGCCATTGTACGCCTTTGGGGACTTCAACTGCTGCACGGACCCTCGGTTGGACAGACACCCACAGGGGGGAGGGGGGAGGAAAGTGACCCGTTCTGCCCTGGGTAGATTCATGGAGGAGGTGGGATGGGGTGACCCGTGGAGAGCCAGGAACCCGGGTGTGAAACAGTTTTCCTGCTTCTCCAAGAGTTACTCCTCTTTGTCTAGGATTGATCTGTGTCTCTGCTCACATGCGGCTGAGAGATATATTGGGGAATTGGTGTACGCTCCTAGGAGTGTGTCAGATCACTCTCCATTGGTGACTTCCTTAGATGTGCGTCCCCCTCCTGCGGGTGCCAAGGCCCCGTGGAAGATGAACGCCTTTTGGCTGAATCTCTTCCCTTCGCATGAACACATAGAATCCTGCATTTCGGAGTTCTGGCGTGTTCATGCTGTATCGGAGGACATAGCAGTGACCTGGGAGGCCTTTAAGGCAGTTCTCAGGGGCCTGTTTATTACAGAAATCCAAGCCATTAAAAGACAGACAAGTGCTCAGAGGGAGGATATAGAAGTGATAGCCGGGAAGTTGGAGGACGCCTTCATTGCTGACACATCTGATACCAATAGGGAGGCGTGGCTCTCGGCGCAGGACGCGCTGTACCGAGTCACGTCCTCAGGGGCAGAGAAGAAGCGCTTCTTTCAGAAGGCGGCGTTCTATGAGGAGGGTGAGCACACTGGTCGCATGCTGGCAACTATTGCCCGTTCTCAGCAGATGTCCCCCTCCATTGGGGCATTGCGCACCCGGGCCGGTGGGTTGACTAGTTCCCCAGACCACGTACTATCTGAACTTGTGAGTTTTTATTCCTCTCTATATGAGTCCCGTCAGGCGTACTCGCTTGACTCCCTGACTGAATACCTGGACCCGGTCCAGCTCCCAGTTTTGTCGGCCTCAAACAGAAAGATGCTTGACGCCCCCCTCTCTCTGGGGGAACTGCAGGCGGCAACCAGTTTGTTCCCTAACTCGAAGGCCCCTGGGGATGACGGCCTCCCAGCGGAGGTGTACAAGCAATATGGGGAAACAATGCTCCCACACCTCTTAAGGGTATTTAATGAGGCAAAAAGGACCGGTACGCTACCGCGATCTATGTCTAGAGCCAATATAGTGTTAATTCTGAAGCCAGATAAGGACCCTCTTGACCCAAGTTCATACAGGCCGATTTCATTACTACAAAATGATGTTAAGATCCTTGCCAAAGTTCTGGCGGTCAGACTAAACAGTGCCATCTCTACCATAATCCACTCCGACCAATCCGGATTCATGCCCCAAATATCAACGGCAATAAACCTGCGGCGACTTTTTTTGAATATCCAGTCCAGAGCGGATAACATGGGAGACAGAGCTTTATTGTCCCTGGATGCCCATAAGGCATTTGATAGTGTCGAATGGGAGTTTCTATGGGCGGTGATGCGGAAATTCGGGTTTAGCGACAATTTCATTGCATGGGTACAGCTCTTATACTCATCCCCCATTGCGGCTATACGGGAGGGGGGAAGGGTATCACACACCTTCTCCTTACACAGGGGTACACGGCAGGGGTGCCCTCTGTCCCCCCTCCTGTTCGCCCTAGCCATAGAGCCCTTAGCTGCAATAATCAGAGCAAGCCCCTCGATCCGGGGATTCCAATACGGTGATTTACATGAAAAGATCATGCTATATGCGGACGACACCATGCTTCTCCTAGGTGATACCTCGGCTTCGCTGTCGGAGGCCATGAGGGTCGTTCGGATCTTTGGAGAATACTCGGGATTAGTTATTAACTGGACGAAATCCTCCCTCCTGTTACTAGATCAGGACCCCTCCCTATCCCCAGCGACTGTGCAAGACATTCCTGTCTCCAGGTCGTTTCGGTACCTTGGTGTTCAGGTTACTGCTTGCTTGCTGGAGTACGTTAATCTTAATCTCACCCCCCTGATTAACAGATGCCGCGACCGGGTCAAGGTGTGGAGTAGGCTCAAGCTATCCCCTGTAGGTAGAGTAAACTTGATAAAGATGATCCTTATGCCACAGTTGCTATATGTCCTTCACAACTCCCCAATGGTCATCCCCCTAAAGAAATTCAGGATTATCAATTCTGTCTTCCGTTCACTTATATGGCTTGCTAAGCCCCCTAGGGTTAGGCTTGAACAGCTCCAGCGACCGAAGGATGCTGGCGGGTTGGCGTTGCCCAATCCCTGGATCTACTATTTAGCCTCCCAAATGCAACATATTGCACGACTCGTGAGGCCCGAACGGGACCGGGAACTGAATTTGCGGGACTCCTCTGTCCAGCTGCTCAGCTTCACCACTGGGGGGGAGGTGGCGGAAGGTCTAGAGGCCCTACGGTACACTAAGTCTAACAAACTCTTCCCCACGTATGTACTGATGCAGAAGACATGGAACAAGGTTAGAATGCTACAGGGGGTGACGGGATTCACTAAGTACAGCCCTATTTGGGACAATCGGTACTACAGAGAACTGGCTAAAATACCTTATGGCTCTAAGTGGAAACGATATGGCATTACCCTTATGACCCATGTGATTAGGGATGGTAGGCTTAGGCCATTCCAGGAGCTTAGTGCAGACTTCCGTTTGCCGGCCTCTATGCAATTTTATTACCTTCAACTTAAGCATGCAGTGGACGCTCAGGGAGAAGCAGACATCTGGTCCCTGGACCCAGCGTCTGTCTTCAATTATTTATTTGGGGTCGACACGTACAAGGGCTTTATATCAAGTTGCTACTCTATGCTTCTGAATCTCTTCCTACCGGATGCCCCTTCGAGGGCAATGGCCCGGTGGGAACAAGATGTGGGAGCATTTGAGGAGGGACAGTGGGAGGAGGCGATGCAGGCAGTTCCTGTGTGCTCCATGAATGTAGCACACAGACTGTCGCAACTTTACATTCTTCTGAGAGTACACTACACACCAGCTAAACTGGCACGAATGGGGCTGGGGGTTGACCCCATCTGCGTTAGGTGCTGCAGAGATCATGGTGATCTTATTCACCTACTATGGAGATGCCCGAAACTGCATCTCTACTGGACGAAGGTCATTGATACCCTTAACGGGGCTTTTCAGGTGCAGATACCGCTAGATCCCAAGATCTGCCTGCTGGGAATATGCGACACCTTGACGGTGGAGAATGGTTCTGGGCAGGCGATCTGTAGAGCCCTATTTCAGGCCCGCCTGATGATACTAAGGCACTGGAAGGACACCGAGCCCCCCACTGTGCACGAATGGATCAAACAGATGGGGGTCACATTACGGCTGGAAAAAGTAATATTTCAACATAGAGGCACTGACTCTAAATTTGAAAAAGTATGGGCCCCTTGGCTTGACGTCCCGGGTCTGGCCCCGATAGATTTCGTGTATGATCGGCTATTCTAGGGTCGGGGGGTGGGAGTGGGCCCCTGGGCTATAACACTATACAGAATGCTGAATGTGTGGGGTATCACATCTAGGCGTAGGGGGGGAGGCTTGTGCTTGAGTTACTGTATATGAGATGCCGGGGGGGTGAGTTGGGGACACACATATGTATGTAAAGTTTTACCATGTTTTTTTTCTTATTTTTCTGATTTTGGGTGTGCTGCGCCACACTCTCCTGACGATATATGTCTGCTCTGGAGCTCATCGCTCGTATTGTTATTTTTGTTCAATAAAAACCTTTGTTTGAGAAAAAAAAAAAAAAAAATACATTACAGGTATCAAAGCAAACATGTGGGCGCACATACAGGAATCGGCCAGAGGTGGCAGTAAAGAGCTCTGTAAGCTCCGTGACACTGATCTTGCAACAGCTGTGGAGCCGACTGCACAAACACAGAGAGAGTCAGCACAGCCACAGATGCGAGTATGGCAGACCCTTGCTGATTCCAGGGGGGGTCACTCGCCCCCCCTTAACCCTATGAGCGGACGCCCATAGTTGTATATAAAATGCACTTTTTATCTATCAAAAGTGTTTTCCCAGCACTAAATCTTCCCTAATTTGCTGTATTTGTAAATTACAAAAGCCAATATAAAGGAATAATGGTGGTAAAAAAAGCACTTGTGGGTTTAACAAATCATGTTTTTTGGTACAATTATTCTTTAAGGGGCTGTGGCAGGGGGTGTGTCCTATGCCTGCATACTTTCGCTGCTGGGTGTCCCTCATTCCCATTTCAAAAAGTTGGGAGGTATGCAACATAATAGTGATGCTGAAGCTTACATTTGCATATTATTTTATATATACTTTTATATTTTTTATATATATTTTCATACTATTATTTTATACAGAGCTTTTGTTTTTCTCAGAAAATAGGTGCAGGAACTCAACCCTGTTTAGATTTTACAAACAGTAGAAGGGTCTTAAAGGGGCATTAAATACGAGGATTGCATTACATACAGAATGCAGAGTTCAGGAGGGCTACACACAGTGCAGAGCTGTCACTTGTAAACACCGAAACCAGACTTCTGTGTTTAAAAGTGTTTGTGGTGAGCAGGGACCAAAGGGTCTGAGCCAGAGGTGGTGAAACTGAGTTCCCCCAAGTTCCCCCTGAAAAAAAGCCCTGATTTTATATATACTGTGATCCTGTACTTGCCAAATATGCTGCAGAATTCTCCCTCCACTGAGTCTGGCTGCATCCATTTTAACTGTGGGTAGCTGAAGCTGCTGCCTGTTCACTTCCTGGATTTACACAGACACACACCTCCAGCTCTGCAGCTTTCTTTGTCCCTGTTTCCTGGCAAACTGTGACAAGAGTGAGAGTTAGGCTGCATTCACATCTAGGCGTACGCTGTAGCGGCGTATTGCGGCGACAAATCAATAGGCGTTTTGTCCCCGCGATTTGCAGCGACAAAACGCCTATTGATTTTTTGCTGGAGAGGTGAATTAACATTGCCGGCTATGCCTGTACGCCTGATACGCCTGAAAAAAAGGGTCTGGGATTTGTTTGAGCTTCAGGCGTACAGGGGTTTCAGCGTTCGGCGTGGAGATGTGAACCATCTTTATAGCCGACAATGTAAATTCGCCCCTCCAGCGTATCACAGGCTGCTGCAGCGTCGGGCGTAGGGCGACAAATGCCTAGGTCTGAATGGAGCCTTAATGAAAATCAATGGTTTGTAGTATAGCACAGGGCTCAAAATTTCAAGTCCTGAGCTACTAGCCAGGCCTCAAGAGTTACTCGCCACCAGTTGCCCCACCTAATTCATACACTGTCCTGAGCCTAATTGCACCCGTAAACACGCCCTTGTAGATTATCTCATGGAATGACACTGTTAAATGTTTTATGCAGAATCAAGTTACAAAATTAAATATTACCAACAACAACTTTAACAAACTGGGACGGGGCACTGGGGGCAGACCAGAGGAATGGGGCACTGGGGGCAGACCAGAGGGACAGGGCACTGGGGGCAGACCAGAGGGACCAGGGCACTGGGGTCAGACCAGAGGGACCAGGGCACTGGGGTCAGACCAGAGGGACCAGGGCACTGGGGTCAGACCAGAGGGACCAGGGCACTGGGGTCAGACCAGAGGGACCAGGGCACTGAGGTCAGACCAGAGGGACCAGGGCACTGAGGTCAGACCAGAGGGACCAGGGCACTGAGGTCAGACCAGAGGGACCAGGGCACTGAGGTCAGACCAGAGGGACCAGGGCACTGAGGTCAGACCAGAGGGACAGAGCATTGGGGTCAGACCAGAGTGACAGGGCACAAGAACTGGGTCTCCTCCAAATTCTCTTGCTGTCTCCTCTGCAACTCCCATTCATCCTCTCTCTCTCCCATTCATCTCATCATCAGGAGCCTGTGTGTGCGGCTCCACGCTTGCATGTCCCCACTTCCCCCTTTTATTCAGGCTGGCAATGAGGAGAGGAGCTGCAACACAGCGGGAGGGAGTACAATCCAGCGCTGAGATCCACACAACTGCACAGTCATTGACATCATAGCACAGCGCACACTGACACCACACAGCACACACTGAGACCAGTCTGTTCACAGTGCTCAGGCTGAACTGTTGGACACTTACATAGAGCACAAGGAGAAGAAAACTGCACAAACTGGAAGGCTGCCTCTTCGGCCGTCAATCTCTTTGGGGCTCTAAGTGTAGGCACAGATTGGAGGGCGAGCCCTGTCATCACTCGCCCCCAGCTTTAATCCACTCGCCAAATGCTAGTAGGCGAGTGGAAATTTTGAGGGCTGGTATAGCATATAATTCATACCTCCCAACTTTTTTTTTAAATCAAAGTCTTTTTATTGAATACAAGAGATGGTAGTGGTACATACAAAAAATATAACCAAACAGTGGTACATCTAGTCAATAAAGTCTTCTAACAAAAGCATCCCTCGGTAGTACATTAGGTCACATACATACCGTATTTATCAGGGTACTGCGCGCACCCGCGTATAGCGCGCACCCCCAACCTAGAATAAAAAATTCAGGAAAAAAAATAATGTACGGTTTAGTCTGTGTCTTGCCCGGCTTCCATCGGCAGCCTTGTCTGGTCCGGTGTTCGTCTGCAGCCTCGGTGGTATCCTTTCGCGCTGTCTCTGAGCCGATCCCCGCTTCCCGCGCTGTGTTTGAACCACTCCGCCGACATATACCGAGTGCAGTACACTTGGGCACACTCGGCTCTCGCGTAAAGGTCGTACAGGACGCACAGGACGTGACCGCGAGGGGAGCCGAGCCTGGCCGAATGTACCCGAGTGTACTGCGCTCGGTATATGTCGGCGGCGGATTCAAACACAGCGTGGGAAGCGGATATCGGCGTATATCGCTCACCCACGATTTTTCCCTGATTTAAAGGGGGAAAAAATGTGCGGTATACGCCAATAAATATGGTACATAAAGAGCAGTATTATTGGTATCCTTATCATAACATGCCACGGCACCGCCAGAGGGCCCCTTCTCTCCATCCCACCCCCTGGGCAACATAAGAAAAATAGAAGGAAGGACACAATGGGAGACAAATGAAATAAATAAAAAGGGAGAGAACAACATAGATACATGTTTTCGTATTTGGATGAACATCCCCTGTGAATGTTTATAAGCTTCTTATATGGCAAAACCGCATTAAACTCTGCAATCCAGTGCGAGAACACAGGAGGATCTGTTCTCATCCACACTCTGGCAATTACCTTTCGGGCTGAAATAAGTGTCTCATTTAGGAATAGCTTAACAAACTTATTACAATCTGGATTTTGGAAAATTCCCAAAAGACATAGGGCCAGATTCAGGTAGATGGGAGCATCTTTGCTCTGGAGTAACGCTTGTCATTTACGTTACTCTGCTGAAATTTTAGGAGCAAGTGCTGTTATTCATGAAGCACTTGCTCCTAAAGTTGCGGCAGCGCATCGCAAATGAGCCGGCGGAATTCAAATTGGGCGGGTACCGGGGGGTGTATTATTTAAACTAAGCACGATCCCGCGGCGAACGTACTGCGCATGCGTCGAGTGTCAATACATCCCAGTGCGCATGCTCCAAATTCTGTCAGTGAACGTCAATGATGTCGCATCCCCATTCATGAACGTTTTACGCAAGCGACGCGATTTTTTTTTCTTTCCGACGCGATGACGACGACTATACTTAACATAGGATACTCCACTAGGGGGCTGCTTTATCTTTACGTCGCGTATCGCTTACGGAAACGTCAAAGTCACTGCGTCGCGCCCGAAAACGATCGTGAATTTCCGTATCCCGCTGATTAACATATTTTTTCAGCGTTAATCAGCGGGAACGCCCCCGGCGCCATTTTTAAATTAAATTTGTGATGCGATGGCGAAATTCAATTGCGCCGATCGCATCGGAACACCAACCCGTCGTTTCTTGTTTTCTGGTTACAGAAAACAGAAACGCCGGCTTAAAGTGACAGTTAGGCTGGAGTATCACAGATACTCCAGCCTAACTCTACCTGAATCTGGCCCATAGTTTTGGTTGGAGTTTTACAGGGGAGCCCATCTTGTCATGCAGGAATCTCACCACCTGCGACCAGAATGGGAAGGGAAAGGAAACAGCCATTTAGGCTCTCCTTTCCTTATGGGACCACAGCAGGGGCAGCTAGCAGAAAGCTTAAGGGAAGGGGTCATAGTAAGGTCAGGGAGATTTTTAGAAGTTTGTGTGAGTTAATTATTTAAGTCAGAACAGCTGGGCTAGAAGGTCTGGGAGACAGGGAGGTTGTGGGCATTGATTGGCCAGGCAGAGGTCAGGTGACCCTCAGAAGGTTCTGGTAGCTGGCCCAGAGCTGATATAAGTCACCGCGCCAGGAAGGCCTGGGCCGTCTCTTTAAAAATCTGCAGCCGGAGGAGCTCCCCAGGTCACGTGTCTCGGGATGGAAGCCTTATTACATCAGCTAATAGCTAGAGCGGAGAGTGCGGGTGGAGAGGAGTGGATTCGCCACTGCCTTTCGGTACCTTTGGAGCCTCGGTCGGTCCCGGTGGCGGAGCTGTCAGCAGGCACCAGCGCGGACGCATCGCAGCAGCAGCCATGCCGGTCGGTGGATAGAGGAAGTCCCTCGCTGTTCGTGGACGAGACTGCGCAGCCCGATGACGTCGCAAGGGTGGATGACATGACGCCGGGAGGAAGCAAACGAAGGCGTTCCACGAGGAGTGTCAGCCCCGCTCTGTCGGAAGGAACAATGGGCGGATCGTATGTTTCTCTTTTTTTCTTGCAGGAACCAGCAGCCTAGTCAAGCGGCACCCCCTGCAGGCAGTGGACGGAGAGGCAGAAGCGCTTCAACCTCGGCGAGGCAGCCGTCACCACAGCCCACCTCTGCCAGAGTCAGCCAGCCAGCTCGCAAAGGCAGTAAAAGCGGCAAGTGCAGCCGCAAAACCAAGAATGTGGAGAAACAGCAACAAGCCCCACAGACTGGTAGGATCCCGGTACGGTGTGAAGTCCCAGCAACAGCCCCTGGAGTTGGTCCTGCTCAGGCGGCCGATGGTGAGTGCAGCAATACAGCTCAAATGTATGTGTTATCTACTGCGATTGAACAATTAGTGTCGGTAATGAGGGCACAGGTGGCTCCGCCAGTGGTTGCCAAGGAGGCGAGGGTCTGGGCAGTGGACTTGCTTCCTGGGCAGATCCCAGGAGGTGATTCATCCAAAGAAAGGACTGATGGTGCTAAGAGTATACCTGAAACAAGTGTTAGAGAATGTATGCCATGTCTGATGTCACCGTTAGGGTTCCATTTGCCTTTCAGTGTTAAAGAGAGGATATGGAAGGGTGAGTATATTGATTTTGCGACAATCCTTCCTCCTGTCAGGGATAATTTTAAATATGATAGAAAAGATGAGAAATCAGATGAGCGGAAGCCAGTGATCAAATCTTTTTATGGTTGGTTGCAGGCTTTTCTCATTTATTCTAGTGTGCTGTGTGAAAAATACCCTGGAAAGAGTTCTTTGCTGTTCCAGCACATTGACATTATTTTGGAGGCCTACAGGGGTTTCAGCGGCGCAGCTTGGTTGGTCTATGACGAGGCTTTCAGGCAGAAATTGGCGGTACAGCCATCTTTGCAGTGGGGTTCGAAGGATGTCGGCCTCTGGCTGAACTTATTTTTGCTCCAAAGGCAACCGTTTGCTCGTCAGAACGCAGTGCCGGCTCCACAAGCCCCACCTCCTGGGAGTTATAAGAAAGGATTGTGTTTTGCTTTTAATGACTCCCAGTGTAGGTGGTTGAATACATGCAAGTTTAAGCACGAGTGCGCATTTTGTGCAGGGGGCCATCCTGTGTCAAAATGTTTTCGTAAATTGCAGGCATCCGCCAGGGAGGGTTTTCCCAAAAGCATTTACCCCGGTGATGCTCCCAAGAATGCTACCATGGTTGCAGGGCTACCCAAACCGGCGGATGGCTTCCCTGCTAATTAAAGGTTTTTCTGAAGGTTTCGTTATACCAAGTTTCAATGGAAATGGTTGTGTCATAACGAACAATTTAAAATCAGTTAGCGAGGCCCCGTGGGTGGTAAGAGAGAAGTTATTGAAGGAAGTTGGAGCAGGTAGGATGGAGGGTCCGTTTCCTCACCCCCCTTTTGAGGACTTCAGGATCTCCCCGTTGGGCCTGGTCCCCAAAAAAGAAACAGCCAAATTTAGGTTGATACACCATTTGTCATTTCCTTTTGGGAGTTCTCTAAATGACCAGTTGGACTCGGAGGTCATATCCGTGTCTTATTCATCCTTTGATTTGGTTGTTGATAAGCTTCGCATTCTGGGTAAGAATGCGTTATTATCAAAGGCCGACGTGAAATCGGCTTTTCGGTTGCTTCCAATAAATCCAGCAGGTTTCCACTCATTGGGCATTTATTTTGAGAATCAGTTCTATTTTGACAAGGCATTACCAATGGGTTGTTCAATTTCTTGTTTTTATTTTGAAGCATTCTCAACTTTTTTGGAATGGGTAGTTAGCAGGATAGCGGGTTCGAGTTCTTTAATTCACTACCTGGACGATTTTTTATTTTTAGGCCCGGGCGATTCGACAGAATGCGCTTTCCTGTTAGCAGTATTTCAGAAGGTTTGCGGTCATTTCGGGGTACCCTTGGCGCAGGAAAAAACGGTGTTTCCCACGACATGCATTGAATTCCTGGGCATACCTTTGGATTCTGTCAGTATGGAGTTTAGACTGCCAGAGGACAAGATCTACAAGTTGTCCCAGGCTCTGCATTCATTCATGAGGAAGAGTAAAGTCACCCTGAGGGAGCTGCAATCCCTTCTAGGCTTACTGGCTTTTGCGACAAGGGTCCTACCTATGGGAAGGGTTTTCTCCAGGAGGCTATATGCAGCCATGTCAGGTTTAAAGAACCCGACAGCGCATATTAGGCTGACCTCGGATATCAAGCAGGACATGTTGGTTTGGCTGAAATTTCTGGAGCATTTCAATGGTAGAGCTATGTGGCAGCAAGAATTTGTTTTAGACAGTGATCTTCTGTTAGAAACGGATTCTGCGGGCTCAGTTGGCTTTGGGGCCATTTTTGGTTGCCGCTGGTGCTCAGGAACCTGGCCGGACAGGTGGGTCACCAGTGGTTTCACAAAAAACATAGTTTTGCTTGAATTGTTCCCAGTAATTGTAGCATTAGAAATATGGGGGGTCACGCTTGCAAACAGAAGGATCTGGGTTAGCACAGATAACAGGGGCGTTCTGTTTGCAGTAAATACGCTGTCATCTAAGTCCCCGATGGTAGTATCCTATCTTCGGCATCTGGTTTTCCTCTGCCTGAAATGGAACATCTGGCTAAAAGCAAAGTACATCCCGGGTAGAATGAATAATGTTGCCGATGCTCTCTCCCGTCTGCAGATGGACCGTTTTTTCGGGCTACTTCCCGGGGCAGATCCAGTGGGGGCAGTTTGCCCCTCCCATTTGTGGGCTCTGATATAATGCTTCGCTATCTCAAGAATTCTTTGGCTGTTTCCACGTGGAAAAGCTATTCAGCATCCTGGTTTCAATGGTCAGCTTTTTTGGGGTCCTTGCAGTTGTCTGTATCTGAGTTTTCGGAAGAACTGATTTTATTATTTCTGGGTTCCCTAATTCAGAAGCAGCCTTCCTGGTCCCACATTAATAAAACGCTCTCGGGCATTTCTTTCTTTTTACGCCTTCGTGGGCTGCCATCATGCCACAGTTTCTTTTCGGTTAAACAGATCCTAAAAGGGTATAAAAGGGCTTCCTTCAAGAAAGATTCAAGGTCACCAGTTACCCCGGCCATGCTGGAAAAAATTTGCAAGGCAGCTTCAGCAGTCTGTTTTTCAGAATATGAGGCTGTATTATTTAAGGTTTTATTTGTAATTACATTCTTTGGTGCTTTCAGAGTGTCCGAATTGCTTCCGGCCTCTAGGAACGATGCCTCGGGAATTTAATTATCAGAGGTATCCTTTCTGGAGGAGAATTTGAGGTTATTCATTAAGTTCAGTAAGACGGATACGCTGGGAGTAGGAGTATGGATCTCATTAAAGAGGTATGTGATTCCTGATATCTGCCCATTAACCAATTTTCAGGAGTATTTACGTGTCCGGCCACCGGCCGCTGGGTTGTTGTTCATTCATGAGGATGGCTCTCCGGTATCAATTTATCAATTCTCAGCAGTATTGAGAAGATGTGTGTTACACAGTCGCCTTGGTCATTTTAGGATATCATCCCATTCGTTTCGTATAGGTGCGGCCACAGAGGCCGCCAGGATTGGGTTGGAGGAGAGTACCATCAAGAGAATCGGCAGATGGAAGTCTAATGCATTTAAATTATATATTCGTCCCTACTAATGATTTAAATTTAATTTCAGGTTTGCAACAGTCAGTGTGGATTGTAGGCCATTCCTTTATTTTTTGGGCACAGAAGAGAGCAGCACTTAGGACGTATACCGGAAATTTGGGTTTGGATCCTTCAGCTTTCAGCATTTCTTGGTACGGTCGTAGAGGGATGTTATGGGAGGATCTAGTTTTTGAATTAGGTAGGTTGTATGCTATTCTTCCCCCTCCGGACATACTAATTGTACATATTGGGGGAAATGATATAGGTAAGTTGAAAACTTTTGATTTGATTAGCAACATGAAGGATACTTTAAAGTTCCTCAGGGTGGCCTCGCCGAATTCTTTTCTAATTTTTTCAGAGATAATTCCGCGATTACGTTGGTTGGTTTCGCCAACCTTCAGGCCATTGGAGAAAGTTCGGAAGCGGATAAACAGGGCTATGGAGAAATTTTTGTCTCCTGATTTTGGTTTTTCATTTAGGCATCGGGAGTTGGAGGGTGGTTTTCAGGGTCTTTATGGGGCAGATGGGGTCCATCTGTCCGATATAGGTCTCGATATTCTAAACATGAACTTTCAAACATGCATAGAGGCGGCCGCGGTCTGGGGGTGTGAGGGACAGAGGGGGGGCCAGGGTTCCCCCCCTCTGACGCTTGGGGAGAGTTAAGAAGGCTTGAAACATGTTGGTGTATCAGCTCGAGTCTCAGTGGCTGGGTTGAGGTTGGTGTCGGAAAAGTTAAGTGTTGGAATTTTTTACGGTGAATGTTCTGAAAGTTTGATATCGTAATATCAAGTTACTATACGTTTTTGTTTTTTATTAAACCAGTGAATCAGGCCGTGGCCAATACTAGTCCAAAGAAATTATATATGTTTATGTTGTAAATGTTTGTATTTACCATTAAAATGTTTGGAAAAGAGTTAATGGTCTGTTGTGTCTTTCCTCTATTGCATGTTTTTTGAAAGGGGGGGGATGTTGGTTTTATTGCATCATGCTTGTGGTCCCATATCTGTATCTTGGGACACTTCCACAAAAGATGGAAAATGCGCACATGGGACATGCAGCGGAGTAGTCACGTTCATATTTCGAGAGTCTGAGTGGCGTGAGGTATGATCTATGTGTTATAAAAGACCTGGGTTAGCCGGTCCAATAGCTTGGGGGAAACTAGCTTGCATGTGTCTAAAGCATCACTCCACTTGTCATCCGCGATTTGGCCCAACTCATCCTCCCACCTGGCCTTCAAGGCATACGCCCCCACGGTTGCCGAAGGAAGCGACAGCATGGTGTAAAACTGTGAAATAAGTTTCTTGGGCTGTCACCCATAGAAAGATCGTCAGCAGGAAATTGTGTGCAGAAGGCATGTCGCAGCTGTATATATCTAAAGTGCATCCGGCTAGGTAGTAGGCAAACCCTTGACTGTATGTCAGGCAGGGTTTTCAGCCTCCCGTTTGTAACTATATGGGACAGATAAAAAATACACCTTGAACTCCACCACCCGGTGTCTGGAATCTGAGTGAATTCAGGAAGGGCTGAGTTATGCCATAAGGGGGTAAAGGTGTGTATGGGTGGTATGCGCAGTTTTGTATAAGCTATGGACCACACTTTTCTATAGTGATACAGAAGGGCTTTACGGTCCATCGACCCACCTCCTCTCTCAATCCCACCTGCAATCGCCACCAAGGGGTCCAAGGTCAGGCCAGCCCACCCCGGGCATAAGAAGTATAGAAACCTATCTCTGTCCGTTTTGTCTACATGGAATATTTGTGAGAGTTGAGCTGCGAGATAGTATAAGTTGAAATCGGGTAGAGCAAGACCTGCCAGGTCAGTAGGGTTTTTGAGTTTGTGCCATGGGAGTTTGTGCCTGTTATTGCCCCACACAAAAGGTTTCAAAAGTGTCTCGATCGCCATGAAATGTCTGAGGACAAGATAAACAGGGGAGTTCCAGAGCATATCGAGAATTTTGAGTAACAGGACCATTTTAATGAGATTTACACGGCCCGTGACCCCCAACGGATGGCGAGCCCAGATCCGTGTCTTCTGCTTAATCACATCAAACAGCGGAGTTATATTAAGTGGGATGTAATCCACAGGGTCCCTAGACACCTTGATACCCAGGTATTTGATAATAATGACTCTCTGTAGGGGGAGTGAGGCACTGTCTTTGGTAGGTGAATAGCTATCTAGCGGAAGTATCTGAGACTTGTCCCAATTGATCCGTAGACCAGAAAATTTGCCAAATCTTTCTATAAGGGCCACCTCCCAACTTTTTGAGATGGGAACGAGGGACACCTATTGGCAAGAGTATGTAGGCATAGGCCATGCCCCCTCAAAGGAGAATTAAAAAACAAAAAAAAATCCTTTATACTGGCTTTTGGATTTTACAAATGCAGCAATTTAGAAATTGGATAAAAGGTTTAGCACTGGAAAACACTTGGATAAACAAGTAGTGCATTTTATTTACAACTATATAGATCAGACCAAAATTAGGGACAAATGAGGAGGAATGAGGGACAGTCCCTCAAAATCAGGGACAGTTGGGAGCTATGTATAATTAGATATCAGGTTTAAAAAAAAAACATGAAAAAACAGGGCCATTATAACAGAATATAGCTGAAAAATGCAAACACTGATTAAAAAGAGTACTTCAGTAAAAACTGCATGCCAAAGCAATTCGCAGATTTAGGCCCCAATCAGACTTAGAAATGGGGCCATGTGTGAGTACCTGCAGGAGACCCTATGGGAACCCATGCCAAAAGATGTGGACTGGAATCCCTTTTAACCACTTCAGCCCCGCAAGGGTTTACCCCCTTCATGCCAAGGCCATTTTTTTGCGATAGGGCACTGCATTATTTTAACTGACAATTGCACGGTCGTGCAAGGCTGTACCCAAGTAAAATTGATGTATGTTTTTTTCCCCACAAATAGAGCTTTCTTTTGGTGATATTTTTTTATTTTTTTGTATAATTAAATGTTATTGTTTTACAACCAAGTATATGCCATGTCAGACAAAACATAAGGCACAAGGCCGTCAGCCACGCAGGGCCAAAGAACAATTTGTGAATAGTGATCGTATGAGACATAGTTACACATATCCTAAAACATCACAGCGGCAAGAAACCAGACATGGTATCAGCATAGTTTAGACAGAGGGGGAGGGGGGGAAGGGAGTAGATGATAGGGGAGTAGGGTCTGGGGATAACTACCTCCAACCGAAGGAGGAAAACCTATAAGGAGTAGCCCCTACGGTTCGCGACGGGGAGGGGGGGGCAAACAGCCTCCAACTAGCCACCCACACCCCAGCACGCACCAGGGTCAACCAAGCCCATAGACATAAACCCAGGCGGGAACGCCAGTACCCCACGAAGCCTGGGGCCGTCCCACGGGTTGCGGAGCTATACGAGCCAGCAGCTCCCGGCAGGCAAGCATACATTATCAGATATCTTTTGGTGGTAGTTGATCACCTTTGTGGTTTTTATTTTTTGCGCTGTAAACAAAAAAAGAGCGTTAATTAAAAAAAAAAAATACGTTTAAAAAAAAAATGTCTTCATCAATTTAGGCCAATATGTATTCTGCTACATATTTTTGGTAAACAAAAATCCCAATAAGCATATATTGATTGGTTTGTGCAAAAGTTATAGCGTATACAAACTATGGGATATTTTTATGGCATTTGTATTTTTATTTTTTTTATTAGTATTGGCGGCAATCAGCGATTTTTAGCAGGACTGCAAGATTGTGGCGAAACAAATTGGACACATAACTGACAGGAAAACCCAAATGTTGCATAAAACAATCCATAGACATAAATGCATGAATGTCTGTGTGCAGCTGTACTCTGGTATACGCCAGTACTTGCATAAACATGGGTATAGTATACAGGCGTATGCAAAAAAGTAGAAAATTAATTATATATTAATATAAATCCTTTGAATCAGTATTTTGCTTTTGGGATTTTCCAGTCTGTTCAAAATCAGGGTATGTATGCGCATATGCGTATCTATTTCATTCCATATCTGTTTTTGGCATTATGCTTGTAGTGCCAGTTTTTGGGGTTGAACAGTTCTGGATGATTCTGCAATGTGGGTATGAATGTCTGCAGGCGTGAGCTCAGGCGTGTTTGAACACTATTCCGCTGGCAAGTGGACAACTAATCAGAGGTGGTGAAGGCATTCCCCACCCCACAGCTGCGCATATTCATGCCTCCACCTCCTATGATTGGCTGCCTGCTCTGGGAGCTTCCCAGCGGGATAGCTGAGGTGAGTTTGGACTAGTGTGTGAACACGCCTGAGCTCATCCCTGTTCAACATTTACCAAAGTTTTTTTCAGCCATGTCCCATAGCTCCACACTGTCCCTGATTTTGAGGGACTGTCCCTGATTTGGAGCAATGTCCCTCTGTCCCTCTTTCCTCCTCATTTGTCCCTCATTCTGGTCTGATCTATGAATAAATGTATATAAAATGTTTTCCAGCCCTAAACCTTTCATCTAATTTCTAATTTGCTGCATTTGTAATTTCCCGAAAGCCATAGGCGTGCGCACAGGGTGTACCAGGTGTGCCCAGGCACACCCTAATCACCCTGTGCTGCACAGATTCCCCCTGCTGCTTAGCTGCAGAGAAGGGAAATCTCTGTCCTCAGCCCCTTTCTCTGTCTCAAAAGTGAGATATCAGGGGTCTGTTTAGGCCCCTGATATCTCACCAAAGCACCCCAATGGTTCCAAAAAAAATGTAAAAAAAAAATGTAAAAAAAAATTGTAAAAAATAAGAAAATAAAAATTGTAAAAAGTAATAAAAAAAATAAGAAAAAGAAACTACTGACAACAGTCCCTGCCCCCTTCTACTGACACCGTCCATTGGCGTCCTACTGCCTAATATATATATATATATATATATATATATATATATATATATATACACACACACACACACGCGCATGTGTGTTTGAGCTTTGGGGTGCACACCCTAATGTAATAGGCTGCACACACCTATGCCAAAAGGAATAATAGTGGTAAAAAAAGCACTTTCACCAATCTTGTTTTATTGTACAATTCTCTTTTAAGAGGGCGTGGCAAGCGTGTGTCCTATGCCTGCATACTTTTGTTGATAGGTGTCCCCCATTCCTATCTCAAAAAGTTGGAAGGTATTATGTCCAGGAACCTGCACAACCACCTGCATATGTTTTCTATTAAAATAAAAAGTGGACTGTATAGTATGGATCACCAGAGGAGCTATTTTAGATGTTACTTCTTTTTTAATTCCTCTAATGTTTAGGTGCGATTCGCTGCATTTAAAAGCATTCCCGTGCAAAAAATGCAGGCTACTGTATTTTTTTTTTTTAAAGCCATGGAACTGAACGAGGTGTGAACTAAGAGGCTTGTAGAACATATTTTAATGTGAATATGTTCACACCTGAAAGCATTTGGTGTAAATAAGCTGTCAAGGATGTGCTGTTCAGATTTGTCTTGTGTAATATTGCTCACTCAGGCACTGTAAAAGTTAAGTTGCTATTGCCACATCACTTGGCACCGCTATACAGAGTATGCTGTCTGGCAGACCTCACCCTTTCCATCCTGCTTTTTCATACCTGGAAAAGCTGCCAGTAGCTCTAAAAGTAGGTCAATGATATGGAAGTAGATCAGCCGCGAGCTGCAACAAATGTTCTGATGTACCACAGACTTGAATGAGCATGTGGTTACACCCAATCACTGTGTATCTCAACAGGCCCTGGCGTCATTATGACATTGTTCACACCTGCCATCTATACAATGGCATGAAATTCAACTTGCAGTAATAGCAATTATAAATGTTGGCTAATTACAGCCCATCCTCAAATAACCTTGCTATTTTTTTCGTGTTGGTTTTAATATCATTTTTTTTGGGGGGGGGTTGAAACATTTTTCTATTTTTCTATACCTATTCTACACACGCACTACCAAATAATAACAACATCCATGCAGCTCTTTGCGGGCAATTCAGAAACTCTTTCAAAGGTGAAGGTATCAGTAGGAAACATGTAAAGGGGGTATGGGCCCTTTTGGTAAGACCCCTTTCACATTTGTGCAACTTTTCCTATGACTTTTGACACGAGTCACATTCAGGCCTCGTACACACGAGGGGATATGTCCGCTGAAAACGGTCCGATGGACCGTTTCAGCAGACATCTCCGCTCGTGTGTATGGGCTAGCGGAAAGATTTCTCCACCCGACAGATTTCAAAGCATGCTTTGAAATCTATCCGGTGGGAATCTGTCCGCCCGACATGTCTGCTGGTTAGTACACTTACCAGCAGACATGTCGTCTCCCACCGCCGCCGAATGGATTCGGCGCATGCGCGGAAGTGTTTAACTTCCTGGTGCGGTGACGTGGCGGTGACGTGGCGGCGTCAACGTCACCGCCGCGTCACCGCCACGTCACCGCGCCGTCCGGCGGCGGGGAACTTGATCCGATGGTGTGTACACGCCATCGGATCAAACTCCCGATCGGACATATCCGATGGAAATGGTCCGCGGACCGTTTTCATCGGATATGTCCGATCGTGTGTACGAGGCCTAAAAGTCGTGCCCCATAATTCCCAATGATAATCATTCATATTTGCGCGACTTCAAGTCGCACCGGCTTCAAAGTAGTCCCTGTACTACTTTGGTCCGACTTTGATGCGAGTTGAGGTCCCTAGACCTCAAGTTTACACAGGCATTCCCTGAAATCGTGTCAAAACCATGGCGGTAAAATTGCGTGACTTTCAAGTCACACCTGAATCCTAGTAAGATTTAATCTTCCAAATACGAGCACATGTCAGTCTTTTAAATCATATTACCTTAAACATGAATACATCAGGGTGTCATGTCCATTAGGATTGGCGACATGATTTTTCTCCGCAAGGTACAGTACTGTGCAACATTTTAGACAGGTATGAAGAAATGTTGTAAAGTAAAAATGCTTTAAAAAATATAGACTGTAATTGTTTCTTTTTTATTAATTTACAAAATACAAAGTAAAAAAACTGAAGAAAATTATAAATCAAATCAATATTTGATGTGACTACCCTTTGGCTTCATTCCAGCATCAATTCTTATGCCGTGTACACACGGTCGTTTTTTGCGATGAAAAAAAACGACGTTTTTTAAAACGTCATTTAAATTGATCGTGTGTGGGCAAAACGTCGTTTTTTTGTCTTAAAAAAAACGACCAAAAAAAAATTCCAACATGTTTGATTTTTTTGTGTCGTTTTTCAAAACGTCGTTTTTTGTTTCACAAAAAGTCACCGTGTGTAGCAAAAACGTCGTTCAAAACGACGTTTTTCAACCCGCGCATGCCCAGAAGCTAGTTATGAAGCGAGCTTCAATGGAAAAGAGTGGTGAACGTAACCTTGCTTTTTGTGAAAAAACGATGGTGTGTATGCAAAATTGTCTTTGAAAAGTGACGTTTCAAAAACGTCGTTTTTTACTTCACAGAAAACGTCGTTTTTTTTCATCGCAAAAAACGACCGTGTGTACGCGGCATCACACTGGCACAATTTGTACACTTGCACAGTCAGGGATTTTGTAGGATTTGAGTCAGGTGTTTGAATAATCAATTATACCAAGAAGGTGCTAATGATCATCAATTTCATATGTAGGTTGAAACACAGTCAATAACTAAAACAGAAACAGCTGGCTTAGAACGGGTTGTGGAACAGCCAAACTCTGCTACTAAGGTAAGGTTGTAGAAGACAGTTTCATGTTACAGGTCATACACCAAAGCAAGAGCATAGCAACAAGACACAAGGTAGTTATACTGCATCAGCAAGGTCTCTCCCAGCAGACTGGGGTTTCACAGAAATTGGCAAAGTTGAGGCCATAGATGCAGTGGTCAGTTAAGAAAACGTAATGCAGCTGATAAAAGACACATCATGCTTACTTCCCTTCAACACACAGAAGATGTCCAGCAGTGCCATCAGTACATAACTGGAGAAACACACCCATCCACCGTACGGAAAAGTCTGGCCAGGAATGGTCTTCATAGAAGAACTGTGGCAAAAAAGCTATACCTCTGGTGTGGAAACAATTCTAAGCAACTCAACTATGCATGAAAACATAGGAACTGGGGTGCAGAAAAACTGATGCTTTTTTGAAGGCAAAGTGTGGTTACAACAAATATTGATTTGATTTGTATTTCTCTTCTGTTCATTTACTTTCCATTGTATTAATTGATAAAAATAAACTATCAACACTTCTATTTCTAAAATCATTCTTAAAGTGGAGCTCCACCCAACAAGGGAAGCTCCACTTTTTCGCATCCACCGCTCCCCCCCCCCCTTCCACTGCCACATTTGGCACTTTTTTTGGGGGGGGGGTGGATACATACTTCCGGGTAAGACCACCGCACAACGATCACGGCGATCAACAAAAACCTTATCCTTCCCCTTCCACTGCCTTCTGGGAGACGCACAGAAGACACACAGGTCCCATAAGACAGCACAAACTAATTTTAGAAAAAGTGCAGCATGACTAGTAGTGATGAGCGGAATACGCCATATTCGATTTTGCGATATTTCGCGAATATTTCGAAGAATATTCGCGAATATTCGTTAATATCGAATATTCGTGATATTTAAAAAAAAAAAATTGCGAATTTTCGCCAATGCGAATTTTCGCTAATGCGAATTTTCGCGATTTTTTATTTTTTTTTATAAAATATCACGAATATTCGATATTTACGAATATTCGCTATATTTTATAAAAAAAAAAAAAAAAAATGCGAAATGTCGCTATTGCGAAATTTCGGTATTCGCGAATGCGATTTTTATTGCGAATTTTATTGCGAAATTTATTGCGAAATTTGAAAAATACGAATATTCGAAATAGCGAATATTCGCCGCGATATTCGAGATATTCGCGAATACTCGAATATGCAATATTCGTAGCGAATATTCGCAATGCGAATATTCGTGAGCAACACTAATGACTAGAGCATTTGCAATAGCAAACAGGCTGTGAAGCCACAAGGCGTCACTTCCTGTTTCTCTTAGTAAAGATGCCCACGCCTGCACCCACAGCTGAAGAACGAATCAGATAGGGGTGCCAACATCGTGGGATACTTGGACAGGTAAGTGTTTTCAGGACACTACTGATCACAGATTGAGGTAAAAAAGCCAATCAGCAGCTCTTTACCATGTGTCCAATCACAGCTGATCATGGATGTAAACAGAAGCCAGTTATCATCATTTCAGGGAATGCCAGTCTATAGAGCTGAAATCGCATCGCACACCGATCAAACTCGCACAGGACCCTTTTTTCCCCACAGCTTAGATTCACACCGCATGATGTGAACTGCACTAATGGAAAACAATGTTATTTTAATGACTTGCGAATTTGAGAAATCGCAACGGCTCAAATTCGCAATAGAATTCGCAGCAGTGTGAACCGGGCGTAAGTGTGTTTGTCTGAGCACTAATACACTGCCCTACAAGAATTATCTTGCCTTTGTGTGGTGAAGAGACGATCTCGAACGTGTTATTTGTATATACCGTATTTATCGGCGTATAACACGCACCTTCACTTTAAGATTGAGGTTTCAGGAAAAAAATATTTTTTACATAAAGAACTGTGAAGCAAATAAGGGGTCAGTGCCCATCAATGCAGCCTAATCAGTGTCCATCTGCAGCCTCACCGTTGCCATGAATGCAGACCCACCGTTGCCATGAATGCAGACCCACCGTTGCCATTAGTGCAGCCTGAATGATGCCCATTTGCAGCCTGGTAGGGGACAGGGAGGGGGGCAGGATAAGCGCCAACAGATTACATACAGGAGAATCTCCTGTTTACTCGGCGGCCTCTTTAATACGAAGTACCACCCCCTATGATAAACAGAACAGACGTCCAATGGCAGCCCAAGAGACAGGACTTCCTTTTACAGATGCCACAGGAGATTCTCCTGTATGTAATTTGGGGGCCACAAAAGATTTGGATATATATATATATATATATATATATATCCAAATCACCAGGGGGGCCGTACTAAACTGGAACGCGGGCCGGGCTTTGGACATGCCTGGCATAAACAATCATATTAGTTCAATAGATTGAGCAGTACAGAGGCTTTGCAGTTATACTCTTGTTTTGAAACAAGGGGGGATTCTTCTGGACCCCAATTATACGTACACAATCCAACCACCTCTAGACATTTGATCTCCTGGAATGTTCAATAACTAGAACTTATTGCCCTGTAGAATGTCCCTTTTCACGTTAAATAACAAGGAAGGGGGTGAGATGATTACCACTGGAAGATGCGGCAGGCACTGCATATCTTCGTTTTTCAGAGGGGACAGAGACGGGTAGGCTGCTTCCCAAGATGGTTGAAAATCTTTAGAGCTTCCCAAAACGGCTGTCTGGCAGAATTTGAGGTTTCCATTGACATGAGATCATGACTTGCTCCAGCCAACTGGTATCTCAAATCTATGGGGAGTTCAGTAAATGAAGTAAACAGATTCAGGCTTAGGCGGCGTACACACGACCGAGGTTCTCGCTGGAAACCAGCGAGAACCTCGCTGGAAGCTGCATTCCAGCGAGGACCTCGGCCGTGTGTACGCTCTCGGCGAGCATCCCATCGGGAATCCCGTCGAGCAGAAATAGAGAGCACGCTTTCTATTTGCTCGACGGCCCGTCTGGATGAATGGCTGGTTGCCATTCCTGACGGGCGGGTCGCCGATTTCGACGGCCGGCAGAGAACCTCGACAGGCGGAACGATGTGTTCTGCCCGTCGAGGTTCTCTGCCGTGTGTACGCGGCCTCACAAGTTATATTAGTGGCCCAAACAGTAAAAATGCAGAGCTGCTCAGGGAAGTTATACTTAGAAGGCAAGGTGCAATGATGCTTTCCAATGCAACCCCTGTGATATGACATGATCAAGTTCAAAGAACACATGTGGAAGCATCATTGTGTTGTGCTGTGTCAGCAGCTTTCCTGCATAGCTCTTCTTTTTCCTGGATAGATGATAAGCATGCTGGAAAAAATGTAACCTTTTGAAGGTTTTAGTTAAATCTATAGTGCTTTGGTACTTATGTTGAAGTAGGAAACCCTATGATGCCTGCAACTGAAGAAAGTTATGCCCCATACACACGATCCAAATATCGTACGAAAAATGACGTCCGAGGAAGAATCGTATGATAATCGGATTGTTGGTACAGAGCTTCCGTGAGCCGATCATGACAGTTCATCCGATATTATATTATTTCGGACATGCACGAAAATGTTCCTCGTACGATACCTAATCGTACGATTTTCGTTTAGTCAGTACAGTTGTTGTCCGAAATACAACATGAATACATTACAACACGACATCACTTCCGATTTTTTTTTTCTGTCGTACGAGAATTTTGTGAATTTTCGTGACTTTAGTTACCTATTAAATTTCTACTTGCGACTAGTAAACCATAAAAGTCGGTCGATCTGTCGTCCGATTTTCGGATCGTGTGTATGAGGAATTTGTCCCCTACATACGAACATTCAAGTTTCGAACTTTCAAAGATATGGACATGCGTTTGTATGTCCAATAATGTGAGTTAGTTCACATTTTTGGCATCAATTCTTATACTTGCATACTCTACAAGTGGTTGCACTTCTGTGTACTTTACTGTATACAGTAATTTATCTTTATTTTAACCTTTTTTTCCATGTATTTGTGCAAAATGTGTTATGAACCTATTACAGTAATTTATTGGGCTGATTGTGTTGACTGGGTACTTTGTTGGACAAACAAACTGGACTTACGAACATTCTCTCGGAACGGAACTCTTTTGTATGTAGTGGACTGTATAAAATAGTTTTTGCAGCCAATAGCATGGTGCCTAAAGGGAGGGTGCCTTATTAACATATCTTAGTCACCAGGGTGCGGTGTGAACGGGTACAAACCTGTGACATTCAATAAATAGACTTTGAATCGCAACTTTGCACAGTTTCTAAAGATCTTTTCGGTGGATGTCAATCCTTATTATTGCTCAGGAGAATGTTTATATTAATTCATTTAAATCTGAAAATATTCTCAGCCTTCTGATACTTTTTTGGGCTACATCATTTTACTATAGATTAATACCAGTAGATGTAGCTGCAGATCCAATTGTGCTAGAGCAAGGCAAGACTGATTTTTTTTTTTTTAAATTAAAGCCACTTTTTTTTAAAGCTACAGATTATTATTATTATTATTATTATAATACAGGATTTATATAGCGCCAACAGTTTGTGCAGCGGTTTACAACACGAGGGCATGTCATACAGTTACAATACAATACATATTATATAACACAATAATCAGAATGTGCGTTTTGTGATTAAATCATTTTAGTCTACTGCAGAACAATTCTTTATGGTTTAGCAACAGGAATTCACAACAATAATCTCTAATGCAAAATTAAGCTTGCTCAAGAAAACCCACTTGGAACACTTTGATAATACATTTTAATTCATCTGTGTTTTACCTGTGTCCTGCTGTGGCAAAGAATATTCCAGGAGAGATTTCAGCATTTCAGGGATATCCAGAACGCCTCTGACAACCTCGGATTTGGACATTGTTGCTGCTGGAATGGAGCACAGGCAGCAGAGTACACACTATGACACTTGTCTGGGATTACACAACAAAAGAACCCTAGGGAGGAGAGAGCTCAGGGCTATTACACTTAATGACTCTCCAATAGCTGTAAAAGGGAGGGAGCAGTAACATGGAAATTTTCCGAGACCAATGATATAAAAAGAGGATCTATTACTTAACCAGAAGGAGGACCTTTAGCTTGCAGAAGGGACTGGTTATGTAAGAGGACTGTACAGATAAAGTGTGTCACCAATATTTACTAACTTTAACCCAAGCAATGCACATAATAAAACATAACATTCATTCCAGCCATGCAAAGTAAAAGACACAGATAGGGGATTATTTAAGAAAGGCAAATCCACTTTGCACTACAAGTGCAAACTACATTTGCAAAGTGTACTTGAAATTGCACTGGAAGTGCAGTCGCTGTAGATCCGAGGGGGACATGCAAATAAAAAACAGCATTTTAGCTTGCACGTGATTAGATGATAAAATCAGCAGAGCGTCCCCTCATTTCAGATCTACCCCTCAGATTTACAGCGACTGCACTTCCAAGTGCACTTTCAGTTCAATTTCAAGTGCACCTAGCACTTGTAGTGCAAAGTGGATTTGCCTTTCGTAAGTAACCCCCATTGTGTTCCTATTAAAATAGATGTATAAGCTTATTTAGGCTGGGTTCACGCTTGTGAAATCACAGACATTGTATGTCTCTGTGTGATGCAAAATCAGTCATACAAACAGTATAGCTGAAATTGCATCATATTCGTACCAAAATGGTGCAGGACCCTTTTTTTTGGTCTGCACTGGAATCAGATTGCATGGGTGTTCACATTCCTGCACCATTTCACAGTACGCACTGCGATCTGTGAACCGATATGGGGGTGTCATTAATGTTACATTGACACCCACAGCGGTTCGCAGATGTCAATTGGAACCGCTGGCGTTTCAGGTGCAATGCACAGAATCCACATCGCACCAGTGTGAACCAAGCCTCAATGGTAAAGTTGAAATTTTGGTTTAACCCCTTAAGGACCGCCGCATGTACATTTACGTCGGCAGAATGGCACAGACAGGCACATCAACGTATATATACGTTGCTGCCTTGACGTGGGTCGGGGGTCCGATCGGGGCCCCCCCGGTACATACGGCGGTCCGGTTTGCTGTGCGAGCGATCCGGGACGAGGGGGCGGCGGTTCGTTTTTGTCCGCCCCTCCGGATCGCTCCCAGCCAATGCGCACGCTCCCCGCTGTGTCACTTCCTCCTCCTGTGTAAACACAGGAAGAGGGAAGTGATGTGATCTCTGCTCTCAGCGTTTTTTTTCAACCGCTGCTGAGGAGAAATCACATCACACAGTAAGGGCCAGATTCAGGTAGATGGGCGAATCTTTAAGTTGGAGTAACGTTTCTCATTTACGTTACTCCGGCGAAATTTTAGGAGCAAGTACTGTTATTCACATAGCACTTGCTCCTAAAGTTGCGGCGGCGTATCGAAAATGAGCCGGCGGAATTCAAATTGGGCGTGTATTATTATAACTAGGCGCGATCCCGCGGCGAACGTACTGCGCATGCGTCGACTGTCAGTGCGCATGCTCCAAATTCTGTCAGTGAACATCAATGACGTCAATCCCCATTCACGGACGTTTTACGCAAACGACTTTTTTTTTTTTCGACGCGATGACGACGGCCATACTTAACATAGTATACTCCACTAGGGGGCATGTATTTCTTTACGCCACGTATCTCTTACGGAAACGTCAGAAAGTCACTGCGTCGCGCCCGAATACGATCGTGAATTTCCGATTCCCGCTGATTAACATATTCTCGGCGTTAATCAGCGGGAACGCCCCGGGCGACATTTTTAAAATTGAAGTTACGATACGACGGTGAAATACAATTACGCCCCTCGTATAGTAACTCCAACCCGGCGTTTCTGGTTTTCTGACTAAAGAAAACAGAAACGCCGGCTCAAAGTGAAAGTTAGGCTGGATTATCACTGATACTCCAGCCTAACTCTACCTGAATCTGGCCCTAAGTCTGCACAACACTACACTGACACCAGTACACGCAGGCACACTTAACCCCTTGCGATCACCCCCCCCCTGTCACAGTGTCACTGAATGCAGTAATCATATATGTATGATTACTGTATTTAGTGTCAGTGTGACAGTCAATTAGTGTTAGGTTCAGGGTAGCCCCCGTACCCCCCCTAATAAAGATTTAACCCCTTGATCACCGCCCTAGTTAACCCTTTCACTCCCTATTGCCAGCATCACTAAGCGATCATTTTTCTGATCGCTGTATTAGTGTTGCTGTTCTCGCTAGGTGGCTATTTTTTTTTTTCATTGCGATTTTTATTTTTACTAAAGACATGTGGCTAAATAAATTGTGGCCTAAATGTTTGACTGAAATTTAGTTTATTTGATTTTTCTTATAACAAAAAGTAAAAAAAAGGGATTTTTAAATACAGCTTACCTGTAAAATCCTTTTCTTGGAGTACATCACGGGACACAGAGCGGCATATTCATTACTATATGGGTTATATGGAGTACCTTCAGGTGTGGACACTGGCAATCTCAAACAGGAAGTCCCCTCCCTATATAACCCCCTCCCCTAGAGGGAGTCCCTCAGTTTTGTAGCAAGCAGTATGCCTCCCAAAATGTTTCCCCAAAAGAGGGGTGGGAGCTCTGTGTCCCGTGATGTACTCCAAGAAAAGGATTTTACAGGTAAGCTGTATTTAAAAATCCCTTTTTCTTTCTCGTACATCACGGGACACAGAGCGGCATATTCATTACTATATGGGATGTCCGAAAGCAATGCTTTAATGAGGGGAGGGAGACATCTTCCAAAGAAGGATTCAATTTAGAGGTATACTCAAATAATAATAATAATTCCAACTTAGTCAAGAAAAAACTTTTTTTTTTTTTTTCTTTTTTACAACCAAGGGTGCTTCTGATCCCGAGGATCTTAAACTGCAGCCTGTAGTACTGCCTGTCCAAAGGCAGAATCCGCATTCCTTCTCACGTCTAGTTGATAAAACTTTGTAAACGTGTGGACTGATGACGACGTCGCCGCCTTGCATATCTGAGCCATAGAGATCTGATGGTGTGCTGCCCAGGAGGCGCCCATGGCCCTGGTAGAATGGGCCTTTACCGACAAAGGAGGAGGCAACCTCTTCAAACCGTAGGCTTGAATGATTAATTGTCTAATCCATCTCGAGATGGTGGATTTTGCAGCTGCCTGCCCCTTCTTGGGGCCATCTGGTAGAACGAATAACACATCTGTCTTCCGGATCTTTTCTGTAGATTTAAGATAGGCCTTCATGGCCCGGACAATATCCAAGGTATGCAGCAACCCCTCCTTTCTAGATGTGGGTTTTGGAAAGAAGGATGGAAGTACCAAATCCTGGTTCAAGTGAAATTTGGATATAACCTTTGGTAGAAAGGAAGGATGGGGCCGGAGAACTGCCCTGTCCTTATGCAGAACGAGATATGGTTCCTTACACGATAAGGCTGCTAATTCTGACACTCTCCTGGCCGAAACTATGGCGACCAAGAAAACCAACTTTCTTGTCAGTAAGACTAAAGGAATCTCAGCCAACGGCTCAAAGGGTTGTTTCTGTAGAGTGGACAGGACAAGATTTAAGTCCCATGGATAAATTGGTGACTTGACAGGAGGATTAATACGCAAGACCCCCTGTAAGAAGGTCTTTACCAGCGAGTGGGTGGCCAGCGGCCTCTGAAACCACACTGACAGAGCTGAGATCTGTCCCTTGATTGTGCTTAGTGCCAGGCCTTTATCCACTCCTAGCTGGAGAAAACTTAACACCCTATCAATAGTATATTTGCGGGAATTCCATCTTTTGGATTCACACCAGCCTACGTAGTTCCTCCACACCCTGTAATAAATCACCCTGGAGACCGGCTTTCTAGCCCTAATCAGGGTAGGAATTACCTGCCTAGACAGACCTCTACCCCTGAGAATCAGGGATTCAGCCTCCAGGCCGTCAAATTTAGACGCTGTAATGTAGGGTGGAGGATCGGGCCTTGTGAGAGTAGGTCTGGTTGTAGAGGAAGAGTCCAAGGGTCTCCCACTGCCATCTTCAGGACTAGTGAGTACCAAGTCCTCCGGGGCCAAGCCGGAGCTACTAGAATGACTGGCTTGTGCTCCACTCTGATCCTGCGCAACAGGCGAGGGAGTAACTGTAGCGGAGGGAATGCATATAGAAGTTTGAATTGATGCCAAGGGCAAACCAACGCATCGGTTCCGCAGGCCATAGGATCCCTCGCTCGAGACACGAACCTGTCTAGTTTCTTGTTGAACCTGGATGCCATTATATCTACGTCCGGCATTCCCCACCTCTGGCAGATTGTCTGAAAGACCTAGGGATGCAGAGACCACTCCCCTGGCAACAGACTCTGGCGACTTAAGAAGTCTGCCTGCAGGTTGTCCACTCCGGGAATGAATATCGCCGAAATGCAGGGTACATGAACCTCTGCCCACTGAAAAATCAAGCTCACCTCCCTCTGAGCGGCCTGACTCCTGGTTCCCCCTTGGTGGTTTATGTATGCCACCGCCGTGGCATTGTCTGACTGGATTCTCACCGGGAACCCCTTTAATCTGGAGGTCCATGCCAGAAGGGCTAGGCGAGCAGCTCTGATCTCCAAGATATTCATGGGGAGCTGCCTCTCTGCTTTCACCCAAGTTCCCTGGCGAGAGAACCCCCTCGAAGACCGCCCCCCAGCCTGCCAGGCTGGCGTCTGTGGTAACTACCTTCCAGACAACAGGGCTGAAGGATTTTCCCTTTAGAAGATTCTGGGGGTTCAACCACCAGGCCAGGCTTTGTCGGACCCTTGATGATAGCGTCAAAGGGGACTCTAAGGCATGTGCCCTCTTGCCCCAGGCTGCTAGAATGGCTGCCTGTAGGACGCGAGTGTGGATCTGAGCGTATGGTACTGCCTCGAACGTGGCCACTAGCTTGCCTAGTACTCGCATACACAGGCGAATAGTTGGTTTTTTCTTGTTTAGAACCAACTGAACCAACCCCTTGATAGCCTCGATCTTTACAAGGGGCAGGAACACCCTTTGCTGTTCTGTGTCTAACCTCATGCCGAGGTATTCCAACTGCTTTGTAGGCTGGAACGTTGACTTTCCCCGGTTTAGGACCCAGCCGAATCCTTCGAGGTACCGAACCGTGAGGTTTACTGCCTGTTGCAGACCCGGCCGTGAGTGATCTATGATTAAAAGGTCGTCCAAGTATGCTAGGACTGTGACCCCTTGGATCCTTAAATTGGCCAGAACTGGGGCTAGGATCTTCGTGAATACCCGGGGGGCCGTGGCCAGCCCGAAGGGGAGCGCCCTGAATTGGAAGTGTCGCTGCCCCACCGCGAAGCGTAAAAATCTTTGATGCGACTGAAAGATTGGTACATGAAGGTAAGCATCCTTTATGTCTATGGAGGCCAGAAAATCGTCCCTCTGAAGCGCGGCGGCTGCTGACCGGATGGATTCCATCCGGAAGGAACGAACCCTTAGGTAACCGTTTAACCTCTTTAGGTCCAAGATTGGCCTGACATCGCCGTTGGGCTTTGGTATGACAAAGAGATTGGAATAGAAACCTAGCCCTTGCTCTTGGGCTGGCACCTCTATTATTACGTCCTGGCAAAGCAGGTGATCCAAAGCTGCCAGCAATGAGGCCTTCCTTGCTGGATCCTTTGGTAGCCTTGATTCTTGAAAATGAGGCGGAGGACACCTTAGAAACTCCAGTCTGTAGCCTGTGGTTACAGATGCCCGGACCCATTTGTCGGGGATCTTGGCTTCCCAAACTTCTGAGAAGAAACGAAGCCTTCCCCCCACCCGCGAGAGTGGGGGCGCCCCTTCATAAGGCAGACTTAGGGGCTGTCTTTGTCGGCTTGCGATACCATGGCCTCTTACCCCCAGGGGCCTGTCCCTGCGATCTACTGTTAACGTTGGATCGTGCAGGCGGCCGTCGATACTGCCTGGAATTTGAGGGCCCCGAGACAGGAAAGAGCTGCCTTTTAAATGTAGGACCCCGGAATGTCTTTTTGACCGGTAAAAGGGTACTCTTGCCACTTGAAATAGTCTGAATATATTTATCCAGATCATCTCCGAAGAGTCGTCCTCCATGGAAGGGAAACCCTGCCAGAAGCTTTTTGCATGGGGGCTCCGCCGCCCAGTTCTTCAACCATAAGAGCCTTCTCATGTGCACCAAAAATAGTGATAAACGAGAGGCCTGCTGGATGGAATCTTTTATAGCATCTACAGCAAAACACAGAGCTCTGGGAATGTCCGAAAACTCTTCTGCTTGTTGGGTAGGCATGTCCTTTAACATTTCTTTTGTCTGGTCTTTTAACGCCTGACAAACTCCAATTGCAGCCACAGCTGGCTGTACCACTGCTCCTGCCGTAGCAAAGGATGCTTTTAAAAGTGTCTCTAACCGTTTATCAACCGGATCTTTAAACATATGTATGTTTTCCACCGGGCAAGTTAGTGATTTATTCACACATGAGATGGCTGCATCCACTACTGGGAGCCTCCACCTCTTGGAGAATTTTTCCTCCATGGGGTAAATGACCGCAAATCTTTTCGGTGGCAGAAAAATCCTGTCCGGCCGTACCCAATCCCGAAAGATCAATTCCTCCAAGAGAGGATGGACCGGAAAAACTGCGTTGCTTAACGGAGCTTTCAAAGAGCCCAGAGAGGATACCGGAGGAACCTGAGGCTCTGGCAATGGTAAACTAAATGCCGAGCGGACCATGTCCGTCAAAGACTGTACCCACAGTCTTTCTGTCTGGGAGTCTGAAAATGGTTCCTCAGAGGCAGATCCCTCAATCCCTGAACCCTCTTGGTTCAGGTCTAGTTGATCCTCCTGTGATTCCAATTCCTCCGGAGAGAGAATCTCAGCATCTGAGGATACACCTCTTGGTGATGGGGATCTAACCCGTTCCTTACCAGGAATAGCTCTAGCGATCAATGCTGCTATTCTCTCTTCTAGCCCCCCTAGGGATACGGCTAGCATCTCCTCTGTGATAAACACAGGGCTGGGCTGATCTGGGCCAGCCTCCGCACCAGATCCCCCTAATGGCTCATCCAAGGCGCCCTTTATGTTAATAAGTTGCGGGGAAAGTATCGGCATATCATCAGAATCAGAGGGGGAACCCCTTTGTTTTTTGGTCTTTTTTGTACCCTTTGACCCCGAACCTTTGGAAGCCATAATACAAAATCGAGGGACTCCGCCAACAACAACAGACTGTAGTGGCCAGGAGTACAAAACCAGAGCTTAGGGGACAATAGATCACTAATGCCCAAAAACTGATGGGGCCCCGTATGTTTTTCTTTTTTTTTTTTTTTTTTTTTAAATATATATTATATATATATATATATTTTTTTTTTAAAACATACAGTGACCCCAAATTTAGTTTGCCAGCCTCCAACCTGCTGCAAAAAGGGGAATTTCTTGGCTTAACAAAAAAGGCATTGGAACAAAGTCCAGCATGTACTACCCCTCTTCCGCCACCGGGAGTCACTGTTCTGCCGCTCTGCGTCCTCTCCTTCTGAAATCAGCCTCAGACTGAGCACTGATAATGCCTGCTGATCTATAACAGCACAAGGCGCGCCCCTGCATGACGCCGCAGGCACACCCCCCCCCGCCCTCCTCTCTGAACGGCGCGAAAAAACGTCTATAAGACGTGCGCGCGCGCGCGTATGCCGGAACAGGAGGAACATGGAGGAGCCGCGCTGCTGGAGACCCAGGACTGCAGTATCAGGCGGCAGATTCAAACCCCCGGCCAGGTAGGACTCTCCAAAGGAAGAAAGCAGCAGGTTAGCTAGCACACATTCTTAGACAGGGGAACCTAGTGATGGGGGAAAAAAGGGGTCATCTTGTCTTTCTCAGACATAGTGAGCAAGGTTGCCAATGCAGAGCATACTTAGGCTATCCCCCCTTTTAGGTTACCCCGGAGAGCCTGCTGTCGAACCAAGTCCCGCAGGCTCCCCCTTACCTGCTCCATGCTGCAGGATGTTTGTCCAGCAAAACGATCCAATCTTCTCCCATCTCCGTGGGTAGCGTAGTAGACCTTCAGGCCCTGGGGTCCTATGAAGGTACCCACTGTCCTGGACCTATATAGCACCCTGGCAAACAGGCACTTATGGTTTTTACAAACTCCAAGTCCTGGGCCCAGGGTCCAGCCCTCCAAAGAGGAGCATTATAGGCAAAACCCCACGGTTTGGGGCCCGGGTACTGTCCACTTTGGCACTGAGGCTCCTTGGACAGATCCAGTTAGCCCGCCCTTAATCCCAAGGATGTGGAGCAAAGCTATTCCGTGACCAACACCTAAGACACTGGCGAAAAAACTGAGGGACTCCCTCTAGGGGAGGGGGTTATATAGGGAGGGGACTTCCTGTTTGAGATTGCCAGTGTCCACACCTGAAGGTACTCCATATAACCCATATAGTAATGAATATGCCGCTCTGTGTCCCGTGATGTACGAGAAAGAAATATTGTTTTTTTTTCAAAATTGTCGCTCTATCTTTGTATATAGCGCAAAAAATTAAAATCGCAGAGGCGATCAAATACCAGCAAAAGAAAGCTCTATTTGTGAGAAGAAAAGGACACAAATTTTGTTTGGGAGCCACGTCGCACGACCGCGCAATTGTCAGTTAAAGCGACGCAGTGCCGAATCGCAAAAAGGGGCCTGGTCCTTTACCTGCATTTTGGTCCGGGTCTTAAGTGGTTAAAAAAATAATTCCCCACAGCTTTGGCTGTAATGAAGAATGCCCCATGTTGTGCAGACAGATGGATCCTGGAGAAATCTTCACTGCAGGCTTGCCTCCAGGGGCGTTGCTAGGTGCCAAAAAGACCAGGGGCTTCAGCCCGAAGCCAAGCCGGCACCTGGGGGGGGGGGGTCGGGCGTGGTCGGTGGAGTGACGCGGGGTGACCTACCTGACACACATACCCTGGTGTGTGTGTGTGTCCTACATACACTGACCTGTCCTACATACATACACAATCAACTATAAACCATACAAGTTGAAGATGAGGGATGTGTTAACAGCAACCCACACAGCAACCCACACAGCGGAGAGCTCAGAGCGGACACTTCTCCTGGGGAGGAGGTGAGTGATAGAGAGAGAACACACATTACACACTGTACATAGATAGAGATCACACTGTACATAGAGATCTGTCATTGGAGGATTATTATTACATACAATGTCATACAATGTAACATGATCATTGCCTGTAATGTGCCGGATCGTTCTCAGGTTGGGATATTGTGATTGTATGATTCTGGTTGTAGTACTGTGTGGTGGGTTATTATTATGGTGTTATTATTTGTTAATATACTATTACTATCTATCATATGATCTCTACATTGTACTGAACCCTGGATATAATATGATATGTATGTTTGCTATTATATGGCGTATTATTGTGATTAGATTAAGTATAGTAATCTAGTCACAATAAAACGCCATATAATAGCAAACATACATATCATATTGTATCCAGGGTTTAGTACAATGTAGAGATCATGATAGATAGTAATAGTATATTAACATATAATAACACCATAAAAGTGGCACACTTTTTTTTCCTCTCCCCCCCACCCAATCCGCCCCCAGCACCAGCACAGCTCAGGTCAGGTAATCAACACTCACCCCATTGCAGCGGGCTCCTCCGGTCATCCTCATCCCCCTCCTCTTCATCGGTGCAGTCAGTGGCACTCGGACTTGCCCGATCGCTCCTCCGCTGCCCTGATCTGAACTCTCCTGACTACCGATTTAGCGCCGAGCTGTGTTGTGATGCGGCGGCGGCGGCTGCGGGATTGGAAACTCCCGCCTTCTGGAGTCGGCGGCACGTATGATGGGCGTCACACATCCCACAGTTGGACATTGGACCACTGGGACGTCCATCATCTGCAGGCTCCAGAAGGCGGGACCTGTGACTCGGCGGATCAGATCCAGTGTTGCCAACCCCCTGAAGTGCAATTTACTAGCAAGTATACCAAAATTTACGAACGGCACCAATTTTTTATTGGCAAAAAATCATGAAAATTACTGTCCGAGCCGCATTTTTTACTGACACTGCAAAAGTACCTAAAATTACTTTGTTTTTGAACTATAAACACATAGCTAATGCTATTATCAAATGTGTAAGTTAAACAAAAGTAAAAAAAAAAAAACATTTTTCAATTTACATGAAGGTTGGGTTACTATAACCCAGCCAGCACAGAGTTCCCCCTCACATCAAAACATCAGAGTCTGCTGGGTGCCCCCTTACAGTTCAAGGGAACTCTTAGGTAAAGGGGAACACTGCAGATCATGATGTAAGGGAAAACTCTGATGTGGGGGGAGGGGCTCTGGTGAATAGCGGCTACCTTCGGCAGAGTGAATAAACTAAGGTAAGGGGGGGGACATACTACAATGAGGTGGACAGAGGCTGCAGACATACTGCAAGGAGGTGGACAGAAGCTGCAGACATACTACAGCAGGTGGACAGTGAAGGATAATGAATGTATCAAAAGTCTCATACTGTATGTGAGTGTCTTTTGTATTAACAAATGTCACAGGGCTGACTGAAGGAAAAGATATCTTTGGATGTATGTATATATAGCCCTGCAGAGCTCAAGTATCACACAGCCAACTCATATGTTCTAAGTCACACTTGACCTATGTACAGTAATATCCTTATACAGCTAGCAGTGCCTAATAAGAGAAGTTCATCTTTGCAGCAATAATCGTCCAATCAGCTTACATGTATATTTTTGTACAACTCTACCCCTATAAAAGAGAGCTGCTGGAACAGAATAAAGCAGAGTGAGTTTAACCTATCATCGTGTGTGTCGTTACTGCAGGGTTAAATTCATTCTCCCGGTACCGAGGGGTCATCGAATCAAGGTGGTCCGTATTTAATCCTTACAATTTTGGGGGCTCTTCCGGGTTTTAGGTGATCTCCCTCTATCTGCTGCAGCCTTTGTTGTGCGGCTGGAGGGCTCGGATCAAATCCTATATCCCATAGTCTTGTCAGTCAGGGACTGACTTAAGTTTATGTCAGGGACATATGTAAGGGTGGTTGGCGCCATAATTTTATGATATCGGGGATATCTAGTGAATCTCTGGGAGATTTAAGACACCTTGATTCGATCGCTCATATTATTGCTGCTTTTAAAGTATAAGATAACATTTTTAGAGTATAAGCATTATTTGTTTGTGTGGAACAAGAGTCTAGAAGGTGAGCTAGACCAAAAAACCACGTTAGACGTTTGTGACAAGGTATAAGACGCCCCGTCTCCACGGCTAGGCGAAAGCTGTTGACCCGTGTCAGGCGAACGCAAGTGATACCAAGTCAGTCGTCTGTGTATCTAATGACTTAACAATGTTGTAGAAATTGTTTGAGTTTTGATATTTCTAATTGGGATCTAAAATCAGCTAAATTAGTTTCAGTTACCCCTCCTAAGAACCTTAGGCAAACAAGTTATTTCCACCTGTCCCGAGTGTAAGACAGTTTATTTAGGGTAAATGTCCACGAAGCTATAAATTGTAGTAAACTCGGGCTAACTTACCGACAAATTGTGAAAATATAATCAAAACCAATATTCTACGATATTGTGTAACAAATGACCTGCTAGTTATGTATAGATAAAGAACTACGAGTTACTTATATTTTGCAAAAATACTTATGCAAATTGTATTATCTAGGCAATAGTTAGAATTCCCAATAAGATTTGTACCATATTTAATCCAAGCAAAGTGGGGTCGTGCTTCTAGTGTGATTGGCACAACGATTTTGATTGTGTTAATACTACAATCGGTCACAGATTAGGTTGTGTTTATCCCACTGACAAACTCCGTTGTTTGAACCAATGAGGACCAAACATAGTAAAATTACCTCCTACCCCCCACCAAATGTCAAAAAATGTTTTTTTTAAATAAAAATAATAATAAAAATAAAATAAAAAAAGTATACAAAACAAAATATAAAAACCTGTAAAGAAGTTCTTTAATAAGGAAAATAAGTTTAATGCTGCATGTAAATGTTTGGGAATATTTAAGCCCTAAACAACAGAAATGTGTTATTACATGTCATTCAAAGCACAAACAAGAACAGAAGTTTAAAGGAAAAACTATTGATTAAGATTATGTAATAACTGTATAAAATTCAGTTAATGGAAAACAACAAGGTCTCTAGAATTTAACAAAAATCCTACAGATTTGGTTGCAGGAAATAAGGATTGAGCAATTTTTACAATAGATTCCAAACTTGGTTTTGGTTATTAAATTAAAAGTAGTAGATTTTTCTAATTTCCTTAAGGTTTTCCTAGGAAAAATATTAAAATACTAAAGTTTTGTTCAATCTAAAATGAGCAAATATTGTAGAAAAAAAATATTGTTAAAAGTTTTTAATTGAGTAATAAATTAAGGACTAGGAGGTTGCTTGGAGTAATTTTCTCGGGGAAACGCAGGTCGGTTCATGCGCAGGAATCAATCTGAGTTTCACGAGATTGTCCACTAAATAATTTTTAGATGGGTTAACAAATTGTATAGTGAATGGTAGCATGGTAGCTAAGACTGACAGTGACAGATCATTCTCTGGGAGTGTGACATGTAAAAGAATGTACTATTAACAGAGAAGCAGATGGTCAGTCATGCCATGACAGTTTTTTCACTTCTATGGATCAGAACACATGTTAGTGTTTAAATCTTTTTTCAGAAATCTGAAATAAAGGTTCATGGATCTGAAAAATATATTTAAAAAGGTATTACTAACTAAAGTAATTGTTTTGAAAAAACATGTGGGTTTTGCACCATTTTTTTTGAAAAATTAAAAGGTGTTATTTTAAGGAGATGAGGTGTCAAGATACAAGGCTTTGATTAAGCTTTGCCTAGTGACAGCTGGATGTTAAAAAGAAAGGTAGTTGAAGTATAAATACATTAAGGCAGAAAAATAATGTACTTTAACATAATTAAGTGTCTTACAGAAATAGAATATTTAGGAAAATCCAACCTAAATTAATGTTATTTTGCAAAATTAAAGCAATTATAAGTAAAGTATAGTAAAGAAAAATACAATAATATGGTAAAAATATTACTTTTACAAAATATAAATTAGTCACAAGATAAGAGGGGGTTTTTGAAATAAAGAAACCCGCTGTCTCAACACACAATTATCAGGGAGACAGAACTAAAGGCTACAGACCAAATAGAGGAAGACGGCCACCTAGAGGACAATCTTTCCCTCAAAATAATATTACCAGGGAACAAGGCAATAGAGAGCTACAAGGCAGACCGTGCTATAATTCGGCCGTATTGGCCACTGGGCCAGAAACTGACCCATGCCTGATCGAAGGGTACCAAATGACACTCAGATCGTGACAGACCGACCAAAAACAGACACACAGCCCAGATTCACCATACTGCACTCCAATAAACCCTATATCCAAAGCAGATGGAACAACTAGATTTGTGCAAGACCTACGGGCAATAAATAACTTAATTGTGCCCTTAGCCCCAATAGTACCAGATGTCACTACGCTTCTTTCTCCATTCCGGCACACGCTGAATATTTTTCTGTAATTGATTTAAAAAAAACGCATTTTTTAGCATACCTGTTCACAAAGACACCCGACCTATTTTTGCATTTACCTTTGATGGTCAACAGTTAACCTGGTGCCGTATGCCCCAGGGATATGCTGATTCACCTGTTGTGTACAGCATAGTCCTCCAAGCCACATTAAAACCATGGCACCCCCCCCAAGGTTCTGTCCTGCTACAATATGAAGATTATCTCATCATTTGTAGTCCATCAGAGGAGGCCTGCAGGGAAGATGGTTTATCACTGTTAAAATGGTTACATAAATGTGGACACAAAGTGTCATCCAAGAAATTACAATGGTGTTCAAAACAGGTTGAATATTTAGGCTTTGTTCTCAGCCAAGGAGAGAGGAAAATCAGTCCTAGCCGTATCCGATCTGTCTTGGGCCTGGTCAACCCAACCACTCAGAAGGAAATGTTATCCTTTCTGGGTATGATAAATTACTGTAGACAGTGGATACCGGATTGTTCCTATTATGACAATATTCTGAGACAAAGCACACTGTCAGATAAACCCAGAGAGGTTGTATGGTCACAAGAAATGTCTAAAGCTTTTGAAATGTTAAAATTAGCCATGACATGTAGTCCCGCTTTGGGCCTCCCTGATTATGTAAAGCCATTCCAGCTATATGCAAGGGACAATTGTAAAACCATGGCGGGGGTTCTGATACAAGAACACGGAGGCAAATTTAGACCTGTAGCTTTTTTCTCAAAGGTAATGCCGGTGTCTGTTCAGGGCATGCCGGCCTGTCTAAGGGCATTGGCAGCCTGTGCAATGATGGTTGAAATGGCTGTTACCTCTAGGACACCCTACTGTACTGTACACAACTCACCATGTGATCCATCTCCTTAAAGGAGTGCACACTCAACATATGTCTGCCCAAAGCCTGAGCGGCTATGAAGTCACCCTTTTAGGAAACCCTTCCCTTTCAATCAAGTATTGTGCTCCAAATTCAGGTCCCGCAACTATTCTCAATGCCCTACTAGGGTTAAAAGGAGAATCAGATAATATTCCACTTGACCATGACTGCATAGCCACAGTTTCCACCGAGACTTCACCCAGACTAGACATGGCTACTACACCCATACCTGACTCACAGATTGTGTTTGTAGATGGTTCATGTACAAGGCCAAACGACAACACATATAATGCAGGTTATGCTATTGTCAGCCTACCAGACATAGTTCACGAAGCTAAACCTATCCCCTACCAGTCTGCCCAAGCAGCTGAACTAATAGCCTTAACAAGGGCCTGTGAGTTGTTCAAGGACCAACCAGTAACGATCTATACTGACTCCAAATATGCCTTCGGGGTGGTACATGACCACGGAGTCATCTGGGCAAGACGAGGATTTGTGGGTGCAGATGGAAAACGCATCTCCCACTCACAATTAATAAATGACTTACTTTCAGCGGTCCACCTCCCTTCAGAGATAGCTATTTTACATTGTCGGGCTCACACAGGGGGAGGGGACCCAATTTCAAGAGGAAATGCACTAGCTGACAAGGTAGCAAAAGAAGCTGCACTACAACAACTAGCTACTCTACAACTGCCCATTTTGAAACCTCCCTCTTTAGATGAAACACAACTGTTTGTTGAATTACAGTTCTCTGCCAGCCAAGCAGATCTTAATGACTGGTGTTACCCAGTATTGCAAAAAAGTCCAAAGAGTGGACTAATTTGCAAAGAGGGGAAACCATGTATACCACAGGCCAGTGCACCAGTGTTTATAGCCCAATACCACGGGGTGGGACACAACAGTATAGCGAACACAATTACGTTACTGAAACAAGATTTTTATATCACTGACCTTGCACAGTTAGTAAAAGGGTTTGTGCAGCGATGCATCACCTGTCTACGAAACAACCCGAATAACCCGAACAAAGCAACTCATCAACATCTAAAATACCCAACAACCCCGTTTACTCACTTACAAATAGATTTCACCCACATTCCCCATGAAAAGGGCAAACAGGAATATGCTCTGGTAATAGTGGACATGTTCTCACGATGGCCAGAGATATATCCCACAAAAGCCGAAGATGCAAAAACAGTTGCCAGAATTTTAACCCAACACATTATTCCCAGGTGGGGATGTCCACTTGAAATAAATAGTGACAAGGATCAAGGGATCGGCTTTTACCTCTAAGGTAAATCTGGAATTGGTAAAAGCCCTCAAAATAAATTGGAAGTTCCATGTCCCATATCATCCCCAGAGTTCAGGAATTGTAGAGAAAATTAATCGCACATTCGAGGATAAACTGAGAAAAGCCACAGGAGGTACCTTTCATAAGTGGAAGGAGGTACTGCCAATTATTCTAGCAGAAATAAGAATGACACCTCACAAATCTTTAAAATTATCGCCATTCGAGATTTTAATGGGAAGGCCATTCCCCACACCTTGGGCCAAGAAACCCCTTACTCTACAAGAAGGAGATTTAGAGCAGATTCAGGATCATTATGTCAGGTCACTTATAACAAAACTAGATGAAATAGAGCAAAATATTATCTGTAAGTTTCCTTCTCTCCCTCAGGACAACACCCACCCTTTCAGACCAGGAGATGCTGTGGTGATAAGAAGATTGTCCAAGGACAAAAAGGCCAAGGATTTTGCTTATGGACCAGAAACCACCGTGGTAGCCGTGACCCGCACTGCCGTTTTGACTGAAGAAAGTCCGACCTGGATCCACGCTACTCGAGTGAAATTGGTACCCAGACGACACGAAGGGGTATTAACGAGGGCAGACAGCCCTGACCCCCTACAAGAAGTACTAACGAGGGTAGATAACCCTGACTTCCATCAGGACCTGCAAGAGGTAATAACGGGGACAAAAAAGTCCTGACCTCCAACAGTCTGAACGCAGGGTATTAACGGAGGCAGACAGCCCTGACCCAGAAGACCATGACGATCCTGCTATCACTGAACTCTGGCAAACTGTGGCTACTGATAGGACTGATTTCGGTTTCAATCTTTTCCCTGGATCACAACTAACTGTATTTATCATCCTGAAGATTTGGGACACATAAAAAGTATTTGTGGAGCATCCAACACTCAACAACAGAATAATACACATGACAGACACAAGAGGAAGCTAGAAATATTGCTAAAACATGGGACCCTTTTGCAAACATAGATTCTGGATTAGGAATACTGACATGGTTGAAAGGTGCTGCCATAACCGTTATTATGATTATTCTTTTTGTTTTGTTCCTATATGCTTGTTATAAGCTTATTGTGTGCATAATTTCCAAGACATCCCGAACGCTTGATCCTGTTGCAGCAAATAGGATTTATCCGAGTATGTATTATGATAGAAGAAGGAATTCCACGCCCAGTCATTATCAGAAATATTTAGCCAAATATAGAGAAAATCTAAAAGAAAAGGAGAACCATATAATCTGATGGATTCTGTGGTTCTAAGAGGGGATTGAAGGATAATGAATGTATCAAAAGTCTCATACTGTATGTGAGTGTCTTTTGTATTAACAAATGTCACAGGGCTGACTGAAGGAAAAGATATCTTTGGATGTATGTATATATAGCCCTGCAGAGCTCAAGTATCACACAGCCAACTCATATGTTCTAAGTCACACTTGACCTATGTACAGTAATATCCTTATACAGCTAGCAGTGCCTAATAAGAGAAGTTCATCTTTGCAGCAATAATCGTCCAATCAGCTTACATGTATATTTTTGTACAACTCTACCCCTATAAAAGAGAGCTGCTGGAACAGAATAAAGCAGAGTGAGTTTAACCTATCATCGTGTGTGTCGTTACTGCAGGGTTAAATTCATTCTCCCGGTACCGAGGGGTCATCGAATCAAGGTGGTCCGTATTTAATCCTTACAGACAGAGGCTGCGGATATACTACAGGTGGTGGACGGAGGCTGTGGACATACAAGAGGTGGACGGAGGCTGCGGACATACTACAGGAGGTGGACGGAGGCTGCTGACATACTACAGGTGGTGGACGGAGGCTGCGGACATACTACAGGTGGTGGACGGAGGCTGCGGACATACTACAAGAGGTGGACGGAGGCTGCGGACATACTACAAGAGGTGGACGGAGGCTGCGGACATACTACAAGAGGTGGACGGAGGCTGCGGACATACTGCAGGTGGTGGACGGAGGCTGCGGACATACTACAGGTGGTGGATGGAGGCTGCGGACATACTACAGGTGGTGGACGGAGGCTGCGGACATACTACAGGTGGTGGACGGAGGCTGCGGACATACTACAGGTGGTGGACGGAGGCTGCGGACATACTACAGGTGGTGGACGGAGGCTGCGGACATACAAGAGGTGGACGGAGGCTACGGACATACTACAGGAGGTGGACGGAGGCTGCGGACATACTACAGGTGGTGCCAGTGGAGACAGGCTGCAGACATGATGGTGCCCTCCTCACAGTAGCCTCCTCCTCTGTCCATCACCATCATATTACTTCTCCACATCATCAGTGCGCTGTGTCCTCCTCCTGTGCCCCTTTCACCTCTCCACAGGTCAGGGCAGCACTGTGGCTGTGCTGCCCTGACCTGTGGAGAGGTGAAAGGGACACAGGAGGTGGACAGCACACTGATGATTTGGAGAAGTAATACGGTGGACAGAGCACATCAGTCTCTGTGTCTCCTGCATGGCACGGCTTCAGGCTCCCAGTAATGTCCAGGCTCTCCTCTCACTCGCTATCCCGCTTGTATCAGCCCAGTTTCACTCACCTCGAGAACGTCGGCATCCTCACTGTCAGTGCTATGAGGGCAGGAGACTCGCACGACTTACGCCAGCCGCTGTTGTCTATTCCAAAATGGCGCCAGCAGTGCCATCGCATTACTGCGCGCGCGCAGCCCGGCCGAGCGCGAATGGCGCATGCGCAGTTGTATGGCCAGCTCGCGGACATGTTTTTTATGGGCGCCGGTGAACAATCACGGACGTTACGTACACCCGATCGCTTCCTGCTCTGCGGCGTTCGGGGCTAAATAGTGTATGGTGCTATTTTGAGACTCGGGGCTTTTCAGGGGCACATTCGGGGCTCCAGCCCCCCTAGCCAGGGCCTAACGACGCCTCTGGTTGCCTCGTCTTTTCCTATCTCTGTGCTTCTGGCATGGAGTGGTTAAAAGCTTTGGTCTTTATTATCTCCAGTCCTCAAGGCGCCCCAACAGGTCATGTTTTCAGGCTTTCCGTTATTTTGCACAGGTAATTTGATCAATTTCAGTGCCTTAGTAATTACCACAGCCATTTCATCTGTTGAAAACATGACCTGTTGGAGCGCCCACGATTTTCCTTTGTAAACATTTGCTTAGCAGAATCGCGGGATGCCCAAAAGAAGTACAAGAACTTAGCACCCTGGGCCCGGATTCACGTAGGGCGGCGTATCTTTAAAGCGGCGTAGCGCATCTCAAATACGCTACGCCAATGTAACTTAGAGAGGCAAGTGCAGTATTCACAAAGCACTTGCTCCGTAAGTTGCGGCAGGGTAGTGTAAATTGGCCGGCGTAAGCCCGCCTAATTCAAAGTAGGAAGGAGGTGGGCGTCATCTATTTAAATTAAGTGTGACCCCATGCTAATCAATGGCTGGTCGAACTGAACATGCGCGCGCATGCTCAGAATCACGTTGCATATACTCCATAAGATACGTCGGCGCAATGCCTACGACGTGAACGTAACTTACGCACAGCCCTATTCACGTAGTACTAGGTAAACGGCATGCGCGACATAAAATTAGACGGCGTCGTTCCCTGACCCATACCTTTGCATTAGCTGCGCCTGCTATAGCAGGGGTGACTTTATGCCGGACGTAAGCCTTACTCAAATCGCGGCCGGGCGCATCTACGTTCGTGAACCAGCGTATCTTACTCATTTGCATATTTATAATGGGAACGCTGAATGCGTCCAGTGTAACTATGCGCCCACGATATGCCGGCGTAGGCAAGTTACGTCGGACGGATGTTTTTGGATGTATCTCGCTTTGTGAATCGGCGCAAAGATGCGACGGCGCACATTTGAAATTACGGCGGCGTATATCCTTTGTGAATCCGGGCCCTAGAGTTTAGGCAGGGATGCTCCTCACAATTTTACTTGCCAGGAGTAGATATCCTGGTTGACTGTTATGCTCCATACACACGATCGGAATTTCAGATGGAAAAGGTCAGATGAACTTTTTCCATCGGATTTTCCGATCGTGTGTAGCCCCATCAGAGTTTTTTCATTTGAAATTTCCGATGAATTGCATCGGACTTTAGATTTAGAACATGTTCTATATTTTTCCGATAGAATTCCGTCGGATTTCCGATGTGATTTGGCCAGGCAAAGGCCCGATCGTGTGTACGCGGTACTAGAGATCTATTGATTCTCCCTAACTTTAGCCTGGTCGCACTTGTCTCTATTACCACTAGGTGGCCTGGTACTTGGTGGTGATAAATATGAGAAGGGCAGCACAAGGTCAATTTATTGGTATGTGGGTATCTCAGTCAATAGGCAAGGGTTTATTTGAATCCCATGGCCTGCTGGGAGCACATGGCACATGGCCTGCTGGGAGTTATATATTTGGGTGGAGTCAGGTGATCACGGGTGACCCTTTTTGTACCCCTTAACCGCCTGTTTTACCCCAAAAAAATTTGTGAGATCCGCCCCACCTTCCATCTTAAACAGAAAGACGAGACCCGCCATTTTCTTCTCCAAGGCCGAAACCGACCCCCCACTCTCCATATGTCTGGCTACAAAATATATAACCAACCATCCCTTCTCCACCTCCCCCAGTTCAGTGTCCGCCAACCGCTTGAAACATGCCCCTTCCTCCCATAACTTTTTGTACGCAGACCATGTCGGCCCACTCACCGACTTCCTGATCCAGCCCGCTGCGATTCCAACGCAATTCCCCACATCCAACCCGGGCATGGGACCCCTTCCTTGTCCGCCTGTGGAGCCAGCTCTCTGAACCTGTCCCACTGAAACCGAGACCAAGCATCAGCGAGTCTGTTGTCCACGCCCGGAATGTGCACCGCATACGGAAAAATATTCCATTGTAAACAGCGCAACACAAGATGGCGCAGTAACCGAACCACCGGCAAAAATGACCCGGAAATCCGGTTAATAACTTGCACCACCCCCATGTTGTCGCAGTTCAACCTGATTTTTAAATTCCTGCACTCCGCCCCCCAAAGCTCAATTGCCACCACCACCGGGAAAAGTTCTAACAGTACTAGGTTCTTTTCAAAACCCGCTGCCACCCAGGATTCGTGCCACGCCTCCGCGCTCCACCGTCCCTTGAAGAAGGCCCCATAACCTGTGGACCGGCCGCATCCGTGGCCAGGTCTAGGTCAAAATTGCTGACCAGCCCTGACATCCAAATCGCCCGCCCATTGAAGGCTTCCAGAAACGTGTGCCACACCTGCAAATCAGCTTTAAGGTCCACCGTCAGGCGAATAAAATGAGTCGGAGACCTTGCTGCCGACAGCCGTCGGCAGAAAACCCTGCCCATAGGTATGATACGGCAGGCAAAGTTCAACTTGCTCAACAGGGACTGCATTGCCCGCAACTGAACCTTGTTCCGCCCTATCATACCCCGAATCTCCAGCCGAAGATTCTCGACCTTGTCCACCGGGAGCCTGCACTCCATCTCCTCCGAATCAATCAATATTCCCAGAAAACTCAACACCGTGGTCGGGCCCTCCGTCTTGTCAGCTGCCAATGGCACCCCAAACCTGTCCGCAATGTGCTGCAACGTTGCCAACAAAATCGCACACACATTGGAGGACGGAGGACCCACGCACAGAAAGTCATCCAGATAGTGAATGATTGAATCCGAACCCGACACCTCCCTGACCACCCACTCCAAGAATGAACTGAACGTTTCAAACAACGCGCAGGAAATGGAGCAACCCATTGGCAAACATCGATCCACGTAAAACTCCTCCTGTCACCGGCAACCCAACAGCCTAAAACTGTCCGGGTGAACCGGCAACAATCGAAACGCAGCCTCAATGTCCGATTTTGCCATGAGAGCTCCCTTCCCATAGCGCCGAACCCACCGCACCGCCGCGTCAAATGACGCGTACAACACCGTGCATTCCTCGGGATTAATCCCGTCATTCACCGACCCCCCCTTTGGAAAGGAAAGGTGGTGAATGAGGCGAAACTTGTTTGGTTCCTTCTTAGGAACCACCCCCAGGGGCGAAACTACCAAATCCGGCAAAGGCAATTCCGTGAATGGCCCCGCCATCCTACCCAACTCTACCTCCTTCGCTAACTTTGCCGACACCACCCCAGGGTTCTCCAAAGCAGACCACAGGTTCCTTGCCAAGGGAGGCACCTTCGACAATGAACAGGGAATGACAAAACCTTCGGAGAACCCTGACGCGAGCAGCCGCGCCGCTGCCCTGTCTGGATACCTATTTAGAAAAGGCTCCATCCTTTCCCCCCTCACTGGCGTCGTCCCTTTTTCCAGCAGCCTCCCCCGCCCGCTTTCCTTTTTTGAAACACCGGGACAAGGGGTGGGCACCCCCACAACCGGAGCACTCATGCTTAAAGCGACAGGTTCCCCCAAACTTGCAGGAACCCTCGTTGTATTGCCAACACACCCCCCACTTCTTTCTGGCCAGCGATCCAGAGGTGGGCGTACCCCCGGCCCCCCCGTGAAAAAACGGGCTATTAGTCCGGGGCGCAGACATCATCCACATCCACAGAGTAATCTCCTTGTGATCCCACCTCAGTGTAGGTGTAACACCATCGGCGTTACTTTGTACAGAACATCCTTAGACAGCTGCGCTCCATTCAGCACCCTGTCATCGACACTTTCGACGCGCCGTCGAATCCTGCGCTCCGTCCAGCACCCTGTCCTCGTCACTTCCGACGTGCCGTCGAATCCTGCGCACCACGCTGGAACGCGGAAGCGGGCCCAGCGTGTGTCCCGCGACAGGCTGGCTATTTAAACCCCCTCTGATGGCGGCTGGGTGTCTGGTTATTGAAGTTGACGCTCGCCGCCATCTGAGACCCGAGACCCCCTCCAGAGACCCTCAGATCCTCACCCTGTGAGGAGATCACCAGGATCACAGGATCAGGTTCTACTCCAAGGACCGTGCTACTGTCTATGACTTTCTCCTGGACCACAGAGCTGGCAATCTACAGAACCATAGAGGCATCTTGCACCTGCTTTTAGTCTCTCTCCAGGAAGGAACTCCTAGCCACATCACATCTAAACCGCAAGTACCCACAACTAACCATACCAAGCCTGTATACTGGAATACTGTTCATGCTGGATTGGATACTGTGATATGTTCTAGATTGCCTGATATCATATGTTTGTAGAGACTGTAACGCCTTACCAGAAATCTCCAATAATCTATGGTAGATACACCACACCATCAATAGGAGATAGTTCACAGGAGGTTGTGATGAATTAACCCCATAAGCTCTGTATAACATCTTAGAGCAACCAGGTGGTTTAATCGGAGTATCCTCCAGAACAAGTGACTACCCTTCATCTCCTATTCATGGTGACGGCGTAGTCATTACAGAATAACCAGACCCAATATATATATATATATATAGATGGATCCCGCTGATTTAGCGAATCATCTACTGGGACTCACTCAAAGGGTAGATACCCTAACTACCTCTTTAAATGAATTACGCCTTGAGAATGAAGCTCTCCGCCAGCAGAACCTTGCTCAGGTTAGAGAGAGACCAGAACCAAAAGTCTGTTCTCCAGAACCTTTCTCTGGGGATAGGAAACTCTTCCGGCAATTCATCAGCTCTTGTCGCTTGATGTTTGAGCTACCTCCCCGTACTTATTATTCTGATAGGATTAGAATTCTCACCCTCATCTCCTACCTCAGGGGAGAACCTAGAGTTTGGGCCGACGCCTATCTGGAAGAACACGGAGATCTCCTTGGAGCTTTGGACACTTTCCTCGCAGAAATGTCCCTCCTCTATGAGGATCCCAATAAACAGTTGACTGCTGAAAATTCCATCAGAAACCTCAAACAGGGGAAAAGACCAGTGGAGGACTACATTTCTGAATTCAAATGTTGGTGCCGAGAGACCCAGTGGTCGGATATCGCACTCAGGAACCAATTCCGGCTTGGCCTGACGGAAACTTTGAAAGACGAAATCGCACGTGTAGAACTTCCACCATCCCTAGAGGATTTAATGCAACTGTCCATCACCATTGATCGACGTATTCGTGAGAGAAGAGCTGAACGGGCCAATGCGTATTCTCCTTCACCTTTCAGGAGAGCCAGATCTCCCCCCAAGAAGCTTCCGATGGAACTTGGTGCGATTAAAGGACCATTAAGCACAGCGGAGAAACAACGCCGCAGAGACCAAAACCTCTGTATGTACTGTTCAGCTCCTGACCATGTTGTATCCACCTGTCCCCTTCTTAAGAGGAATTCGGAAGGTAAAGATCACCACAGAAACAAACTTAATTTCACTGGTACTATTTCTAACCGTTAAATTTTTATTGTTCTTACATTACAGTGGGATCAAGAAAGGTTCTCCATTGAAGCAATGGTCGACACTGGAGCCTGTGGAAACTTTATTGACTCAAAGATTGTAGAATCTAATAAAATACCTTGTGTGTTCAAGCAAACCCCTGTGTCACTCACTTTCATTGATGGTTCCAGTTCTCCCACAGGTCCAATTACATTCCAAACCTCACCCCTTTGGGTGACTTGCGGTTCAGGTCATACTGAGAGCCTCATTTTTGACGTCATCCCATCACCTCTATTTCCAATAATTCTCGGAATACCTTGGTTACGTCTTCATCAGCCTACCTTCCAATGGTCTACTAGTTCCTTAACCTTACAATCCTCTTACTGTAAAGAGAGTTGTTATCCTAATTGTTCTATCTCTTTTACAGAATTCTACCCTCCTGATCTTCCACCTTATCTACATGATTTCGCCGATGTTTTTAGCAAAACCAAGGCAAACTTTCTCCCCCCACACAGGATCTATGATTGCCCCATAGATCTCATAGCTGATGCACCGATTCCGACTGCTCGGATTTATCCATTATCTCAACCTGAACTTGTACACCTCAAGGATTATATCGACGAAAACCTCAAAAAAGGTTTTATCAGACCTTCAACCTCTCCAGCGAGTGCAGCAATGTTCTTCATAAAAAATAAAGACGGCTCACTCCGACCAATTATCGACTACCGTGCACTCAATAACATCACCATAAAAAACAGATATCCACTACCATTAATTCCAGAACTCATCGAACGACTCCAGACCTCAAAAATCTTCACTAAATTAGATCTGAGGGGTGCCTACAACCTCATAAGAATTCAATCTGGTGATGAGTGGAAAAGGCTTTTAAAACACGCTATGGCCTCTACGAGTACACCGTAATGCCCTTTGGGTTATGCAACGCACCTGCTACTTTCCAATACTTTATCAACAACATTTTCCGAGATTTGCTCGACGTTTGCGTTGTGATTTATTTGGATGATATTTTAATCTATTCAGATTCTCCCGAAGAACACATCAAACATGTACGCTGGGTTTTGGCCAGATTGAGAACACACTCTTTATATGTCAAACTTGAAAAGTGTGTTTTCAGTCAGCGCAACATTTCTTTCCTGGGATATCTAATTACCCCAAACGGAATACAGATGGAATCATCGAAGGTACAGTGCATATTATCCTGGCCAGTTCCCCATTCCAGGAAGGCTCTGCAACGTTTCCTCGGATTCTCAAACTACTACAGAAAATGTATTAAGGACTTCTCTACGATCGTGAAACCACTGAACAATCTCACTAGTAGTAAGACGCCTTTTTCCTGGTCTGATCAGGCACAGAAATCTTTTGACCTTCTGAAGCTTAGTTTCACCTCCGCACCAATCTTACAACTTCCTAACCCACTTTACCACTTCACATTAGAGGTAGATGCCTCACACTTTGCTTTGGGAGCTGTACTCTCTCAACAAGCTTCATCTACTGAACCTCTACATCCGGTAGCCTTCTACTCTAGGACACTATTACCTGCCGAAAAGAATTACCCCATTGGGGAAAAAGAACTCCTTGCTATAAAGGATGCCCTGAGCAATTGGAGACATCTCTTGGAAGGTTCCAAACACCCCATTACCATCCTCACTGATCATCGCAATTTGCAACATTTGAGGGCCTGTAAAACCCTTTCCGCCCACCAAGTCAGGTGGAGTTTATTTTTCGATAGGTTCGACTTCAACATCTCCTATCGTCCTGGTACAGAAAATGTCAAGGCTGATTCGTTGTCACGTATGCATGACAACCAGACAATTGAGACACCTCCCCTTTCTATTATTCCACCCGATCGATTCATTGGAGCATCTATTCCTTTCCTGGACCTACTGATCCAATCTCTCCCTAGCGAGGTTCCCCTAATGCCCCAGGGTCTCAAGAAAGAACCTAACGGGCTATTTACCTACAACAATAAGATTTACGTCCCCGCCACCTTACAACCTCTACTTCTCAAACAACTTCATGATGCTCCTCTGGCAGGTCATCCAGGAATAAGTAAAACCATTCATCTAATTAAAAGAAATTACTGGTGGCCCAAGCTTTCACAGACAGTCAGTGATTATGTCAATTCCTGCGTGATATGTGCTACCAACAAACATTCCAGGAAGCCGCCCTATGGTCTCCTTACTTTGATTCCAATACCTGAAAGACCCTGGGATGTGGTCTCTATGGATTTTATAGTCGATCTCCCCAGGTCTCAAGGTGCCAACACAATTCTAGTTACAGTAGATTTATTAACAAAGATGGCTCACTTCAGAAGACTGCACAAGCCTTCCTTCAGAATGTCCTTAAGTTACATGGGTTGTCCTCCCAGATTATCTCTGACAGAGGCACTCAATTCATTTCCAGATTCTGGAGAGCCCTATGCCAGGCCTTGCAAATTGATCATCGAATGTCCACTGCTTATCATCCGCAAACGAACGGACAGACAGAACGAGTAAACCAAACACTGGAGCAGTATTTACGCTGTTATTGCACCCATCTACAGGACGACTGGCTTCAATTTCTTCCTCACGCCGAATTTGCGTATAATAACGCTTCCAGTTCTTCCTCCGGATTTTCTCCTTTCTATGCAAACTATGGGTTCCATCCCAAATCTGCTCCAGTCTCCGTTCTCCCTAACAATGTTCCCGCTGTAGAACATTACCTCTCCACCTTAAAGAGGACCTTAGGAATACTCCATTCTAATCTTTCTGCAGCCCAACAAAGACAAAAGAAGTATTATGATTCCCATAGAACTCCACCGCCTAAATACAAAGTTGGAGATTTAGTTTGGCTCTCCACTCGAAATCTACGCCTTAATATCCCTTCAAGAAAACTCGGCCGCCAATTCACTGGTCCCTTCTCCATTTCACATCTCATCAACAATAACACCGTTAAGCTACTTCTACCTCCGGATTGGAAGATACATCCTTCTTTCCATGTCTCACTTATTAAGCCTTTCACTCCTAATCCGTTCCCTAACAGAGACCCTCAACCCCCTTCTCCTGTTGAGGTTCTCGGTGAGACTGAATATGAGGTACAGAAAATTCTGGATTCCAGGAGACAAGGATCTTCCCTGCAATACTTAATCCGTTGGAAGGGTTACAGCCATCTTGATGACTCCTGGGTAGAATCCTCCCACATTCATGCTCCCCGGCTCATCAAACAATTTCACCGCAGATACCCTGATCGACCATCACCTTCTGGGTGTATATTTGGGACCCCCTTGAGGAGGGGAGTATGTAACACCATCGGCGTTACTTTGTACAGAACGAGCGCAGCTGTACCATCCTTAGACAGCTGCGCTCCATTCAGCACCCTGTCATCGACACTTTAGACGCGCCGTCGAATCCTGCGCTCCGTCCAGCACCCTGTCCTCGTCACTTCCGACGTGCCGTCGAATCCTGCGCACCACGCTGGAACGCGGAAGCGCGCCCAGCGTGTGTCCCGCGACAGGCTGGCTATTTAAACCCCCTCTGATGGCGGCTGGGTGTCTGGTTATTGAAGTTGACGCTCGCCGCCATCTGAGACCCGAGACCCCCTCCAGAGACCCTCAGATCCTCACCCTGTGAGGAGATCACCAGGATCACAGGATCAGGTTCTACTCCAAGGACCGTGCTACTGTCTATGACTTTCTCCTGGACTACAGAGCTGGCAATCTACAGAACCATAGAGGCATCTTGCACCTGCTTTTAGTCTCTCTCCAGGAAGGAACTCCTAACCACATCACATCTAAACCGCAAGTACCCACAACTAACCATACCAAGCCTGTATACTGGAATACTGTTCATGCTGGATTGGATACTGTGATATGTTCTAGATTGCCTGATATCATATGTTTGTAGAGACTGTAACGCCTTACCAGAAATCTCCAATAATCTATGGTAGATACACCACACCATCAATAGGAGATAGTTCACAGGAGGTTGTGATGAATTAACCCCATAAGCTCTGTATAACATCTTAGAGCAACCAGGTGGTTTAATCTGAGTATCCTCCAGAACAAGTGACTACCCTTCATCTCCTATTCATGGTGACGGCGTAGTCATTACAGTAGGGCGGACAGCCCGCCGTTGGCAGAACTGCTCGTCATACCGCAGCCACCCTGTCCCCCCATAAGCCCGATAGGCCTCCCCTATCGCGTCCATATATTAAAACAGCGCCGCGCAATGTTCCGGGTTCTTCTCCCCTATGACGCTGGCCATAATCGCGAACGCCTGCCACCAATTGCTAAAAGTACGAGGGATCAACCTATACCTCCTCTTTTCCTCATCCTCCTTCTTTGAACTGTCTGGCTTCACCCTATCTAGGTTGAACTTTTCCAGAGGCAGAAGGGAAAAAATCTCGACATACTCACCTTTCACGATTTTGTCCCTGACCTCCTGTTTCAGGTGCGCCCCCAACGGCCCATCGAAACAAACATATACTTCACCTCTTGCGGCATCATCCAAACGCACAACGTCAGTCCTACCCGCCGCTGGCTTCTCTCCCCCTTCCCCCCCCCCGAACCATTATCAGTCACCACCCCTGTGTCCCCCACCACCGTGGCCTGCGCCCCCAAGGACGCCGCCCCCGCACCCCCAGCAGGGCCAACCCATGGTGCTGCCTGTGGAGGAGTCCCGGACCCCCCTGCAAAGCGTTGCAACAATTCCCTCAAACCCCCCAACAACTCCTGCATCCCCCCCGGGGAGCCCTGGGCGGCAGGCACCCCGCCCGTCACCCCGGGACCCCCGGTCGGTGGCACCACATTCTGAACATCACCCCCACTACACGGAGGACCCCCTCCCCCAACAATGCACATAAAGCAGAAGCTACATACCCAGAAGCATCAAGATTGGACTTACCGAGCTGGCCGGGAACATCCCTCACAGCGGTCACAGGCACATCCCTCGCAGGCGACTCCTCAGGGCGACTTTCCTCCTCCGAACCGGATGCTTCACCCTCCGATTGATCTTCCCAGGCCGGCGTCATCGGCGATGTCAGCCCCCCAGGCGAGGAAGGCCTGGAGGCCGAGGATCCCAGCCTCCCGGCGGATCGTCCTCTCACGCTCGACCCGGCCGTGGACGTCTCAGCACCCCCGCTCCTCCTGGCAGGGCCCCGATTGGACCCCCCGCTGCACCCTGGGGACTCCGGCCTCCCCCTGCCCTGGAACCGGTGGCCGCGATCCGGGACGGCCCCCCGGTCGTATCACCGCTCCTCCCATGCTGAGTCCCCCCCCCTCGCCGGCCCTGTAGTGGAGGGGGGAACCGATCGTCCACTGCTGCCATGCCGATCGGGCACGGAATGGGCGCCATTCCCGCCCGTAGCCCCGCCCCCCGAGGTCGTCCGCCGCCCTGCGTTCCGCCCGCCTGCCCCCCCGACCGAATTGGATGCCCGTTTTGCCGGAGGGGGCGACTGAGTGTCTAAGGGGCTCCTGCTGCGCCGCTGGGATCCCGCCATAGGCCCTGGCGAATACCGATCCGGCGGCCGCGATCGGCGGCCGCGTGGGGACACCACCCCGCTGTCCTGTGACCCCCCAGCTTCATCCACTAAAAGGCCCCCCACTTGCTCCTCTAACCAACCTGGTCCCCGGTAAGCCGCCGCGGCACGCAGCCGCGCTAGAATGAGGTCCACGTTCTGCATGATGCCAGGCCTAGCAGTGCAGGGAGCAGAGAAAAACCTGCCTCCCTGTAAAATTCCTCCCAACTTGTGTCATGTGGGTTCCCCCGCCCCCGTATATATAGGGCTCCTCCCCCCTGTCTCTTCCCAGCCTACGGCCACTCCCCTGAAAGCACCTCCTTCCAAAGTTAACCCTCTGTTGGCCATCTTCCACCCCAGTCATTTTGTCCTGTCACTCCGGGCCTCTCTTGTCCTTTCTTGACATTTTATATGCTCTGGCAATCCTTATGGCTTTCTCAAGATTTAAGTCTTCTTCCTGCAGCAGCTTTTCCTGAACTTCCTTAAACTTACTGCCCATCAGAATGCGGTCTTTGATCGAATTTCCAGCATCATAGAAAGCACAGTCTTTGGCAAGCAAGCGCAGCTGTGTCACCCATTCATCCCGAGACTCACCTCCACACTGCTTCCTCTCATAAAACAGTTTCCCTTGCACTGTGGAGTTTCTCCTTGGGTTGCAGTATGCCTCAAACTTTGCAAACATTACCTCTGGTTTCTTTTTGTCCTCTGCAGTGATGTCCCCACATGCTTGCCATGCTCTGCACACATCACGTCTTTTTTGTCCCACACAAATCAGACTCTTCTGTTCTACACTTCTGGTACCATGTAATGATTTTTGCATGACAGCATGATCTTGAACATGAGCTTGGTCTTTATTCAGTAGCCTCCATCTTAGAACTAACCACAGATCCCCACCCCCAGATCACATGACCAAAACTGTTAACTGTTTCCTAACAAGATAAGGAACTGGGTATAACAATTGAACTTGAAGTATAACAAAGCATACACATCATTACAGGGGGTGACGCTTGAGGAAGATACCACTGTGAAGATTGGAGGAGCTCAAGGGATTATGGGGCTTTAAATCAGTGGGTCTAGTGAGACCAGGAGCTCAGTGTACTGAAGAACTACAAGGAGGAGTTGTAGTGAAGGTGAAGAAACTGTTAAAGACTGTTGCCATAGGAGACAGCATTCCTGCACGTGCAGATGTGGTGTCTTGCTGGATGCCTTTCCCTGCATGACTGTCCTATTGAAGTCTCAAAGTCTGCCAATTGAAATTGCAACTACCTAAGGGTGTCCTGTCTCTAACCCTCTCTCCCCCACAACAGTTTGTAAGAGAAATAAACATCTCTTTTGCATTCAAGAAGTATCTGGCACCCAATAACTTTATCCACCTTGCACCCACTATGCCTCACAACCCACCATATACAGAATGATGTAAGCTATCTCTGGCCCTGGAGGTTCTCATTAGACTGAAGGAGGCAGGAGACCTTGCTACATTTGGCTCCCAAAGTGGGACAAAGGCAGCCGTCGCCCATAGCCAGGGCTGTCTTAATAAGAGGGCACACCTGGGCACTGCCCAGGGGCTCCAGCTTCATGGGGGGCCCTGCACTTTCCCCAAAGCAGCTGGTCCTTGAGCCAACACTGCCCCGAAATTGGGGGCCCCATGATGACACTAAGAGTGATAGATACACAGGGGAGGCAGTCTGCTTCCTACCTACCTGATGTCTGTTTACCTGCACTGTCATCGTTGTAAAGGACCCCAGAGCATTTCTTTGCCCAGGGGCCCATGATGCTATTAAGATGGCCCCGCCCATAGCAACTGGCTTCAGCTACATCGGTATTTCGTCTGGCTCCGTGGGAAGTAACAGTTACCCTTCTCATAGACTGTGTTGTTGTGTGCACTACCAATGTGGGGAAGAACCATCAAGTCTCGTTGTTTAGGGGAAAGGATCAGCCTGGTCTTTTGATACTTCACGCCAGCACTGTGAGGGTTAGAACAGACTCCAAATTGGACTCCATACAATTTTGGAGCGCCGCAACAAGAAGAAGGCAGCGTCACAGTTCCCAATGAACATTTGCGCCAATCCATTGACAGGGGGAGGAGCTCCCGCTCTGCAAAGGAGAATAAGGAAGTGCTGCCATGTGCACCTGATTGTGGGTTAGAGATGTAGCACTCACCCCCGAAGGAGTTGCTGGTTAGAATTGGGATGGCCTGTTACCTCTGTAACTCTGCCGTCTAAGGTAGTTGATGAGAGCAGTAATGATGGATTGTCCAAACAGCAGGTGTCTTTTATCTTATGCTTTTATTTACCCAACATGGTAAACAGTAAAACGTGCAGTGAAGGTAAAGATGTATCAGAAGGAGAAATAGCAGGTTCAGGCGTAACAATGAGGAAGACAGTCCTGCTTCCAATAGCACTTTTATCTTCTTCACCACTCTAGCCAGAGTGGGTTTAGCATACCTGGACAGGCCTCTGCCACAGGCCTGGCAGCCAGAGTATCACTCGGAACTTTGAGGGAAGCGAACCTCTGCCACAGGCCCCTTCCTAGAATTTCGATCACAGAGAGTATTCTCCTCAGTAAGCTTTAAGCATGAGTAACTTCAGGTAGTTTGTAGTTAGGTTGCTGACTGACAGGCGACCGATGTCCAGCCTTTCAGTGTCCAGCCACCTCGATCCCGAATGGATCATAGGGACCCAGTCGATCACTGGGGCCCAGCCACGACTCAGATGCTCCGAACCAAAGTGGGCCCAGGAACCGAGAACACCGCGTGGCACGTGCACCCCGGCCTGGTAGGCCATAACGCCGGGGCGCGCAGTGCAGACACCCTAAAGGTGGGTGACGCACTTCCAGAACCAGGAACCTAGAGCGTCCCGTCTCTTATGTACCCTCTCCCTGCATGCCCAGCGAGGCTCAACCCTCCCGATTGGCTTCCGAGAGAGAGCACCCCAGCTTCGACTCCACTGCCGCCACCTATTGCCCCGGGGTGGTAACAGCACCCCAAGAACAACAGGACGGGCCCACAGCACAGCCAAGCCAAGACAGAGACCCAATCCAATTAAATCAACTGGATGAGAGCTAACTAACTCTCTCACCCTCCTTAAATTTAAAAGTACATGGGCGCTATACAGAGGAAGATGGCGCAGTTTGTGAGTGACATGACAGATTGGAGAAAGTATGCTCCAGGTATTTGGTCCGAGCGACGTGAAACCTGTCTTGATTGACACCGGAGTGCGTTATACACCAAAGGGCAAGCTTGCCTTGTATACGGCTAGAGGCTACGAGTCTCTGGGACTGATTTGTGGAAAAAAAGTGTTATGGCCTGACCACGCAGTTGAGGCCTTGGATTGTCTGTGGACGCTGTGGAGAGCATCTTTTCGAGGTTGTCCATCCAACTCTACCTCCGCGCATCCTATATATTGATTAGGATAAGAATGCTGCCATCCTGTCTTGCCCAGGACCCAGTGCACCAATCGCTCCTCGAGGCCAGGTAAGCCAGCGAGAAGTGAGAGTGGTGTGCCTGTAGGGGAAGTGATGCCAATGGCCGTCAAAGGGGATGCCCCAGTTGTGCCAGTCAAGGCACTTGCCAAGCGCCACTACATCCCGAACGAAGAGTGCTGTACCATTTCAGATTCAGACATTCCATCTGATGGTCTATCTGATTCTGGCTTGATAACATGCACACAAGTTGACACAAAGGGGTTTGAATGGCTATTAACCAGTTTCGGACCAGCCACCACAGTTTTACTGTGGCAGGTTGGTCCGGCTGTGCAAAATCACGTTACTAAGTCAGGGATATGCAATTAGCGGACCTCCAGCTGTTGCAAAACTACAAGTCCCATCATGCCTCTGCCTCTGAGTGTCATGCTTGTTGCTGTCAGAGTCTTGCTATGCCTCATGGGACTTGTAGTTCTGAAACAGCTGGAAGTCCGCTAATTGCATATCCCTGCTATACGTAATGCGTGCGGCCAGCTGGGGGTGCGCGTGCACGCCCCACGCTGTCCCTGACGAACGGGTTCGATCAGGAACTGATCAATTCCCAAGCCCAGGCCAATGAAATCTTGGACCTGGTGATCGGTCCTGACCAATGAGAGCCTTCCCCTTGTCTGTGTAACTGTAAACACTGACAGGGGAAGTGATGTCACCTCTCCTGGCGTCTGTCTTTTCCTTTCCAGACCGAGAGGAGAGAGCATCAAACAGTGAGTTGCACAACACTACACTGACACCAGGTCACGTAGGCCCACAATTCAGCCCCGATCACCCCCCCTCAGTTAACCCCTTCACCACCTGTCACTGTGTCATCCAGTACAGCAATCAGATTTTATTTTTTGAATCTGTAATAGTGTCATTAGTGACAAAAATCAGTGTTAGGGTAATTAGTCTTAGGCCCAGATAAGTCTTGGGATCCCTTCTAACCCCCCCAATAAAAGTTTAACCCTTGATTACCCCGTCACCTGTGATCACAGTATAAGTGTCATGGGTGACACAGTTTAGCTAGTTTATTTTTTATAGTGTCATGGCACCCGCCGTATTTTTCCCAATGAAAGGTTAAACCTCAAAACCCCCGCGGGTGATCAAAGTTAGGTTTTAGCATCAGATAGGGTCTGCGTCGCCCCAGGCAGCATCAGATTAGTGCCAGTTGTGCCAACACCCACGCATGCACCCAGGGCCGGCCTTAGGCCTTTAGGCGCCCTGTGCGAGAAAGCTTTACAGCGCCCCCTAGTGACCACGTCTCTCCGTAACCACGCCCCTCCGTAACCACACCCATTTCTCCAATACCGGCTCCATTTAACTACTTGCCGACCGCCCCCCGTCATATTACTGCGGGACGGTGGCACTGTTTCGCGAGAGCACGTAGCTCTACGTCCTCTCTTTAGCGGCCACTAGGGGGCCCGGCGCGCACGCCCCCCGCACGCCCCCGAGTCCCACGCGCGTGCCCGGCGGGTACGATCGCCGCCAGGCACACGCGATCGCTCGTTACAGAGCGGGGAACGGGAGCTTTGTGTGTAAACAGTCAGCAGGGGAAACGCTGATTTTCTGTTCATACAGTGTATGAACAGAAGATCAGTGATTTCCCCTAGTGAGTCCACCCCCCATACAGTTAGAACACAAACAGGAACACACTTAACCCCTTCCCTGCCCCCTAGTGTTAACCTCTTCACTGCCAATGGCATTTTTATAGTAATACAATGCATTTTTATAGCATTGATCGCTAGAAAAATGCCATTGGTCCCAAAAATGTGTCAAAAGTGTCCGATGTGTCCGCCATAATATTGCAGCACCGAAAAAAAACGCTGATCGCCGCCATTACTAGTAAAAAAAAAAATATTAATAAAAATGCCATAAAACTATCCCCTTTTTTGTAAACGCTATAAATTTTGCGCAAAGCAATCAATAAACGCTAATTGCGATTTTTTTTTTACGAAAAATATGTAGAAGAATACGTATCGGCCTAAACTGAGGAAAAAAAAATGTATATATTTTTTGGGGATATTTAATATAGCAAAATGTAAAAAATATTGCATTTTTTTCAAAATAGTCGCTCTATTTTTGTTTATAGCGCAAAAAATAAAAACCGCAGAGATGATCAAATACCACCAAAAGAAAGCTCTATTTGTGGGAAAAAAAGGACACCAATTTTGTTTGGGAGCCACGTCGCACGACCGCACAATTGTCAGTTAAAGCGACGCAGTGCCGAATCACAAAAAGTGCTCTGGTCTTTGGACAGCAATATGGGGGTAGATTCACATACACTTAATATTCCGCTGCGTAATCGAAATACTCTACGCTGCCATATTTTACCAGGCTCTACACCGAATCCTGGTAGATTTTTGCCCGTACGCTACGGCGGCGTAGTCTATTTCTCGCCGCGTAATCGAAATACGCGATTGGGGGGCGTGAAGCATTTAAATTAAGCGCGTCCCCGCGGCGATCGAACTGCGCATGCTCCGTTCAGAAATTTCCCGCCGTGCATTGCGCGAAATCACGTCGTTACGTCATTCGTTGTTTGAGTAGCGGCGTTTACGAACATTCCTATTCCCGGACGACTTACATTAAAAATAATAAAAGACGTTGGAAAACGTAGAAATTTGACGCGGCAACGACGGCCATACTTAACATGGGCTGTCTAATATTAGACCAGCAAAAGGCTGGTATAGTGTTACGCAAATAAAAGATGACTAAAGGTGCCGTAAGAGATTGCGATTGAAGATCGTAATTTCGGGGATCGTCGGCAAAAGCTCATTTGCACACCCCGACGCGGAAAACGACGGGGAGTCCACCCAGTGGCCGCAATTTTTTTTGCAGCGTAGATCCGAAGGCGTACAAACACGTAATCCAGTTGAATTGAAGCCCGCAGCCGTCTATTCATGGTTTGAGGTTTTCGACTAGCTAGAAAACACGCGTAATTTGAAATTACTTCAATCTAACACCAGTTAGACAGGAGTAATGGCTCTCTGAATCTGGCCCATGGTCCGGGGCTAAAGTGGTTAAAGCCTTCCATTCCGTTAAGTTCCCAAAAAACAGATTACAAGCTATAATAAAAATAGAACTTTTATTCACACGGTATAATAACGCCACCTATACTATAAATCCCACGGCATATTAACACCGCCTATACTGCAAATCACACGGTATAATACCACTACCTGTAAATTTACAATCAATTATCAAACATAATTACAATAAAGTATTTTTTTTACTTTTGCATTTACTGTTCCTTTAAGAAACACCCTATTTAACCACTTAAGACCCGGACCAAAATGCAGGTAAAGGACCTTGCCCCTTTTTGCGATTCGGCACTGCGTCGCTTTAACTGACAATTGCGCGGTCGTGCGACGTAGCTCCCAAACAAAATTGGCGTCCTTTTTTCCCCACAAATAGAGCTTTCTTTTGGTGGTATTTGGTCACCTCTGCGGTTTTTATTTTTTGCGCTATAAACAAAAATAGAGCGACAATTAAAAAAAAAAAAACAATATTTTTTACTTTTTGCTATAATAAATATCCCCCAAAAATATATAAAAAAACATTTTTTTTCCTCAGTTTAGGCCGATACGTATTCTTCTACCTATTTTTGGTGAAAAAAATCGCAATAAGCGTTTATCGGTTGGTTTTCGCAAAATTTATAGCGTTTACAAAATAAGGGATAGTTTTATTGCATTTTTATTAATTATTTTTTTTTACTACTAATAGCGGCGATCAGCGATATTTTTCGTGACTGCGACATTATGGCGGACACTTCGGACAATTTTGACACATTTTTGGGACAATTGTCATTTTCATAGCAAAAAATGCATTTAAATTGCATTGTTTACTGTGGAAATGACAGTTGCAGTTTGGGAGTTAACCACAGGTGGCGCTGTAGGGGATGTTTGACCTATGTGTTGTGTTTACAACTGTAGGGGGGTGTGGCTGTAAGTGTGACGTCATCGATCGCGTCCCCCTATTACAGGGATGACGCGATCGATGCTACGGCCACAGAGAAGCACGCTCCAGGGACGGATCGCCGCACTGCAGCGGCGATCGGGTCCGCGAATCCCGCGGTCCCGGTCCTGGAGCTTCGGACCGGGTCACGGGCGCGCGCCCGCGACCCACGGCTGGGTACTAAAATCAACGTATATATACGTTGATGTGCCCAGCCGTACCATTCTACCGACGTAAATGTGCAGTAGGCGGTCCTTAAGTGGTTAAATAAGAAAATACAAAACAGACATTAAGCAGTATACGACATTTATAAAAAAAATTATTTACTTACAGAAAAAAGTTTTTGCCACCCGGGGCGGATCCTATATCTGCCCCCCCCCCCCATGGTAAAATTAAAAAACCCCACTGTGTCCCCTGCATCCTTCAATATCTCTGTCACTACTGTGTACCCCCTCTCCACAACTGCACCACTGGACCCCTTTATATTACACAGCATCCTGCATCACTTTACATTACACAGCTTCCCATAGCTCTAGACACCTATACACAGACACCCCCCTAACAGTTCTGGACCCCCTGCATGTTACGCAGACCCCCTACAGTCTCCCCCTACAGTGCAGACCCCCCTTTACAATACAGACCCACCCCTACAGTGCAGACACCCCCCCTACAATACAGACCCCTCATTACAATACAGAACTCCCTCTACAATACAAATTCACCCCTACAGAGCAGACCCCCCTACAATACAGACCCTCCCACAATACAGAACCCCCCACAATACAGAACCCCCCCACAATACAGAACCCCCCCCCCCCACAATACAGAACCCCCCACAATACAGAACCCCCCCACAATACAGAACCCCACCCCCACAATGCAGACCCCCCTACAATACAGAACCCCCCCCCACAATACAGAACCCCCCACAATACAGAACCCCTCTACAATACAGAACCCCCTCCCCCTTACAATACAGAACCCCCCACAATACAGAACCCCCCCACAATACAGACCCCCTACAATACAGAATCCCCCACAATACAGACCCCCCTACAATACAGAACCCCCACAATACAGAACCCCCCCCCCAACAATACAGATCCACCCCTACAGTGCAGACCCCCCTACAATACAGAACCCCCCCACAATACCGAACCCCCCTACAATACAGATCCACCCCTACAGTGCAGACCCCCTACAATACAGAACCCCCCCCCCCACAATACAGAACCCCCCTACAATACAGACCCACCCCTACAGTGCAGACCCCCTACAATACAGAACCCCCCACAATACAGAACCCCCCCACAACACAGAACCCCCTCCCCCTACAATACAGAACCCCCACAATACAAAACCCCCTACAATACAGATCCACCCCTACAGTTCAGATCCCCCTACAATACAGAACCCCCCACAATATAGAATCCCCTCCCCCCTACAGAACAGAACCCCCCCACAATACATACCCCCTCCCCCTACAATACAGAACCCCCCCACAATACAGAACCCCCTCCCCCTACAATACAGGACCCCCCCACAATACAGGACCCCCCAAATACAGACCCCCCCCCACAATACAGGACCCCCACAATACAGGACCCCCCCTAACGGCGCCATGTGCTATTAAGTCGCGGAGGGGGGGCGCCGAATCTGTGTAGGTCGCCAGGCGCCCATGTTGGTATGGCGCCCTGTGCGACCGCACACCCCGCACACCCCAAAGGCCGGTCCTGCATGCACCATATACCTCACTTAGTGGTATAGTGTCTGAACGGATCAATATCTGATCAGATCTATACTAGCTACTGCAGTTTAATGTTCCCAAAAACGCAGTGTTAGTGAGATCAGCCCAGATACCTGCTAGCACCTGCGTTTAGCCCCTCTGCCCAGCCCACCCAAGTGCAGTATCAATCGATCACTGTCACTTACAAAACACATAACTGCAGCATTTGCAGAGTCAGGCCTGATACCTGCGAACACTAACAGTTTTTTTTGCAGTGTTTGAAGCAGTTGCTGACAGTCAGGTGCTTTTTTACCTGTGAGTCTCAATACTGTACCAGTAAATTTAGAGACAAAAATTTTGAATTGAAGGTACAGTAGTAAAGAGGCCTACACGTTTCTGAGCATGACAGATAGTGAAGAGGAAGTCACTCATCTGTCAGATTCAGGCTCAGAATACGATCCTGTAGACGACAGTGGCTCCCTGACAGATAGCTCTGACGATGAGTTGTGGTCCCTGCCAGGGTCAGGCATACCAGACCCCAAACTTCTTCTGCTGTCATTGAGGTGCAAGAACTGCAGGTCCCTCGTATGGAGCAGAGAGCCAGTATTAGCGCCGATATTCCTTCTGGTGAACTGGCAAGCACCAGTGGCCTAGTACATCCTGGTCATACATCCAGCACTGCAGTAACACTTGGTGACTTGGCGAGTCCCATAAGTGCAGTTCAAGATGGCGAGGTGGCAAGCATGAGTAGTGTCCCGATGCCACCAAGAAGAAAAAGACAGGCCTGTTGAGCCCATAGTGTCCTTCCTGCTGCATTTGCTAATCCTGATTGGGAACCCGCCACTTCTGTAGCACCCATACTTCCCCCATTCACTGGCGAACCCGGAATTCAGGTGGAAACAGTTGATTTTACGTCACTTGATTTTCATTCGCTGTTTTTCACCGAAAATCTCTATAGATCTATTGTTGACCAAAGCAATTTGTATGCTGGTCAATTCATCGCCACTAATCCTCAGCTGACCCTTGCCAGAGATTGGAGACTAATTACGGTTTCCGAATTTAAGACCTTTCTGGGCTTATCCCTCCTCATGGGTATAACCAAAAAGAGTGCATTGTGGTCATATTGGTCCACTGATCCAATTCAAAATATGCCCGTGTTTTCTGTCTCCATGATCAGGACAAAATACAAGCAGATCTTACGGTTCATGCATTTCAGTGACAATGAACTCTGTCGTCCTCGGGGTGACCCTGGATTTGATCGGCTCTACAAAATTCAGCCCCTCGTAAACCACTTCAACCATCGTTTTGCAGCCTTGTTTACTCCTGATCAAGTTGTCTGCGTTGATGAGTACCTGATTAAGTTTTTCTGGCCGCTTGTCTATCAAACAGTATATTCCCAGCAAGCATGCCAAACATGGGGTCAAGATGTATAAGCTCTGTGACAGGGTAACAGGCTATACATCTAGTTTTATGGTTTACAAGGGAAAAGATAGTCGCGTAGAGCCGGAGAACTGCCCATATTACATAGGGAGCGCTGGTAAGATAGTGTGGGACTTGGTGTCACCCTTATTCGGAAAGGGGTACCACTTGTACGTGGACAATTATTACACAAGCGTGCCGTTTTTTAGTCACCTTTTTGATTGTGGAATTGGTGCATGTGGCACCGTGCGATCTAATCGCTGGGGCTTCCCCCAATGGCTTGTAGAATGCTGACTTAGACGGGCGAGAGAGCCTGCTTGAGGTGTAATAATTTGTTAGCAGTGAAGTGGAGGGATGCACGGAATGTTTTCGTTCTGTCCTCACTTCACGCAGATACAGCAGTCCAAATTCCTACTAATGGTTTTGTGGAGAAACCCTTCTGTGTCTGTTGGCGCTGTACCTAATTACACGTAAGGACAGACGCTGGTACAAAAAAGTGTCTGTACGCTCATGTGCTATACAGAGCATCTGGACGGACTGGATCCTTCCTTAAATTAAATAGCATAGGGTACAGCACCACACAGTCCTAGGCACACTAACACAGGGTCTCGAAAGATGTGATGACCATCGAATTTTGAGAGACCCTAATCTGCAATGTTCAGTTTACAGTTTTTAGAAAAGTGAAAAAGAAAAAAAACACACAAAAACAAAAAATATAAGATAAAAATATCCAAAAATAATTGTGGTCGTATTTTTCTCCTCTCTCTCTCTCTACTATCCGCTCTACTGTTCACTTACTATTGTTCTATATCTATCGTTCACTCTATTTTTACTATGTTTTATTGTATTTACTTTGCAGGTATGGTAAGTTATACTGTAATGTTTGTTTTATTGTTAACCATAATTTGCTTAGCGGGTATGCCATTCAGCTGTAGCACGGGTTTATCTATTTTGAAGGCAACAGCGTTTGCTCCCACGATACATAAAGCCGTGACTCCAGTGCTGTCAGAGGTGATTTCACCACCACAGTTAAAAAAAAGAGCATATATGCCAAAGCATGAGGCCACCAGGGGTAGAGGAGCGATTTGCTCCTAACATTAGGGGCGGATTGCCCCCATGCTTCGGCATATATTTTTTTAGGCACAGATTGCAATGTTTTATTTTTACTATGTTTTATTGTTTTTGCTTTGCAAGTATGGTAAGTCTTATTGTTATACTGTAATGTTACTTTGTTTTATTATTAACCATCACTTGCCACTGAGCTGCAGCACTGGTTTATTTATCTTGACAGCAACAGCGTTTGCTCCCACGATACGTAAATCAGCGACTCCAGCGCTGTCGGAGGTGATTTCACCACCACAGTTTAAAAAAATGGTGCATGTATGCCCATCATTACAAGTGGGTGGATGAAGGGCGGTATTCTAATGGTGGGCATACTCACTGATCAATCTCTTTTTTTCTTAAGCCCACAGGCAGCATGAAAAAAAGAACATTACAATATATGCCCAACAAGGACCAGCAATGTACTGGTATGTTTCTGGACTTTAAATGGTTATACCAGAATGATGCCTGCAGGTTTAGGTATCGTCTTTATATCATTCTTTTCAGCCAGCGGTCAGCTTTCATATAAAAGCAATCCTAGTGGCCAATTAGCCTCTAGGCTGCTTTTATAAGCAGTGGGAGGGAACGTCCCCCCCTCCTACCCTCTTTCATGGTTTTCTCGGGCTCACCTGTCGTAACAGGGACCCCAAGAATTTAGCTGTTGGTTCAGCCAGCTGACTTTAGAGCTGATCAGAGACCATAACGACTCCAATCATCTATATCAGTGATCATCAACCATTCCTGCAGGGCCCACTAACAGGCCAGGTTTTATGTATTACCTTGGGGAGATGCAGACTAGAATACTGCAATCACTGAGCAGAAAATTATATCGCCTGTGATGTATTTCAGTTATCTTGCAAACCTGGCCTATTAGTGGGCCCTGCAGGACAAGGTTGATGACCACTGATCTATATGGCCTAAGAAACCGGAAGCTGCAAGCATTTCGTGACTTAGATTTCGCCGGATATAAACAGCACCATTAGGAAATTGGCAAAGCATTTTATCACACCAATCTTGATGTGGTTAGATGCTTTGAGGGCAGAGGAGAGATCAAGGGTCTAATAGACCCAAATTTTTTCAAAAAAGAGTACCTGTCACCAGCGCTGTATCCTGGCCTAGGCCAACAAGGCCCAGACCTAGGGCAGCACTTTGCAGGGGGCAGCACTTTGCAGGGGGCAGAACGAAAAGAGTCCCCGCCAGCTTGCGCTACACTGTTAGTGTATTGCCAGCCTTATGGAGCAGACTGGGCTGAGAGGCAAATTAGTCTAGGGCCCCCATAAAACGGTCACAATGCTTCCAGTATGCAGGCGGCCGGTATTTCGCAACTGTTGGAGGCGTGCTGCTTCTAGTTTTGACTGTCCTATCATCATCCTTCTTAGTCCTCTCCATAAAATGATCAGAAATTTGTGCTTAAAAGTAGAACTATAGGCAACACATTTTCATTTTGGATATAGTAAGGGAGGGTTATAGCCCCTGTCAGTTTATTTTTTACCATCCCTGTCCCATTTCAAAGATTTTTCTTCACTTCCTGCCCCATAACAAACAGGAAGTGAGAGAAAATCTATGCAAATTAAGGGAATCCATTGCCCCCCCCCCAGGCCCTCAGAACTAGTTTCCCCACCTGAAAATTTCAGGTGGGCTTAGGGCGGGCTTAGCCGCATACAGGATGCCGAAAAACCAAACACCGCCTTCAGGATTTCGAAGGTTGTAAATTTTTGATTTTACTCCTCACTACCTATTACAGTTATGGATGCCCTGAAATTTCCAGATAGCACAAAACCCCCCAAAATGACCCTATTTTGAAAAGTAGACACTCCAAGGTATTTGCTAAGAGGCATGGTGAGTATTTTGCAGATCTCATTTTTTTTTTTTTTAAATGAAGAAAGAAAAAATTATTTTTTTCAATTTTCAAAACTTTGTGACAAAAAGTGAGATCTGCAAAATACTCAACATGCCTCTCAGCAGATGGCTTGTTGTGTCTACTTTCCAAAATTGGGTCATTCGGAGGGTTGTGTGCTATCTTGGTATTTCATGGCCTCCGAAACTGTGATAGGTAGTGAGGAGTGAAATAAAAAATGTATGCCCTTAGAAAGCCTGAAGGCGATGATTGGTTTTGGGGTCTTGTACGCGGTTAGGCTCCCAAAAAGTCTCACACATGTGGTATCCTCATACTCAGGAGAAGCAGCAGATTGTATTTTGGGGTGTAATTTCACATATGCCCATGGCATGTTTGAGCAATCACCCTGCTGAGGAAGTTTGTGGAAATGTAACACGTACAGGGGAGGAGCACAGAGACGTTGCCCGCTGCCGTCCTTTCATGAAACAAACCTGTTGTTTGTTTGTTTTATGCTACTGATCGTTTGGATCTTTTTGAGTGGTTTTATGCTTATCCAATAAACAGTTGAACTGTATAAAACAGGAAAGGGATATAAAAAGATATTCAAGGAATTGAGAGGGCCAATCAGCAGTGTTCAAACTATAATCAAGAAGCGGAAAATGAGGGGTTCTGTTGAAACCAAACCAAACTGTGCCCATTGTCGCCACTGTGCCCTTTGTCACCACTGAACCCATTGATGCCACTGTGCTCTTTGTCGCCTCTGTGACCATTGTCGCCGCTGTGCCCTGTAAAATGCACTTACCTTTCTGCTTCCACGTCCCTCGATGTCTTCTCCCGCCCTCGATGACGCTTCAGTCAATCAGGTTACCAATAACCAGAAGCGGTGAACCTGATTGGCTGAGACGGCCATCAGTCTTATCCAAGGAACGCACCCCCCGTGTGTTCCGAGGAGAAGCATACGGGAGACGAGGGCTGTACTCAGAAAGCCTATCAGAGCTGCTGGCTCTGATAGGCACTTCCGCACAGCTAACCAGCTGTCGTTATTCAGGTAGCCGGCACCCAAGGTCTGGCCATTTGAATAGACCAGCGGCAGCTGGCAACAATAATATACATTCATGCAATGCATGAATGTATGTTATTTGCGAGAGCCAGAGGGGGCGGCGCTGCTTAGTAAAAACAAAGTTTAACAAAAAATAAATACATTTCTTAAAGGGCCCGTTCTTTTTTGTGACTACAGGAGGGGGGGGGGGCGGCGCCCCTATGGATGGGCCACCACTGCTAGGTTCAGACTCCACGGTCTGCTCCCTGCTCAGAAAATCTGCTAATGAATTTAAATGAATTTTGATGTGTATTGCTGTAAGGGAACGAACGTTCTCCTATGCCCAGGCAAATATTAACTCCGCTCTTTCTCTTATGATTGCTGAGCGTGTGCCTACTTGTTTGTTTATATAAGATACTGCGGCGATATTGTCTGAAAGGATTATTACGTGTCTTCACTTTATGCTGCATACAAAGTTTCTTAGGGCTTCCCAGATGGCTCTCAGTTCTCTTGCATTGGAAGTGTCACATCTACGTTGGGCAGGTGGTCAGACACTATAGCTGGCTATTGTGTGCTTCACCTATAGCAGCCCCCTTTCCCTTAAGGCAAGCAGATCTACCAGTACTTGGTTGCCCCCAGGACTTATACACAATGCTATAGTGCCTGGCCATCACACCAGGACAGATGTGAACTGAGCAAAGCAAAGAGATACTTGCAGTTAGCAGGCAGATATTGTGGTTCTATGACAGTCCGCGTAAAAAGGCAGGCTGAGTTCAAGGAATAGTCCAATAATCCGCTCTAAAGTCATATACAGGGAAATCCAAACTAGCAAAGCAAAGCAGACAGACAGACAGGAACCTTGATCAGGAACAACACATGTATTGCTCATGCTCACTACCACAAGCATGAGACTGAGCGTTTGGCTTGCTTATAACAGGTGACTGACCACATCAATCACCTTGCAGATGGACACAGACAGGGAGAATGCAATAGCCAAAACTTGAATGCTAAAATGAGGAGCAGGAGCACTTAAGTGATCCTGACAGGACTGATCCCATTTTCCTTGCGCTGCCTGGTGATCCATGTTTCTCAGCCCCATATGCTTGCATCTGTTGTAATCATAACAGGTCAAAGAGCATGCAACAGCGTCCTACTAACAGATTATATTCTTTCAGCACCACTGTAATGCCGGGTACACATGGTTGGAATTTCCGACAACAAATGTTCGATGGGAGCCTGTTGGAAATTACGGCTGTGTGTAGGCTCCATCGGACATTTGCTGTCGGAATTTCCAACAACAAAAATTTGAGAGCTGGTTCTCAAATTTTCCAACAACAAAATCTATTCTCTTAAATTCCGATCGTGTGTGGACAATTTCCAATGCACAAAATTCCACGCATGCTCTGAATCAAGTATGATACGGAAATGCTCAGTCTGGTAAAACTAGCGTTCATAATGGAGATAGCACATTCGTCATGCTGTAACGGACTGAAAAGCACAAGGTCGAATAGTGTCTTACCAAACTTTTACTAACACGACTGGTATTGAACTTCCCTTTAATAGTGCCATTGTACGTCTTGTATGTCACCGCGTTCTTGGCGTTCAGAATTTCCGACAACATTTGTGCGACCAGGTGTATGCAAGACAAAAAATCCACGGTTTTGTTGTCGGAATTTCCGATCGACTGTATGCAGCATAAGGATTCCTTCAGTTGACTCTGTAGTTCCACCAGATTGTGATTGTTGGTGACCATCCCATACTGACAACATGAACCCCTGAAGAGCTCTAATGCGAGTCTGGGTCCAAGTCACTGCTAAAATCGAATAAACCCATTATCTTCCTGATGAATGCTGTGGGATTTATCATGAGCCTGTCAGTTTCCGTCATTATCAGAGGGGTCCTAAATCTTACAGAGAGGATCTAAAAAAAAATCTAAAGTTTTAACCATTTGTCTTCATTGTATCTAGAAATTTCTTGAACATAGAGCTAGTTTCTTTTTTTGGCCAAAGCAACTATGCAATCCTGACATAATGATTTCTTCCATGAGGATGACAACTTATGTTTACAATTGCCACATCTCTTTTTAGGGACTTCAGCGGACCCTGCTCCATCCTCATCTTCCCAGCTCTTCCCCTGGGGAGGCACAAAAAGATACAAGGAGCTATTTAAGAGAGCTGCCAAGTGTAAAAAAAACACTAATGCCTCGTACACACGACCGGGTTTCCTACCAGGAAAACTGTGGGAAGAGCTTTTGGCCGGGAAAAACCGGTCGTGTGTATGCTTCCTCGCAGTTTTCCCAACAGAACCTGCTCTCTATTTTCCCGCCGGGATTTCCGGCCAAAGCTCTCCCCGCAGTTTTCCCAACGGGAAAACCTCTCATGTGTACATGGGGAAAGTTACAGAGCAGGTTCTCGGTTTTCCTGGTGGACTTTATACCGCCGGAAATCCCAGTTGTGTGTACAGGGCTTAAGAATAAGAAGAGAAAAAAAAACACCAGTGTCTGCTGCCTAACATTCACCAGAAAAAAAGCAAAATACCCCCATTGAGTGCCCCCTTCACCGAGCGGCAGGTAAGGATAAGATGATGCACAGCCATCACTGTCGTACCTTCGGGCATGGATTCTCCTGCGTCCCCCGATCCTCCTTTTCCACCTCCATGATGCCCTGCAGGGAATGACCAGAGCAGGGTCCTTAAGTAAGCTGGAACCACCAAGCATAGCCCACATCCTCCCTGTGGATCCTGGCCTGGCATGTGTGGATCAGCATGCTCAGGGAAAACTGCATTCCCATTTACCCTGCTGGCACTCACAGGGCTCTATTCGGACATCTGCCCCATCCAAGATAGCCGCCGGCATCCCCGCTGCCGGAAACAAGTTATCGGCTGGACCGGAAGTGACCTCGGCACATTGTTCCTGGCTCTCCAGAGACTGGGAAACCATGCCTGGCTGCACAGCACACGCAAAGGGAAGGTGGCAGGTAAGTGCACTGCACTACAACCACAGGGAAATGGTTAGCCTCCTTCTATGGCTGCCCTCAGGACATAAAGAACATACAGGAGGGAGAAAGGGTCCCTCAGCCTCCCCTGTGTCCAAAGAATCCTCAGGGGAGCCCAGGCCAGTTTTTTTTAACTGCCTAGGAACACTGCCCCAGGAGAACCAGATTCGAAGGCCTGACAGATGGAAAAAAAAAACTGTGATTCTGTCTGGCCAGAGGAAACATAATAACTGAGAGACCATGCATAGTACCTGTCCTTTTATACTAATGTGGATTTGTGTTTCCTGTGCTAAGTGGGAAAAGCCACTCTCTCATAAGGCTGTCCTGGAAGATGACTTGGGAAAATATGGCACAACAGTTACATTACAAAGAACTGGGCGTCCCTCAAAAATGTATGAAAAGACGAGAAGAAAACTGGTCAGGGAGGCTCCAAAAAGGCCTACAGCAACATTAAAGGAGCTGCAGAAATATCTGGCAAGTACTGGCTGTGTGGTACATGTGATAACAATCTCCTGTATTCTTCATATGTCTGGGCTATGGGGTAGAGTGGCAAGACAGAAGCGTTTTCTTACAAAGAAAAACATCCAAAACCTGCTCAATTTTGCAAAAACACATCTAAAGTCTTCCAAAAACATGTGGGAAAATGTGCTATAGTCTGATAAAACCAAAAGGTTGACATTTTTGCCTATAATTCCAAAAGATAAGTTTGGCGCAAAAACAACACTGCACATTTCCAAAAGAACACTATACCCCCAGTGAAGCATGGTGGTGGCAGCATCATGCTTTGGGGCTGTTTTCAGCTGGAACAGGGGCCTTGGTCAAAGTAGTAGGAATTATGAACAGTTCAAAAATACCAGTCAATATTGGCACAAAACCTTCAGGCTTCTGCTAGAAAGCGGAACATGAATTATTTTTCAGCATGACAAATTTATAAAATGTATTTATTTATTGGGAGCGCAGTCATTACCCGAAGGCCTCGATGCGCTCATAGAACCACAAATACATGTACAGACAAATCTCACATTACAGTATAATAACAGTATAAAACCACATAATAACATTAAAATATAAAACTGCTCATATCTAACCCTAATTAGGCCATACACCTGAGAAAATAAAAAAATGTTTTTAAAAGCTTCCTGAACTTTAACAAATCCTTCTCCCGTCTTAAGTATAGAGGTAGAGAATTCCAGAATATTGAACCTTGTGCATCCAGAGTCATCCCTCCACATTTAGTCCTTCTAAATTTAGGGACCGTCAAATTAACCTGATCAGCAGATCTTAACGATCTGCTGGGAACGTAACAGGTAATTTTTTTTTTTTTTTGCAAATACCCTGGGCCTATCTTATAGAGGCTTTGTGGACAATGCAACCCACTTTGAACGAGACCCGTTCAGTAACCGAAACCAATGCAAGGCTTTCAGAGATGGTGTAATATGGGCCCGACTGCCCACCCCAGTTAGTTACCTAGCTGCTGCATTTTGAGTGAGTGAGTGAGTGAAAAACTTATAGAGCGCAACACTAGCGAACTGAATCGCCTCTGGGCGCTATTTTCATTCCTTCGATAAGGAAACGCTTTTCCCTCAGAAGAGATGAGTTTTAATCATTCTCCTGAAGGTCAAGTGGTCGGACTCCAATCGGATGGCGGTTGGTAGTGCATTCCACAGTCGCGGACCTTGGACAGCAAATCTCCTATCTCCTTTGGACTTATATCTTGCCTTTGGGATGTACAGTAAATTTTGATTTGTGGATCGCAGAGTGCGATTGGGGTTGTGGGCTTTTATTTTTTTGCATAGATATTGGGGAGCGTTTCCTTGAATACACTTATGTGTAAGGCAGAGAGCCTTATAAGTGATTCTGTCCTTCACTGGCAACCAGTGAAGAGATCTCAGCGAAAGGGAGATTGACTCCCATGGTTATTTCCCAGTCACTAATCGAGCAGCCGTATTTTGAACGACTTGCAGGCGAGTGATTTGGTATTTGGGGAGTCCTAAATAGAGGGCATTTGCATAGTCGAGTCTGGAATTGATGATTGTACCCACCACGACTGCAATGTCCTCTTTAGGGATGAAGGGGGTGAGTCGGCGTAACTGGCGTAGCAGATGGTGGGATCCGCTGACTACCGCCCCTATTTGTGCATCCATTGTCATGTGGGAGTCAAAAATAACTCCGAGACTTTTGACTTTGGCGCTCGGGGCGATCATTTTTCCCAAGATGGGCGGTGGGGCCCAAGTTGAGGTGGGGAGACTTTTCCTGTTTGCGTTAAACAGGAGAAGCTCTGTTTTTGATCCATTAAGTTTTAGATAACTGGATGTCATCCAGCTATCTATAAGGGTGAGGGATCTCTCTAGTCCCAGCGAATGATCCTTTCCGTTGCTAAGGCGGAGATACAGTTGAGTGTCGTCTGCGTAGGAATGGTAAAGTAGCTTCTGGTTGCTGATGATCTCAAAGAGGGGACGGAGATAGATATTGAACAGTACCGGCGACAAGGGGGATCCCTGAGGGACTCCGCATGATACCGTACGCATTTCTGACGTGAAAGATCCCAATTTCACTGTTTGTGATCTGTTTTTCAAGAAGGAAGAGAACCAAAGTAGATCCTCTTCCGCGACTTTGGCCACTTCAGCTAGCCTAGCCAATAGTAGTCCGTGGTCTACCGTGTCAAAGGCCGCACTTAGGTCCAACAGGATCAGGAGAGAAGATTCCCCTTCATCTGCTGCCTCTAGGACGTCATCCCATATTTTTACCAGAGCAGTTTCAGTTCCGTGCCCGGGCCGGAAACCTGATTGAAACGTATCGAGTAATTTTTGGGTTTCTAAATGCTGTTGTAACTGTTGTACAACTTCTTTCTCCATGATCTTGGAGAAAACATTTAGACCCGTTATGGGCCTCCTATTGTTTGGGTCTTTCGGGTCCAGGGTGGGTTTTTTCAGGATAGGTCTTATTGTACCTTGTTTCAACAAGGAGGGCACCATGCCCTCCTTGAATGATTGGTTTATGAGTTGCGTGATAGCTGGTGCCAGTATATCGGCACTTTCTTTCAGCAGTTTAGTGGGAATAATGTCATTAGGTGCTGTGCTGTTGCGCAGAGTCCCAATGATATTTTTTGTGGCAGCGATGGAGATGGGTTTTAAGGTGAATTTCTGTGCTTGAGGCGGGTGTATACTGGTATCAGGGTTGGGATTCATGCAGATTCCATTTTGCTCAATGCTTACCTGGATTTTTTCAATTTTATTAATGAAATAATCCGATAGTTTGTTGCAAAATTCTTGTGAATCAGCATTGGGGGGCTCTAAGCAGGCTGGATTCATCGTTTGCGAAACCAACTTGAAGAGTTCACGGGGGCGGTTTAGGGCCTTGGAAATGATGTTGGCGAAATGATTTTTTTTCGCCATAAAGATTTCTTTATGATATTTCTTTGTTATTGTCTTATAAATAGTGAGGTTTCTATCTGAAGAGCTCCTTTTCCACGCAGCTTCTGCTCTTCTACGCTCTTGCTTTAGCAACGTCAGCTGGTCGTTAAAGCACCCGGCGCTGTTTTTACGAAAGCAAGTTTTCCGTTTTGGTGCCACCCAGTCGGCGGACTGAAGTAGCGCCTTGTTGATGGCGTCAAGGGTTTCTACGGCTGTTAGTTGTTGTTGTATTGTGTTTATTTTATTTCCTAGGGTCGTTTTGAAGAGTTCCGAGTGGAGCTTCTTCTGGGACCTAGTCCAGTGCGTTATCACCGGTTTTCTTGTTTTATTTGGCCTGAGGTGACTGGTGAGTTTAAATTTAATGGCATGGTGATCGGTCCATGGTAGTGGCTCATTTTCCCCAATCTCTATTTCCAGATCCTGTTTAAAAATGAGATCAAGGGTATGGCCTGAGGCGTGAGAGGGGCCTCGAATTAATTGCTGCAGACCTAGTCCTTCCAGATGGTCGATGCAAGCGTCAGCGACTGGGTCCAACGATGAGTTGGCCCAGAGGTTGAAGTCCCCCAGCACCAAAAGGTGTTTGATGCTTAGGGTGTAAGAGGAAATAAATTCTGTTAATGACGCGACAAGGTCAGTTTTTGGGCCAGGGGGTCTGTAGCACAGTTACATATGAACCGTGTCTTGGGGGTTTGTTTGCAGCTGAAGAGTGAGGGTTTCCATGAATGGAAGCGAGTATTGGAGGACTGGTTTGGTGATCAAGAGGTGAATCTTGTGGATCACCGCCAGACCTCCCCCTCTTTGCCCCACTCTGTTCTGCATTTGTATGCGATAACTTGCAGGTACCAATTCTTCCAGAATGGTGTTGCAGTCGCATGTGAGCCAGCTTTCTGTGATAAAGAGGCAATCTATATCATGTAGAAGGATGAAATCATGGATTTCTTGTCGGTGTTTTACTGCGGATCTGGTATTGACCAGAGCGCAAGATATGTGTTTGGGCTGGAGTGTTCTGATGCGATTTTTTCCTGTTGATCGTCTATTGATTCTCAACAGATGTTCGCTTTTTAAGGCTTTTTCGGTGACCGTTGGGAGTGTTGAGGCGAACGGTTTTAATTCCCAGATGTTTTCTGCAGAGTATTTCAGATAACCCATAGTTGCAGAAAATACGGGAAGTATTTGTGGGGGGGGGGGGGTTGGGCGATGCTGGGGAGGGGGGATTAGGGAAGCGAACCTGTCACTTCCCTATGTCCTCCCTTTTTTCAAATTTGGGCCAGAGGAAGGCAAAAAACCCCAGGTGTGCTGTGCCAATCTGCCTTACCTGGGGAAAAAATTCCTTCCTGATCCCAATAGGCGATCGGTTGCACCCTGGATCAACTTATGAAAAAAGAGGGGGTTTTTAGCTTTCAAAAAATGAAGAAGGACCTGTGTTAGGGAGAGTAAGGGAGTGGGAGGTGTATTGTGGTCCTATAGGTGTAGCAAGATGGCCGCCGACCGGGACTAGGCCCGAGCCGGGGGCTAAAGTACAGGGGAGAACCGACTGGGGAGAGAAGGGACCAATAGGGGGGTAGCGCGTGGGGGGGGGGGAGTCCTCGGGGGGGCCCGAACACAGGTGGTGAAGTGGTGCTATTCGGCGTGCGGGGGGGGTCCCGCTAGGCCGCGGACGAAGCCGCGGACTTTCCTGGGACGCCCTCCCGCACTCATGGCCGTGATATAGGTATTCGGGGCTGTCTATGTCCCCCGAGGATTACCGTGGTGAGGTGGAGAGCGATGGATCCAGGAGGGGCGAGGGGGACGACGGGATGGATTGTCGGATGCCGGGGGGGAGGGGGGGGGCCCGATCGTTCGTTCCCTGGGACTTGGAGAAGCTACAGCTATCCTAAGAAGGACGGCCATATCTAGTCCCAGGGGGTAGCGCAGGGTAGTCAGGTACCAGCTTACCTTTAGGAGAGAGTGTCAGGGGGAGAGGAGGGTTGCTGCTCCTGGGTACGATTGTTGAGAGGCTGGGACAGAGCTGAGCAGTGACCTGCCTACCTGCCTGCCTGGAGCCAAAGCATACACGCCCTACTACTAGGGAGACGTGCGCCGTAGTGTGCTCCTGATGCTAATCCGTCCGTGGAAAGAAAGGGTGAGTGCTCCTCAATGCAAATCAACTTTTTGGATCAACTGAAGCATATGCAGAAGGGTTTTTGAACACCCCATATATAACGCATTACAGTAGTCCAACCGACTACCAATGAAAGCATTGATCACGTGGACTTTGTCCACCTCGTCAATGAAATCCAATGTAGAACGCAGGAGTTTCAGATGGTAATAGCACTGCCTTACCACCTGGTTTACCTGCGCCTTCAGAGACAATTTGGAATCCAAAATGATTCCCAAGTCCCGAACCTTAGTGGCCGGGATCGGGTATGGCATAAACGAAACCGGCCAAGAAGGAAAATCCGTCAAACTGGTTTTACTCTGACTACTAATGATGATATATTCCGTTTTTGAGCCATTCAGTTTTAAATAATTGGCTCCCATCCAGGACTGTATTTCCTCCAGACAGGCAGCCAAATCCACCTGGACTTCCTTATTTTTAGGCAACTTAAAATAGATCTGCGTATCGTCTGCATAGACGTGAAAGCTAAGGTTATGGCGCTGAATAATAGACAGCAACGGCCTTATGTAAATATTAAATAATATCGGCGATAACGCCGAACCCTGAGGAACCCCCGCAGGACAAGGAACTATTAGATGAATAATACGTTCCTAGTCTTACCATCTGGGCCTTATTCTGCAGGAATGAGGTTATCCATGTCAATGCCATGTCCTCAAGCCCGGCCACAGACACCATCCTTTCCAAAAGTCTGGCATGATCTATAGTATTGAATGCAGCCGACAGATCCAACAGTATTAACGCTGACGCCTCGTCACTGTCCATGGCCCATAGGCAATCGTCCTTTACTGTGATGAGAGCAGTCTCTGTGCCTCTACCAGGACAGAATCCCGACTGATATTCATTAAAAATATTATTGGATTCCAAGTGCGGCTGAAGTTGCCACACAGCAACCCTCTCCATTATTTTAGCTAAAAAAATACTTAAAATTACTTAAATCTGACCGTAACACGTTAGCCTTCCTCAATAGGGGAATTATAACTGCCTGCTTCAAAATACTTGGCACTGTTCCAATAGCAAAAGACATATTAATAATGTCCGCTATAAACGGTGCCAAGGTAACCGCAGAGTCCTTCACCAGCTGCGCAATGCAGGGGTCAAGCGCTGAAGACGAAGCTCTAAGCGACTTAAGAATATTCAGTATCCCTGCGCTTATTAACCGCCGAAAAATGGGTAAAACGTAGCCCTTTGTATACAGGAGAACTTTCTGTATAACAAGAATCCGGTATATTGTTTCTTATGTCAATAATTTTTTGCTTAAAATATTCTGCTAAATTCTCACTTAATTCCGGAGAGAATTCTTCCTTGGTGTCTAAACATATTGGGTTTGCAAGAGTATTGGCAACTTTAAATAATTCTGCGGCCTTATTTTCCGCCAACCTAATTTTCTCTGTTATATATGTTTTTTTTTGGCTTTTTTTTATTTCAGCTTTATATTTTTTTTAAAGCTGCCCTATATGCCTCTCTAGTAATAGAATTAGGGTCTTTCCTCCATATTTTTTCTAACGCTCTGCAACTCCATTTTAACGTGTGAGTATTCTGATTAAACCACAGCGGATTATTTATGGGGATCTTATATTTTGACTCCTCTAGTGGTGATTCAGTCCTGGTTACACAGCCAATATGCAATATCCAATCTAAGGTATGCCCAGCCCTATGGGTGGGTTTACTTACTTCCTCTGTATAACCCAGGCTATTAGCATAATGCAGAAGTTGCTGAACTTCTGCATTACTAATATCATCAGCCCACAAATTAAAGTCTCCCAGAACTAAAGACCTTGGAAACTGCAACACTGAGGCTGATAACAATTCTGTGATATCCTTTTAAGAGTCGCATTCATACTCGGAGGATGATAAATGATAGTGAGGCCAACAGTCACTTCCGGACTTTTCTTCAATCTTAGAACTAAGCTTTCTAATGAAGCATAGATTTCTGTGCAATTAATGACAATAGCATATTGGTGATACAGCCAACGCTCTATCCTCTGCCATATCAAAAAAGTTTACACTTTGCAGCACACAATTAATAAAATAACCAGAAAATAAAATATCCCAAGCTGGCCTAAGTTTTAAATATCAAATATAAAACCTTCAACTAACATACAATAAAATCAAAGTGAACAAAGTCCCACTAATTGAGATCTATTTTGGTTAAAAATTAGATTGATTATATTAATTGCCTCTTGTCCCTCTGTTATTTACCTATTGGCATTTTTAGAGCCAGATATTATTACTCCTATTCTTCGGCACCCCAAGGGAGTCCAACCGACTCTACTGCTCCAGGGTAGATGCTGCAGGAGTCTCTCACACCACTGCTCCACCTCCACCAGATGTTCTTCCGTACAGGGCTACAGGTACCTCTCACGTGCTCGTTGCCACTTGAGTTCTCTGTCCACAGGGTAGGGGGGGGGGGTTGGCTTAAGTCTCTCACAGCATCGCCACCACACCACTTCCAAAAGCAAAGACAAAGACCCAAAGCATACATCCAAATCAACAAAGGAATGGCTTGGCTTCACCAGAAGTTCATTAAAGTTTTGGAATGGCCCAGCTTGAGCACAGACCTGAATCCAACTGATAATCTGTGGGGTGATCTGAAGAGTGCTGTACACAGGAGATTCCCTTGTAATCTGACAGATTGACTATTTTTGCAATGAAGAGGAGGCAAATATTGGCAAGTCAAGATGTGCCTTGCTGATAGACTCATACCCAAAAAGACTCCTGTAATAAAATAAAAAGATGTGTAGCGCCCCCCCCCCCCCTGCGTTTAGCGCGGGTATTGCGCTTTAAAAAGAATAGTTGATTGGGAGGGTTACTTTGTGTAATGGAATGAACCGTGACAGACTGAGATTCTCTTATGTCTAGGGTCACCTTATGTCCACTAGGGCCATAGGGTGACAAAGAATCATAATTCATTCATTACAGAAGATGGGACATTAATAATAATTCATGTTTGCAGGATGTCTTCAGATATCAAAAGCTGTTGGCTATTCAATCTGGGCACACATGCTTTTGAAAGGTGTTAATTCAGGTCTACAAGACCAGAGTGACACATACCTCTGTATAATAGGCTATTGAAATGTCTTGAGACATGTCTTGAGGTGTTGGCTATTCACTGTGAAAGACACATGCTTTTGAAAGGTGTTAATTGCATCAGGGCCTGAAAGACCTTTTGATTGTGTGATTCATTGTGTTTAAAACAATGTGTTAAAGTCTCCATTCAGATGTACTGAATTAGCATGTCAGTTAGGTTTAGGAATGTATTGATGCTCAGGTGTGATAGTATTTGGTTTTGATGTCATTATCTCAAGGAATGTATCTGTCAGTATCGGTGCCGAATTGTCTGTCTAAGATAATGTGATTGAGGTTCCTGATATGTGTGAAGATTATCTGTGATTGTGTATTATTCAAGGTTAATTGAACTCTATTGATGATGCGGTGCCCACATGTCCAGCTACGGATTAGAATTAGCCCCAGTATGAATAGGGGGGTGGAGATGGCATTGTCCTGTGATTGGCTATAAGATCTTGTACTGTATAAAAGGCAAGCTAAGGTACCATTAAAGTGTTCATATCTTTGGAAGCAAGTGCAGAGCTGAGTCTCATCTTGATTATGGGAAATGATATGGATCGTGTATGCAGTATTGTCAGAGTGTGTCGGATCAGCTTGTCGTGGGTGGATGGAAGGTCGTAAACGGTGGTGACCGTTACATTTGGTGGCAGCAGTGGGATGATTCCATCTTCAGAAGGACGGCTACAAGGGCACATGACCATGGAGACGCTGTATGAACGGATGAAGCTCTCTTCCCTCATGGACTTACTGGAGAGCCGGGGCAGACCGGCCAGCAACCGTAAGAAAAGGGACATTGTCGCAGAACTTGTCGAAATGAATAGAGCTAAGAGGCCCAGCGTAACAGACAGGACACCCGAGGAAGAATTTTTTGATCGAGCTGTTAAACATGGACTGGCACAATATGATCCTAATCCTCCCCCGGAGATCATAGACTGGGTTATAGCGGCTGTAGATGCCACCATGCGACAGCGAAGAGGTGCTGCAGCAGCTGAAGTCACAGCAGCACCAACTAAAGAGAGAGGAGAGGTGCAGACACCAGTCTCCATGGAAGAGGAATTCCAAAGGAGGTTACAAGAGATGCGGATACAGCACAGAGGACCAGTATCAGAGGAGGTCCTGCTGGGATGGTCGGATGTGATTCGGTGCCAACTCTGGAAGGAAGCACTAGCTCTGGAGCACCAAGGAAAGGTCCTGCCCTCCATCTATGCAAGGTACTGGTCGCAGTATGACGTATGAATGCTGTTGTTGGGGGAACAACCAAAGCAGGAGTGGACAGCCGAGTTAAGCAGGTTGATTCGGGCAGAGATGCAGCTGGATGAGAGCTACAGAGCCCTCCGGTGGTATGTAGCCCAAGAGTGCCCGTGGTCAGCAGATGACAGCCCCACAGAAGGCTATGACTATGATGGCCTGGGATTATTGTATTGGAGGATGTCCAGTGATCCAGACTTTGGGGATGATCGGTATTTAAAAAAAACAAAAAACACACTAAGCGTATATTGATTGGTTTGCGCAAAAGTTATAGCGTCTACAAACTATGGGAAAGATTTATGGCACTTTTATTATTATTTTTTTTTTACTAGTAATGGCAGTAATCTGCAATTTTTAAACGGGACTGCGGCATTATGGAAGACAGATCGGACACTTTTGGGACCACTGACATTTATACAGCGATCCGTGCTATAAAAATGATTACTGTGTAAATGTCACTGGCATGGAAGGGGTTAACACAAGGGGCAATCAAAGGGTTGTATTCCCTCGTGTGTGTTCTAACTCTATGGGGATGGGAGTGACTAGAAGAGATGACAGATCATTGTTCCTAGCTAGTAGGAACACACAACCTGTTCTGGCTCTCGTGCAAGTGAACGCCAGCCACATGCAGCAGGCGCGCCTGCTCTCCCTGCTTAAAGGGCTGCCATACACCTACGACAGCTCGCAGGAACGTGCCAACCTGCCAGTGTAAGGACAATGGCTGGTCGGGAAGTGGTTAAATTCCTTTATAGGTTAACAAATTAGAGAGGTGGTCCAGTGCTAGAATTACAGTACCGTCCATGATGTGACGTTTACGACAACACCTCACCATCATCCCGGTATAAACACCAGAAGTCCAGTGAAGGCAAAAAGTGAGCAGGCTGCTACCACACAGCTTACCTCTGGCCTGATGTCCACTATCTTAAGTATAAAATATGTGAATTGTTACTTTTTTATTTAATAAATGTTCAGTTCATTTTATTGCCTAAAATCTCTGTTATTTTTATGTCCTTCTCTAAGCCTTAACTCATCTTAAAGTCAAGAGGGAAAGGGGGGTGCATACCTGAAAAACACTTCTAGGGCACATATCTACTTTGTCAAGACAAAGACCACAGAGGAAGAATGCTTAGGATGACTTGTGACAGTAGTACCTTCAAGGAGAGCAGCAATGGTTCCTGAACCCACCTAAAGATTTATCCCCACAAAGTCAGCAAGACCAAAATAGGACAGGTACATTCCTGTATCAGAACAACCATAATGTCATTATGCTAGGACTATAACAAAGTTTCGTCAAAGTCAGAATCCAAACTACTTTACACAAGATTTCCTGTTCCGACTACATAGGACAGACACATCACCTGTTATTGTTTAAAAGGTATTCATAGCCCCCATTGGGGCTAGTAAGCATGAGGTCGGTGATTTTGTTTTCACGTTCTCATGCTTTCCAGCCTGGAGGACCTGTCACAACCATTTCTATTACAAGGGAGATTTACATTCCTTGTAATAGAATAAAAGTGATAATTTTTTTTTTTTAAAGTGTAAAAATAAAAACAAATAAGTAAAATACATTTTTTTTTTTAAAAACACCCCTGTCCCCAGTAGCTCGCGCTCAGAAGTGAACGCACACGCAAGTCCCACCCACATATTTAAACGCAGTTAAAACCACAAGTGAGGTATCGCTGTGTGCGTTAGAGCGCAAGAAACAATTCTAGCACTAGGCCTCCTCTAACTCTAAACTGGTAACATGTAAAAAAAAAAAAAGTGGAGATTTTTAAGTACCGAAGTTTGGCGCTATTCCATGAGTGTGCGCAATTTTAAAGCATTGACATGTTAGGTATCTATTTATTCAGCATTACGTCATCTTTCATATTTTACAAAAAAATTGGGCTAACTTTACGGTTTTGTTATTTTAATTAATGAAACCATTTTTTCCAAAAAAAAAAAAACACTTAAAAAATGATTGCACAAATACTGTATAAGATAAAAAGGTGTAATGACTATAATTTTATTCCCTAGGGTGTCTGCTAAAAAACATATGTTTGGGGGTTCTGACTAATTTTCTAGCAAAAGAATGATGATTTGTACATGTAGGAGAGAAGTGCTAGAATAGGCCTGATATTGAACCGGTTAACTTGTCTGCAAGCAATGAAAACATTTCCAATGCTGATTCTTGATAAAACAAGGTCTAGCAGAGTGTTAAAGGCAACTGGACCACCAGATGTTGTCCATTAAAGACTACAGCGACTTTTCTATCCACAGGTAGTCACCAGAGATTTCCACAATTGAAGTGCCTAGAAAAGGTACTAGGGCACACACTGGAACCAACACCTTGGACAGCACTCATGGTGCAGGGTAAGGCTGAGTTCTTGTTGAACAGTGTCCTAGCTGACAGCACAGGTCAGAGGGTCCCTCTGGGGAGGGACAGGAATGGTGGATCTGATGGATACTAAACACAACTAATGTCCTTACATGTATCAAGGGAGATAAGAAATTGTTCTTTGGAAGACAGTGTTATACCTAAAGCAGGGGTGTCAAACAGGCGGCCCTCCAGCTGTTGCAAAACTACAAGTCCCATGAGGCATTGCAAGGCTAACAGTTACAAGCATGACTCCCACAGGCAGAGGCATGATGGGACTTGTAGTTTCGGAACAGCTGGAGGGCCGCCAGTTTGACACCCCTGACCTAAAGTGTTCCACATGTACTGTCACTTTATGGCTGGCTCCACCCAGAAGTGATGACAATGGTCAAGGGGTACAGTAGCCCTCTTAGAGCACATGTAAGCAGACATAATAAGTTGTACTGTCCTGAGATGCATGTTGGAGTGTACAGTGTGTACTGAAATAAACATCCATGGTTCAAGACCAGGGTCTTGCATCTCTCACAGAGAGCAATAGCCAGGTTGGGATACAGCTCCTGAGACCTAACTAAAAGTAGTATTTTTTAGGTTCAGGAGATCCCAAGTGATCAAGAGTTAGGTCTGCTAACCTGTGGAGTGACACAGGAAGGTATAAGTGAGGCTCTTATGCCCTGTACACACGAACGGCCCATCCGATGAGAACGGTCTGATGGACCGTTCTCATCGGTTAACAGATGAAGCTGACTGATGGTCAGTCGTGCCTACACACCATCGGTTAAAAAAACGATTGTGTCAGAAAGCGGTGACGTAAAACACAATGACGTGCTGAAAAAAATGAAGTTCAATGCTTCCAAGCATGCGTCGACTGGATTCTGAGCACGCACGGTTAAATTTAAAACAAGTTGGCTTTTTTTTTTAACCGATGGCGCCCACACACGATCGGTTTGGTCCGATGGAAGCGGTCCATCAGACCGTTCTCATCGGTTTGACCAATCATGTGTACGCGGCTTTAGAGTGCTAGTGATCAGACTGTAAACCTAAAAAGGAGTACTTTGCATCTGAATGCCTGAAGCACAAACTATACAACAACCCACATTAACAAAAGTACTCCCCCACTATTATTGTGGTCTTCATGTTGCTTAAGACTTTTCTAAGAATAAAGCAGAGTAATTAAACATGCAGGTGGAGGAGTACCATGTTTAGAGGGCTTACTGGTTCCTACTCAGAGTAGATGAAGGAGAAAGGGAGGAGACTTGGCCAACCCTTCTTTAGACTTCTTATGCTAAAGCAGGTGGGCGTTCTGTCCTCCTTGATGATAATGTCAAGTGTCAGTCTGAGGAGACGTTCCCCCCTAATGACCAATAATGTGAGGTGTTTCATTGAAGCAGCGTCTGCATCCAAGCAGATAAATCAGAATGCTCTGAGCAATTGTTCTGACAGACCCTTACAAGAGACAAGCTTGGGTGCTTCCAGCAGGCAATCCCAAGAAAGGATACACTGCAGCAGTGCAGAGATCAGTTGAAGGATTTAGGGCCAGTTCACACCAGACACAGTTCCGTGTGCATTTTTTTTTTTTGCACAAAATGTATGCACAGTGTTTTCCATGTATACATATGGCTCTAGTTCACACCATGCAGTCAGTTTCTGCACCAGAAACTGACTGCATGGTGTGAACTAGAGCCATTGGCATACACGGAAAACACTGTGCATGCAATTTTAGTGCAGAAAAAAATGCACACAAAACTGTACGGAACTGCGTCTGGTAAACTGCTTCTTAAACTATTCCTCCACAGTATGAAAATTTAAGGTCAGAAGCCAGGATAGGACAAAGGGCAGGGGCCCTCCAATGAACACAGGGTTTTTAAAGAGAAATTCTATCTGTTGGTAAGTTGAAGCACTAAAGAATGACCTCTACTGGGTTAATGGCAGATCCACAGAAGGTATAGATCTCAGTTTAACAAAATCCTTTCCAAAATGCTAACAGATTTAAAAAGCATTCAGGGGTTGTCCAAGGGCCATCATGGTGCTTTCAATCCCTATTGAGAAAAGCTCTTTGCAACGGTCTTTGCAACTGTATGAGCTCTTAAACAACCTAAAGTCTGGAGACAAAAAGCTGATCAGGCAACTGCAGAGTAGTACATCCTGTATCAATGACTCTTGTAAATCCAGGGTAGTGGCAGAAGACCAATTCTTTGAAATCAATCTCAGTATCATCAGAGAGGGTTGCTCCCTGAACCCGCCCAGTTCCCAATTAGTCACCACCTCCCCCGCTGTATATTTAGAGGGCTAAATTCCAGGCAGCTGGTAGCCAGTGTGGGTTGGGTGGCCAGAGGTGACCAAAGTCACTGCAGGCAGATGATGGGAATAGCCAAGAGAAAGTTTCATGTGGCTCTTTGCAGAGCAAGAGCAACAGTTGGGAGTTCAACACTGAAGCCCCAAAACCTTCAGATCAGCGGAGTCTGCATTAAGCACTTCAAAACTAGGCTGAGGAAAAAACAATGAAAAGACAAAAATTGAAAACACAAGCAGCAATAGAGAAAAGAATGTTGATTAAAGCAAAAAATCCATTCTTCTAGGACAGGGGTCTCCAAACTGCGGCCCGAGGGCCGGATGTGGCCCTTTGCCAGCCTTCATCCGGCCCTTGGGGCAGTATTGCTCCCAACGATATGAGGCACTATTCCTCATAATGACACCAAAAATGGGGCTCTATTTCTCCCACTAATAGCAATGATGGAGCACTATTCCTCCTCCTACTGCCCACCAACACTGGGGCCATGTTTATTCTCACTGATGCTCGGCCCTTGGGGCATTTTCTACCCCCACTGGTCAGAATCCGGCCCCCCTGAAGTCTGAAAGACAATAAACTGGCCCTTTGCTTGAAAAGTATGGAGACCCCTGTTCTAGGACACTAGCAAAAAAATGGGGCATGCTGGCAATAGGCGTTATCCTAGGCTGGCCTACAGATTTTTTTGCCTGTGTCCAGTTCTCCTGTAGGCAGTAGTATAACCTATAACTGATTGTGTTCCTCAATGACAGAGAAATAAAAATTAAACTCTGTTTACCGGAAATTGTTATTTTTTAAACCTCTTTAGGAGCATTTTATCTAAAAAGGCTCAAATAATAGTGTCAAAAGCAGTTTAGCACAATTATAATAGTAAAAAGCAGAAAAAGAAAATGGATGTTCTGTGGCCACTGAACATTATGTGCTCTCGGCACTTGGTAATGAGTAAAGAAATATACAACCCCCTGTTAAATTAAAACAATACACAAATTCTTAATTTACAAATAAATTTCATTACAAGCTGTTTTGTCTGTTATAAAGTCAATAAACCCATACTACAGAGTCTTTTCATTATAGTATTTAAGTAGGTACTGTCCCTGTGTGGCCTGAAATGTACTTTCATGCAAAAAAAAAAAAAGATAAAAACAGGAAAATAGCTACATTATTTTTGGCATTAACGACAAAAATCATATTAGTATATCACAAATCAAAGTCGCATACATAATGGAAACACTTTGGATGTAATGGACACCCCGATTGCAATACTGTCCTTGGGATAACGTACAATTAAGAGTTTATAGATGTGAGGAACATGTGCCCCAGAATCTGTAGATTAAAGCCAATTTTTGTTTCCCAAGATGGACTAAAACTGCAGGTTATAAGGGTAAGGGGTAGCTTCATATTGTGTCCAGTGTTTCTTTCACTTCACTCCCTTGTGCTAAATCTTGCATAAGAAAAGTATATTTTCCAAAGTCAGAGTCGCTGGGTTCCAGAAGCTGGTCTTTACGGGCTTTGGAAACCTTTAATTGCAAAACTTGTCTTCGTTCATTCCATTCTGTCAATTCATCCCTTCCATGAGCAAATGGACAATTGTTTTCATTAGGACAACTTTGCACCTCTTCAAACCTGGTAAATATAAATACAAAAAATAAATAAAAGATATTAAACTCTACAAACCTATTCAGTTTGCCAAACGTTATAATGAAATAGTTCCACAATTTATATGGAATTTGTAGTTTAAACACAATGTTAAAAAAAAAAAAAAAAAGTTCATAGGCTAAGGAAGAAGGCTGGGCAAGATCGGCAAATGCAAAAGCTCCTATGGACCATGGGTGGAGAGAGTAAGGGAAACTAGCCAAAAAACAGAGGGATTGAAACTTTCTCTTATACAATGTGGCAAAAAAGTTGCCTAGCCATATATAATTACATAGTAAGGTTTAAAAAAACAAAAACAAACACGCCAGTTCATCCTGTGGTGTGCGAGTGTGCATGTTTTTATGTCAATGGTAAAGTGCATTACCCTCTATGTTGTGATCGCTAAGATGGCCATCTAATAGTTTTTTTAAACTATCAATGTTACCTGCTGATACCACACCTTGTTGAAAAGAATTCCACATCTTTACCACTCCGACAGTAAAAAACCCTTTATGCAGTTAAAGGTTAAACCACTTCTCTTCCAATATCAAATGAATGGCCATGTGTCTGTTTAAACTCCCTTTCACTGAATATTTTTTTCCCTTTCAAGTCACCAGTAAGGATTGTCATCATATCCCCTCTCAAGAGTCTCCTCTCCGGGAGAGAAAGAATTCAAATCTTGGAGTCTTCCCCCCATATTCCCTTTATTAGCTTTATTGTCGTCCTCTGGACTCTCTCTTTAGTTCCAGCACATCCTTCTCCGCGCGGATCTCACACAGGCTGGCTTCTGTGAGTGACCTAGCTAGGCTGCTGCCGACGGCACAGCGGGGATCCATACGGGAGCTATATTCGTCCATGCACTACCGTGCATTGCCACGTCCATGGATACCTCCATGAGTGACAGTATACTGGCCACGCACCAGTTACACTGGACGCTGCCCCCTACTTGGCCCCGCTCATATGCCTGCATCAGCTCCTTGCTCTGTCCTCAGCCAGCCCAATTGTTTCCCACCCACCATCGGGACCTACCCTTTGCCACCACCTTGGCCTTGGCCCCCCATGCATCTGTGGATACTATCGGTGTGAGATCCACATACCATCCCCCACGTTCGCTGCAGGGGGATCACCTATTGGGCAGACCTGGCTCCGCGCCTGCTTCGTTACACTTTGGATTGGTTCTCCTGAAGAAGCGGACATCCCGCGAAACTAGTAGAGAATCGACCAATCTTCTGATGTATACTATTGTTTTTAATGCAACATTTTTACCTAATAAATTCATTTTTTATTTATCTCATTGTTTACCCTGACCTATTTTGTACCGAGATAGTCCACACCTCAACCGGGCGGGTATGTGTTGGGTCTAGCTTCAGCAACTATTCCCTCATTCACAACCCCCCCCTCTTTTTCTCATATATAGATATATATATATATATACAGGGAGTGCAGAATTATTAGGCAAATTAGTATTTTGACCACATCATCCTCTTTATGCATGTTGTCTTACTCCAAGCTGTATAGGCTCGAAAGCCTACTACCAATTAAGCATATTAGGTGATGTGCATCTCTGTAATGAGAAGGGGTGTGGTCTAATGACATCAACACCCTATATCAGGTGTGCATAATTATTAGGCAACTTCCTTTCCTTTGGCAAAATGGGTCAAAAGAAGGACTTGACAGGCTCAGAAAAGTCAAAAATAGTGATATATCTTGCAGAGGGATGCAGCACTCTTAAAATTGCAAAGCTTCTGAAGCGTGATCACCGAACAATCAAGCGTTTCATTCAAAATAGTCAACAGGATCGCAAGAAGCGTGTGGAAAAAGGCCCAAAATAACTGCCCATGAACTGAGAAAAGTCAAGCGTGCAGCTGCCAAGATGCCACTTGCCACCAGTTTGGCCATATTTCAGAGCTGCAACATCACTGGAGTGCCCAAAAGCACAAGGTGTGCAATACTCAGAGACATGGCCAAGGTAAGAAAGGCTGAAAGACGACCACCACTGAACAAGACACACAAGCTGAAACGTCAAGACTGGGCCAAGAAATATCTCAAGACTGATTTTTCGAAGGTTTTATGGACTGATGAAATGAGAGTGAGTCTTGATGAGCCAGATGGATGGGCCCGTGGCTGGATTGGTAAAGGGCAGAGAGCTCCAGTCCGACTCAGACGCCAGCAAGGTGGAGGTGGAGTACTGGTTTGGGCTGGTATCAAAGATGAGCTTGTGGGGCCTTTTCGGGTTGAGGATGGAGTCAAGCTCAACTCCCAGTCCTACTGCCAGTTTCTGGAAGACACCTTCTTCAAGCAGTGGTACAGGAAGAAGTCTGCATCCTTCAAGAAAAACATGATTTTCATGCAGGACAATGCTCCACCACACGCGTCCAAGTACTCCACAGCGTGGCTGGCAAGAAAGGGTATAAAAGAAGAAAAACTAATGACATGGCCTCCTTGTTCACCTGATCTTAACCCCATTGAGAACCTGTGGTCCATCATCAAATGTGAGATTTACAAGGAGGGAAAACAGTACACCTCTCTGAACAGTGTCTGGGAGGCTGTGGTTGCTGCTGCACGCAATGTTGATGGTGAACAGATGAAAACACTGACAGAATCCATGGATGGCAGGCTTTTGAGTGTCCTTGCAAAGAAAGGTGGCTATATTGGTCACTGATTTGTTTTTGTTTTTGAATGTCAGAAATGTATATTTGTGAATGTTGAGATGTTATATTGGTTTCACTGGTAAAAATAAACAATTGAGGGGCGTGACCGGAAGCCAACCTGGACGGACGCTTCCCTTGAGAGCTCTCCATCAGCCCGTAGCTCCTAGGCCAAAATTCGGGGGAATCCGCGGCCATCCATGTCCACCACCCGCACCACTCGCTCCTCTTCAGCTAGAGGATTATCCCAGCCACTTTCGGGGGCATCTGCGTCCTTCAGGGAGTATTTCACGTGGCCGGACATGCCGCCGGCCGGCCATAGTAAGATGGCGCCGGATGCCGAGGCCCTGCATCCCCAGCCGCCTCCGTCACCACACCAGCCCGGGACCTGCCCACAGCCGATTCCACGGGTTGCGCAGGCATCCACCTCTGCAGCGCAGACCCCACCGAGCCTCGATGGGCTCCAACCTGTGGTGAGTGACGAGAACCAGCCCCTCCCGTCCACTCACGCTCCCGGCGAGAAGAAGGCCGCGACACAGCCTCCGTCGCAGTACACTCAGTGTGCGGAGGCCACCCCCCTACTGCTACCGGATCCGCTGCCGCAAGCCTCGGGCCACATGTCCCCTGCCCCCTTAGACGACCTGACGGACTTTCCGGCCCTATCTGGCTCCATCCACCCCCCGCTGGTGTCTGGGCCTGGCGCACGCGGTGGACTGAGCCCCCCCGCAGATTGGGCTCCATTGAGCACGCTCACACAGGGGACTACAAGCCCCAGCATGGCCACCGACCCAGGGGTCAGAGAGACAGCCCACCAACCGCCACCCTCATATGCCCAGGTGGCCCAGCCTCGGTCCCCCCCTCATGGGGATGCCACCCTGAGGGGAGCTCAGTCACATCACTCTGCAGCACCAGCAATCATGTGGGCTGATTCCTGGGCCCCCCCATGTGGGCACCCCGCGGCCCAATTCCCGGGGACCCCAGCTCTGACCTCCCACCCGGGCCCCCAGCGCCCCCTCCCGTCCTGGGGCCCTGACGCGGGGGAGCAACCTTTCTGGCACTCATACCTGCAAGCTATCCCCACTAAAGAGGACTTTAAACAGTTGATAGCTGACGTTAAGGCTACCTGCCGGGCAGAGATACAGACCATCCAGGCGGGCCTAAGGCACCTTGCTGACAGAGTGGAAACTGCTGAAGAGGAGATCCAGGAGACTAAGATGGCTGTACATCGCACCCAGTTACAGAACTCCGATCACCGGCTCCTCCTCCGTGACATGCAACGCCACCTGGAGGATCTCGACAATAGGGGGCGCTGGAACAACATCCGTGTCCGCGGCCTGCCAGAGGCGGAGGGCTCCGAGGACCTGCGGGGCACTCTACAAGCAATGTTTAATGACCTACTCGGGGAACCCATGGACAACCACATTGCTATGGACAGAGCGCATAGGGCCTTGCGTCCAAAAGGCCCTGCTTCTAAACCTAGAGACGTTATCTGCCACCTACAATCATACCCCATCAAGGAAGAGGTGATGCGCAGGGCCCGCATTGCCCGCAACATAGTTTTTGATAACACTCCGATCCAACTGTACCCTGACCTGTCCTGGATCACTCTGCAGAAGCGGAGGCTCCTGCAACCTCTTCTCCGCACTCTCCAGGACGGGGATATCCCCTATAGGTGGGGGTTCCCCTTCAGCCTCACAGCCACGCACCAAGGGAAGTCGGCGGTTCTTCGCTACCCGGAAGACCTGGACTCCTTCTGTGACACCCTGGACATCCCTGCCCCCCAACTGCCGGAATGGGACCTAGTTGCTACTCCCCCCCCTCCCCGCCAGTGATCTGGCAAAAGGTCCCCTTGTCCAAACGTCCCAGGGGCGCGGACCCCTCCAGACACCAGCCCAGACCCAGGCCAGGGGGCCCGCCACCTGGGCGGCAGTCCCCCCGCCGCCAGGCACCGCACCGTCCTTGATCCATTTTTCCTGGCTGGGAAATAACCAACATCAAGCTCTCCTTTTCATTCTTCAGGATGGACATGCCTTAAAAACATAATCTTCCCCCGAAGGCCACTGCTTAACTATTGTGCTTAACCAGGGTTTTTTTTTTTTATTGTTTTGTTTGTTGCTTTCCCCTGGGTTTTTGCTTTTTTTGTTACTGCTCCTTACCGGGCTGCTCTGGACTGGCCCCCTCTGTCTAGGTCAGGGCTAAGGTCTCGGACCCCCCTGTGTTTTTTTCCACTAGAGAGTTCCCTCTTGGATCTGGATCCTCTTGAGCCTTCCCAGCGGGACCCTTGTGGGCCCCCCGGTTGGGAAGCACGATTGGAACTGTTTAGGCCTAGGACCCCTCGATCTCCTAGAGTCTGTTTTATGATGTTTACTGTGTTTCTTGCATTTGTTCTAATTTTCCTGTCTCCCTTTCTTTCTAGTGCTCTACGTCCCTCTCTCCCGCACTCTGCCTCCTGCCCATGCTGCCTCCGAGCCCTCCCCGTGTGGATGCCACACCTCCGGACACGCCTATCTTTCCAGCCTAATCAGATAAGTATGCCTCCTACACACCTTCCACCTGACAATGGCTAAGATACTATCACTTAACGTCCATGGCCTTAACTCCAACAAAAAGCGCCACTTAGCCCTCCGGGAATTTAGGCAGTCAGGCGCGGACATCGTAATGGTCCAGGAGACACACTTTGACAGGGGGGACGCCTTCGCGTTTGCATCCAGACTTTTTCCCCAGGTCTATCAGGCCTTTAGCACACGGAAGAGGGCGGGGGTAGCGATTCTAATCAGAAAGGACGCCCCCTTTACTTGTTCCTCCACCTTTGTTGACCCCAAGGGGCATTACCTCATCCTCCGGGGCCGGTGGCAATCACAGGCCATTACATTATGTGTAGTCTACGCCCCAAACGCCCGTCAGCACCGTTTCCTGACTAGAGTGCACGCTCGCCTCGCCCGGGAGTCCCATGACTTCCTGGTCATTGGAGGGGACTTTAACTTAGCCCACTCTTCGACCTGGGATCGCCTGGCGGTGAATCCCCGGGTGTCCCAGTCCCGAGCCTTGAGGGACTCTAGACTTTTCCGACAGCTCACAAGGAGACACGCGCTCTTTGATGCCTGGCGTGCCCTTCACCCGGGCAACCGCCAATATACGGTTTACTCTGCACCGCATCGCACCCACACCCGCATAGATTACTTCTTTGTCAATAACAACACGTTGCGCATTGCGGAGTCGGCTAGTATCATGCCCATTTCCTGGTCCGACCATGCCCCCATCATGCTCTCCCTGAACTTGGGCTCTCCCCTTCGCCGACCCTATAACTGGAGGCTCAACGAGTTTCTCCTACAGCACGAGCCCTTGAGGTCGGAGATGGAGACAACACTGCGGAACTACTTTGTTGAGAACGATACCACAGATGTCTCCCCGTCCACACTGTGGGCGGCACATAAGGCGGTCCTCAGGGGGCGTTGCCTGGCGCTGTCTTCGGCTATGAAGAGGGATGCCAACTCTGCGAAGGTGCTGCCGGTCAACCGGCTTCGGGACCTGGAAACTAAGCTTCTCCAGAAGCCTTCCACGGCCCTCCTTAAGCAAATAGTTCAGGTACGCATGACACTCCGGGAATTTGCATTGGGAAGGGTGGAGAAGGCGCTCACCCGACTCAAGCAACTCTATTACGATAAGGGCAACAAGGCGCAAGCACTACTGGCCAGAAAACTCACCGACCGGGCTCTCGCCGCCGCCCCTCAACAAGTGAAGGGGGGTGGGGGCGACCTGCTCACCCATCCCCAGGACATAGCAGACACCTTTGCAGCCTTTTATACCGACCTATACAATAGACCAGAGGTCCCACACGACCCTCCCTCCCCAGACCTTACGGCCCGCATGAACAGATACCTTGAGGGGGCCGGCGTTCCCCGACTTCAGGAAGCAGACCTACTGGACCTGAACGCCCCCATAACGACGGAGGAACTCGCGGAGACCGTGAAGGGCCTTCCTGCCCGTTAATCCCCAGGCCCAGATGGATTGCCCTATGAGTACTACAAGTCCTTTCTTCCCCTGCTTAGCCCCCACATGACCAAGCTATTTAACACCTTTTTGCACCAATCCCCGATTCCCGGGGACATGCAGGGATCATTCCTGACTCTCATACCGAAACCGGACAAGGACCCGGCCTCCTGCGCTAGCTACAGACCGATAGCCCTCCTCAACTCTGACCTGAAGATTTTCACGAAATTGCTATCTACCCGACTGAACCGAGTCCTTCCTACCCTGGTACATAAAGACCAGGTGGGCTTTGTCCCTCTCCGCCAGGCCGGTGACAATACTAGAAGGGTCATCGACTTGGTGGATGTGGTTAATAGGGAGGGGGCGGAGGCCTTGATCCTGAGCCTTGATGCAGAAAAGGCCTTCGACCGCCTGAGCTGGCCATTTATGATGGCCACCCTCCAACATATGGGTTTCGGGGGCCCCTTCCTGCGGGCGGTCCGGCACCTTTACTCGGGTCCCACCTTCCAAGTCAAGACCCCGTTCGCCACGTCGGCCCCGTTCCAGATCACCAATGGCACACGCCAGGGATGCCCGCTATCTCCCTTGCTCTTTGCCCTGTGTGTCGAGCCACTAGCGGCGACTATCAGGGGGCACCCGGATGTTCGAGGGATCTCGGTGCGGGGCAAGGAATTTAAGATGTCCTTATTTGCGGACGACATCATTCTCACCTTGACCAAACCCAGAATCTCCCTCCCCAACCTTCACATGGCACTTGAGGAATACGGGGCACTCTCAGGTTATAAAACAAATGCGTCTAAGTCCGCAGCCCTCCCAGTTAACATTTCGGACGCCGAGGTTCGCCACCTGCAGCTGAACTTCCCCTATACGTGGGAAAGCTCCTCCCTTCAGTACCTGGGGGTTCAGATCACCCCGTCCTTTGGTTCCTTGTACCAGGCTAACTTCCCCCCCCTGTTCCGTACAATACGGGCTCTCCTACAGAAATGGAAGACCCATCACATATCCTTACTGGGCAGGATCGCCTCCATTAAAATGGTTATCCTGCCCAAGCTCCTGTACTTGTTCCAGACGCTCCCTATCCCAGTTCCCTATGCCCAACTACGCAAGCTTCAAAGTGACCTCCTGCGCTACGTCTGGAATTATAAAAAGCATAGGGTACCCTGCACGGTTATGACGGCGTCGCGCGGGGAAGGAGGGCTGGCGTTTCCCGATATTGTCAGATATTATCAGGCCACGCAGTTACGAGCGATAGTTTCATGGTTCCCCCAGAGGTCATATAACAAGTGGACGGAAATAGAGAAAACGTGGTTGGCACCAACTCACCCAAATAGTCTTCTGTGGGATGCAAACGTGGGGGTGGACCCCTCCCGCCTCCTTGGCTCGATGTCCTTGCTTCGGGGGCTGTGGCACAGGCTGGCCCGGGAGAGGGCTCTTAAATCTGAGTCTTCCCTGCTGAACTCCTTCATCTGTAATCCTAAATTGCCAGATAGTTTAACGCACCAAATGTCCTGGCCCTGGGCCTCGCGGAATTTATTCCATTTTGGCCACTTAGTTGACCCAAGGTCCCGTAAACTACAGACATTTTCGGAGCTCCAAACAAGATATGATCTCCCGAAAGGGGTGTTCTTTAGCTACCTACAAATCCGACACTACGCCCAAACTATTGCCCCTCGGCTCCAATTTTCCCGACCCTCCCCATTTGAACGCATAGTTCTCGAGGGTCGCCACCGTAGGGGACTGATTTCGGACATATACCGGATATTGAACGAGTATGACATGCCAGTGCGGGGAAAACATAAATACATGCTGAGGTGGGAGAGGGAGCTGGGGGAAGAGCTGCCGCTGGAGGCCTGGCAGGCCATCTGGAGACAGGCGGCCAAAAGCTCCATGTGTACCCTGTACAAGGAAAACGCATATAAGGTTCTCTTTTTTTGGTACCAAACCCCGGATTTTCTGCACAAAATATACCCCTCGGTCTCTGACTGTTGCTGGCGCTGTCATCAGGACAGGGGCTCCCTCTTCCACATCTATTGGACATGCCCTCTTATCACCCCGTTCTGGCATTCTACACAACAACTGCTTACCCGTCTTTTTGAGACACCGATCCCCCTGTCCCCCAAATTATTCCTGCTGGGCATATCTCAGCCTAGACTACCTAAGCCGTATAAAAAACTACTTAGGCACATTTTGACTGCAGCTCGCTGCATAATAGCCCTCAATTGGAAAAAAAACACACCCCCATGTCAGGAAGCTCTCTATGCCAGGGTGAAAGATGTAGAACTGATGGAGAGGATGACGGCCAGAATGCGCGACGGTCTGGACGACCATAATGAGGTCTGGAGGGAGTGGCAACGGCGGGAGGACGCCCCGGGGGCTGAGGCGGAGGCGGTAACGTAGAGACAATTACCCTCTTGTGGTTCTTTCCTTTTCCCTTTCTATACTATCCTCTTCCTTTTCTTTCTTTATTTTGTTTGACTATGTTTGCACTTACAGCCATAATGTCTTAAGAATGCCGGGGATTACCGTGCTGGGGGGTTGGGTAGGAACGGTAGGGGGGACTGGTTCCTCCCACACTACCCTGCTTGTTATTTTGTAAATGGCCATGCTGCCTGCCTTTCCATCCCCCCAGCATCCACAATGCGCCGGCCTTTGGCCTGATCCCTTTCTGATCCCACGCGGGGTGGAGACAGTGTGCCCACCCCCTTGCACGGGACTGTGTTCTGCACTGTCATTCTTGTTGTGTCTCTGGCATTTTGACCTGTACACTGTTTATTTTTTCACCAATAAAAATTGTTACTTGGAAAATAAATAAATAATTGAAATGGGTATATATTTGTTTTTTGTTAAGTTGCCTATTATGCACAGTAATAGTCACCTGCACACACAGATATCCCCCTAAAATAGCTAAAACTAAAAACAAACTAAAAACTACTTCCAAAAATAGTCAGCTTCGATATTAATGAGTTTTTTGGGTTCATTGAGAACATGGTTGTTGTTCAATAATAAAATGAATCCTCAAAAATACAACTTGCCTAATAATTCTGCACTCCCTGTGTATATATATATATATATATATATATTAGGGCTGTGCAAATTAACTTTTAATTAATCGATTAATCTTTAATTTTTTTGATCGATCAAAATCTTTTTGATCGATTTAAATTTTTTTGGATTGGTACTCACCTCTCCGCCGGCTTCTGGGCCTTCAGGGAGTTCCGTCGGAGATCCGGTAACGTCACGGACACCATCGGGGCTTGCCGTGTCCATCTGAAGGGCTCCTTTGCTGTGCCTTCATATCTGCATGCTGGCGGGACCTTACTATCTGCCCGCAAGGGCTGTTACACTTCCCTCTATCAACCTGTGAGTCTACAACCATCCACTGGGAGTTGTGATAGTTCCCTTCATGGGACATCTAAATGCCGACGGACTAATGTTACCACTGCTGAATCCAGATGAGGAGAGGTTATCGTTGTACACATTTTTATATCAGTATCATACTTGGCTACATGTTTTTATGACTGCTTTTGCTACCGTTTGGTGTTACTCGCACCATTTTTACAGTTTATGTAGCTACATCAATCTTATCTCCAGTGCAATATTTATTTTGTTACCTACTTGAAGACTATAAAAGTTTTAATGCTATTCCCATCGAGCGCTGCCTTTGTGTGTGTTTTGTATCCTGCTATGCATTTTTCCAGTGGTTGGAAGCTGCACTGGGAATCGGCCTGCAAGGAGATCAGCTAAAAGTAGTTGGATCTGTATGTGCGTTATAATTAATCGAAATTAGTCGATTAAGCGATTAAAAAAAAACCGATTAATCGAACACAAAAATTTTGATCAGTAACAGCCCTAATATATATATATATATACATACACACACACACATATACATAAACACACAGCACTGGTATTTTTGTCCTAATGACTATTTTAAGAATTTGCGGCCCTACATTTTAAAGGTTTATTTCACTGCTGATGAGGGAACATACTCATTTAGGTGTTGGCATATTCATTTAATTTGAAAGGTGTTACAGTCTTTTTTGAAGTAGTATTTGGCAGCACCTGGTTACACTTTTTACAATTTTATTTAAAAGTAAAATTTCAGGAAAAAAAAATTAGGTCATTTTGAAATTGATGGCAGCAACACTTCTCATAAAGTTGGTGCAGGGCTATGTTTACTACAGTGTAGCATCCCTTTTTCTTTTAACAATGCTCTCTAAACATCTGGGAACTGAGACGACCAGTTGCTGGAGATTTGGGAGAGGAATGGTGTCCCATTCTTGCCTAATATATGTTCCTAACTGCTCAACAGTCCTGGGTCTTCTGGGTTGTATTTTTTATTTCAACATGTGCTACATATTTTCCATAGGTGAAGGGTATGGGCTGCAGGTAGGCCAGTTAAGCACCAGGACTCTTCTACTACTCCATGCTGTCAAAGATGCAGTATGTTTAGCATTGTCGCTGAAAAATGCAAGGCCTTCCCTAAAGAAGATGTTGTGCATAGGAGCATATGTTGATTGATTGATATATATATATATATATACATATATATACACACACACACTATCTAACAAAAGTGAACACACCCAACTGGCCATTTTCCCTCCCCGATGTCATGCGACTCATTAGCGTTAGAAGGTCTGAGGTGTGAATGGGGAGTACAGTAGCTGTATTCAATTTTGTGTTGTCGCAGAAGATTGCCAAGACCCTGAAACTGAACTGCAGCATGGTGGCCATACAGCGGTTTAACAGGACAGGTTCCACTCAGAACAGGCCTTTCCATGGTCGACCAAAGAAGCTGAGTGCACGTGCTCAGCGTCATATCCAAAGGTTGTCTTTGGGATATAGACGCAAGAGAGCTGCCAGGATTGCTGCAGAGGTCGAAGGGGTGGAGAATTTCTTTATATGCCTATACATGACCACTAAAATGTGTGTGTTTTTTTTACCTTTGGTTTTTATAATAAATTGTCTTTTAAAATACTGCATCCAGAGGCACCTCTCTCCTTGTTTGTCAGCCCTTGGGGTGGAGGGTCAGCCTGTCAGTGCTCAGACCATATGCTGCACACTGCATCAAATTGGTCTGCATGGCTGTTGTCCAAGGAGGAAGCATCTTCTAAAAATGATGCACAAGAAATCCCGCAAACAGTTTGCTGAAGACAAGCAGACCAAGGACATGGATTTCTGTAACCATGTCCTGTGGTCTGATGAGACCAAGATAACCTTATTTGGTTCAGATGGTGTCAAGCGTGTGTGGCAACAACCAGGTGAGGAGTACAAAGACAAGTGTGTCTTGCCTACAGTCAAGCACCGATTTAAGTTACTGATCGCTGCCATTACTAGGAAAAGAATAAATAAAAATTCCGTAAATCCATCTATGTAGACGCTTTAACTTTTGCGCAAACCAATCAATATATGCCTACTGTGATTTTTTTTTTTACCAAAAATATATAGAATACACAATGGGCCTAAATTAATAAAGAAATTATATATTTTTTTTATTTATTGGTAATGGTTTTATAGCAGAAATACAATTTTTTTTTTTTCCAAAATTGTTGGTCTTTTTTTGTTTATGCCGCAAAAAATAAAAAGTGCAGAGGTGATCTGTTAACATCAAAAGAAAGCTCCATGTGTATTTGGCATGTTCCCTGCATCCCCTTTGTTTTTACACTAGCTTTTGCAGTCCTAATTAGACTCTGCCCAATTTTCTTATGTTCCTTAAATAGTCTCTGCTAAACAAGAAGCTAGGTTTAGAAAGTCATTGTTCTCTTACATTCAAAAAAATAATAATATGGAAAACGCCCAATGTGATGTAACCTGTGAAGTAAGATTGCAATGGAGTCAACTTCTGTGCCTGAGTTAAACTGTCAGTAAATACTGCTGAATCTGTGGCTGAATATATCGAGATCTATGTAGATATGTCGATGCATAAAAAAAATGCAATTAAAGCAAAGGTCTGGTTAGAAAAAAAAAAGGGATTTTTAAATACAGCTTACCTGTAAAATCCTTTTCTTGGAGTACATCACGGGACACAGAGCGGCATATTCATTACTATGTGGGTTATATGGAGTACCTTCAGGTGTGGACACTGGCAATCTTCAAACAGGAAGTCCCCTCCCTATATAACCCCCTCCCCTAGAGGGAGTCCCTCAGTTTTGTAGCAAGCAGTATGCCTCCCAAAATGGTCACCCAAAAGAGGGGTGGGAGCTCTGTGTCCCGTGATGTACTCCAAGAAAAGGATTTTACAGGTAAGCTGTATTTAAAAATCCCTTTTTCTTTCTCGTACATCACGGGACACAGAGCGGCATATTCATTACTATGTGGGATGTCCGAAAGCAATGCTTTAATGAGGGGAGGGAGACATCTTCCAAAGAAGGTTTCAATTTAGAGATAAACTCAAATCATAATAATTCCAACTTAGTCAAGAAAAAACTTTTTTTTTTTTTTTTTTTTTTTTTATAACCAAGGGTGTTTCTGATCCCGAGGATTTCAAACTGCAGCCTGTAGTACTGCCTGTCCAAAGGCAGAATCCGCATTCCTTCTCACGTCTAGTTGATAAAACCTTGTAAACGTGTGGACTGATGACCACGTTGCTGCCTTGCATATCTGAGCCATAGAGATCTGATGATGTGCTGCCCAAGAGGCGCCCATGGCCCTGGTAGAATGGGCCTTTACCGACAACGGAGGAGGCAACCTCTTCAACCCGTAGGCTTGAATGATTAATTGTCTAATCCATCTTGAGATGGTGGATTTTGCAGCTGCCTGCCCCTTCTTGGGGCCATCTGGTAGAACGAATAACACATCTGTTTTCCGGATCTTTTCTGTAGCTTTAAGATAGGCCTTCATGGCCCGGACAATATCCAAGGTATGCAGCAACCCCTCCTTTCTAGATGTAGGTTTTGGAAAGAAGGATGGAAGTACCAAATCCTGGTTTAAGTGAAATTTGGATATAACCTTTGGTAGAAAGGAAGGATGGGGCCGGAGAACTGCCCTGTCCTTATGCAGAACAAGATATGGTTCCTTACACGATAAGGCTGCTAATTCTGACACTCTCCTGGCCGAAACTATGGCGACCAAGAAAACCAATTTTCTTGTCAGTAAGAGTAAAGGAATCTCAGCCAGAGGCTCAAAAGGCTGTTTCTGTAGAGTGGACAGGACAAGATTTAAGTCCCAAGGACAAACTGGTGACTTGACAGGAGGATTAATACGCAAGACCCCCTGTAAGAAGGTCTTTACCAGCGAGTGGGTGGCCAGCGGCCTCTGAAACCACACTGACAGAGCTGAGATCTGTCCTTTGATTGTGCTTAGTGCCAGGCCTTTATCCACTCCTAGCTGGAGAAAACTTAACACCCTATCAATAGTATATTTGCGGCAATTCCATCTTTTGGATTCACACCAGCCTATATAATTCCTCCACACCCTGTAATAAATTACCCTGGAGACCGGCTTTCTAGCCTTAATCAGGGTAGGGATTACCTGCCTAGACAGACCCCTACCCCTGAGAATCAGGGATTCAGCCTCCAGGCCGTCAAATTTAGACGTTGTAATGTAGGGTGGAGGATCGGACCTTGTGAGAGTAGGTCTGGTTGTAGAGGAAGAGTCCAAGGGTCTCCCACTGCCATATTCAGGACTAGCGAGTACCAAGCCCTCCGGGGCCAAGCTGGAGCTATTAGAATGACTGGCTTGTGCTCCACTCTGATCCTGCGCAACAGGCGGGGGAGTAACTGTAGTGGAGGGAATGCATATAGAAGTTTGAATTGATGCCAAGGGCACACCACCGCATCGGTTCCGCAGGCCATAGGATCCCTCGCTCGCGACACGAACCTGTCTAGTTTCTTGTTGAACCTGGATGCCATTATATCTACGTCTGGCGTTCCCCACCTCTGGCAGATTGTCTGAAAGACCTGGGGATGCAGAGACCACTCCCCTGGCAACAGACTCTGGCGACTTAAGAAGTCTGCCTGCAGGTTGTCCACTCCTGGAATGAATATCGCTGAAATGCAGGGTACATGAGCCTCTGCCCATTGAAAAATCAAGTTCACTTCCCTTTGAGCGGCCTGGCTCCTGGTTCCCCCTTGGTGGTTTATGTATGCCACCGCCGTGGCATTGTCTGACTGGATTCTCACCGGGAACCCCTTTAATCTGGAGGTCCACGCCAACAGGGCTAGGCGAGCCGCTCTGATTTCCAAGATATTGATGGAGAGCTGCCTCTCTGCTTTCACCCAAGTTCCCTGGCGGGAGAACCCCTCGAAGACCGCCCCCCAGCCTGCCAGGCTGGCGTCTGTGGTAACTACCTTCCAGACAACAGGGCTGAAGGATCTTCCCTTTAGAAGGTTCTGAGGGTTCAACCACCAGGCCAGGCTTTGTCGGACCCTTGATGATAGCGTCAAAGGGGACTCTAAGGCATGTGCCCTCTTGCCCCAGGCTGCTAAAATGGCTGCCTGTAGGACGCGAGTGTGGATCTGAGCGTAAGGTACTGCCTCGAATGTGGCCACTAGCTTGCCTAGTAATCGCATACACAGGCGAATAGTTGGTCTTCTCTTGTTTATAACCAACCGAACCAACCCCTTGATCGCCTTGATCTTTACAAGGGGCAGGAACACCTTTTGACGTTCCGTGTCTAACCTCATGCCGAGGTATTCCAACTGCTTTGTAGGCTGGAATGCTGACTTTCCCTGGTTTAGGACCCAGCCGAATTCTTCGAGGTACCGAACCGTGAGGTTTACTGCCTTCTGCAGACCCGTCCGTGAATGATCTATAATTAAAAGGTCGTCCAAGTATGCTAGGACTGTGACTCCTTGGATTCTTAAATTGGCCAGAACTGGGGCTAGGATCTTCGTGAATACCCGGGGGGCCGTGGCCAGCCCGAAAGGGAGCGCCCTGAATTGGAAGTGTCGCTGCCCGACCGCGAAGCGTAAAAACCTTTGATGCGACTGACAGATTGGTACATGAAGGTAAGCATCTTTTATGTCTATGGAGGCCAGAAAATCGTTCTTCTGAAGCGCGGCGGCTGCTGACCGGATGGATTCCATCCGGAAGGACCGCACCCTTAGATAACCGTTTAACCTCTTTAGGTCCAAGATTGGCCTGACATCGCCGTTGGGCTTTGGTATGACAAAGAGATTGGAATAGAAACCTAGGCCTTGCTCTTGGGCTGGCACTTCTAAAATTACGTCCTGGCAAAGCAGGTGATCCAAGGCTGCCAGCATTGAGGCCTTCCTTGCTGGATCCCTTGGTAGCCTTGATTCTTGAAAATGAGGCGGAGGATACCTTAGAAATTCCAGTCTGTAACCTGTGGTTACAGATGCCCGGACCCATTTGTCGGGGATCTTGGCTTCCCAAACTTCTGAGAAGAGACGAAGCCTTCCCCCCACCCGTGAGAGTGGGGGCGCCCCTTCATAAGGCAGACTTAGGGGCTGCCTTTGACGGCTTGCGATACCACGGCTTCTTACCCCCAGGGGTTTGTCCCTGCGATCTACTGTTACCGTTGGATCGCGCAGGCGGCCGTCGATACTGCCTGGAATTAGAGGGCCCCGAGACAGGAAAAAGCTGCCTTTTAAATGTAGGAGCCCGGAATGTCTTTTTGACCGGTAAAAGGGTACTCTTGCCATTTGAAATAGTCTGAATATATTTATCCAGATCCTCTCCGAAGAGTCGCCCTCCATGGAAGGGAAATCCTGCCAGAAGCTTTTTGCATGGGGGTTCTGCCGCCCAGTTCTTCAACCATAAGAGCCTTCTCATGTGTACCAAACATAGTGATAAACGAGAAGCCTGCTGGATGGAATCTTTTATAGCATCTACCGCAAAACACAGAACTCTGGGAATGTCAGCAAACTCTTCTGCTTGTTGGGTAGGCATGTCTTTTAACATCTCTTTTGTCTGGTCTTTTAATGCCTGACAAACTCCAATTGCAGCTACCGCTGGCTGCACCACTGCTCCTGCCGTAGCAAAGGATGCTTTTAAAAGTGTTTCTAATCTTTTATCAACCGGATCTCTAAACATATGTATATTTTCCACCGGGCAAGTTAGTGATTTATTCACACATGAGATGGCTGCATCCACTACTGGGAGCTTCCATCTCTTGGAGAATTTTTCCTCCATGGGATAAATGACCGCAAATCTTTCCGGTGGCAGAAAAACCCTGTCCGGCCGTACCCAATCCCGAAAGATCAATTCCTCCAAGAGAGGATGGACCGGAAAAACTGCGTTGCTTAACGGGGCTCTCAAAGAGCCCAGAGAGGATACCGGAGGAACCTGAGGTTCTGGTAATGGCAAGCTAAATGCCGAGCGGACCATGTCCGTCAAAGACTGTACCCACAGTCTTTCTGTCTGGGAGTCTGAAAATGGTTCCTCAGAGGTAGACCCCTCAATCCCTGAACCCTCTTGGTTCAGGTCCAGTTGATCCTCCTGTGATTCTAATTCCTCCGGAGAGAGAATCTCAGCATCTGAGGATACACTGCCTGGTGATGGGGATCTAACCCGTTTCTTACCAGGAATAGCTCTAGCAATCAATGCTGCTATTCTCTCTTCTAGCCCCCCTAGGGATACGGCTAGCATCTCCTCTGTGATAAACACAGGGCTGGGCTGATCCGGGCCAGCCTCCGCACCAGATCCCCCTAATGGCTCATCCAAGGCGCTTCTTAAATTAATAAGCTGCGGGGAAAGAATCGGCATATCAGAATCAGAAAGGGAACCCTTTTGTTTTTTGGTCTTTTTTGTACCCTTTGACCCCGAACCCTTGGAAGCCATAATAAAAAATCGAGGGACTCCGCCCACACAACAGACTGTAGTGGCCAGGAGTACAATTCCAGAGTTTAGGGGAAAGTAGATCACTAGTGTCCCCACAAACTGATGGGCCTGTATGTTGGTCTTTTTTTTTTTTTTTTTTTAAATAATTATATATTTTCTATGACCATACATAATGCCCCTAACTTAAGTTTGCCAGCCTCCAACCTGCTGTCAAATAAGGGGGATTCTTTGGCTTAACAATAGACATTGGGACAAAGTCCACATGTACTACCCCTTTTCCGCCACCGGGAGTCACTGTTCTGCCGCCCTGCGTCCTCTCTTGAAACAATCAGCCACAGACTGAGCCCTGTACAAGGCCTGCTGTCTATAACAGCAGAAGGGCGCGCCTGTATGACGCCGCAGGCCCGCCCCCCCCCCGCCCTCCTGTCCGGATGGCGCGAAAATTCGTCAATAAGACGCGCGCGTGCACGCGCGCGCGCGCGCGTACCCGGAAACAGGAAGAACATGGAGGAGCCGCGCTGCTGGAGATCCATGGCGCAGAAACGGCGGCAGATTCAAAAACTCCCGGCCAGGTAGGACTCTTTTAAGGCCCCTAAGGATCCTTTACTAGCCTCTAGGAAGAAACAGCAGGTTAGCTAGCAACACACTTTAGACAGGGGGGCCTAGTAATGGGGGGAGAAAGGGTGTCATCCTGTCTCTAAGACATAGTGATCACAGTTGCCCATGCAGAGCATACTCAGGCTATCCCCCCTTTTAGGTTACCCCGGGGAGCCTGCTGTCGAACCAAGTCCCGCAGGCTCCCCCTTACCTGCTCCATGCTGCAGGATGTTTGACCAGCAAACTGATCCAGTCTTCTCCCATCTCCGTGGGTAGCGTAGTAGACCTTCAGGCCCTGGGGTCCTATGAAGGTACCCACTGTCCTGGACCTATATAGCACCCTGGCAAAACAGGAACCTTATGGTTTTTGCAAACTCCAAGTCCTGGGCCCAGGGTCCAGCCCTCCAAAGAGGAGCATTATAGGCAAAACCCCACGGTTTGGGGCCCGGGTACTGTCCACTTTGGCACTGAGGCTCCTTGGACAGATCCGGTTAGCCCGCCCTTAATCCCAAAGGATGTGGAGCAAAGCTATTCCGTGACCAACACCTAAGACACTGGCGAAAAAACTGAGGGACTCCCTCTAGGGGAGGGGGTTATATAGGGAGGGGACTTCCTGTTTGAAGATTGCCAGTGTCCACACCTGAAGGTACTCCATATAACCCACATAGTAATGAATATGCCGCTCTGTGTCCCGTGATGTACGAGAAAGAAAAACATTTTTTAAAAGTCAGCAGCTACTAACACTGTAGCTGCTGACTTTTAATAAGGAGACTTACCTGTCCAGGGCCATCCTTGGTGAGGGAATCAGGAAGTGATGCCTTACGGCTTTACCGCCCGATTCCCTACTGCGCATGCGCGAGCCGCGCCGTGAAAGGAGGATGTCTCCTGGGACTGCGGATCAGGAAGTAGCAGATTAGGATGATCTGCCTAGCAACAGGGACTTCAGGTATGTATAAAACATTATTATTTTTTTGCAGCATTAAAAAAAGAGATTTTTTAATACAGCTTACCTGTAAAATCTTTTTCTTGGAGTACATCACGGGACACAGAGCAGCATATTCATTACTATATGGGTTATATGGAGTACCTTCAGGTGTGGACACTGGCAATCTCAAACAGGAAGTCCCCTCCCTATATAACCCCCTCCCATAGAGGAAGTACCTCAGTTTTGTAGCAAGCAGTATGCCTCCCAAAAATGTTCCCCAAAAGAGGGGTGGGAGCTCTGTGTCCCGTGATGTACTCCAAGAAAAAGATTTTACAGGTAAGCTGTATTAAAAAATCTCTTTTTCTTTCTCGTACATCACGGGACACAGAGCAGCATATTCATTACTATATGGGATGTCCGAAAGCAGTGCTTTAATGAGAGGAGGGAGACATCTTCCAAAAAAGGATTTAATTTAGAGGTATACTCAAATACTAATAAATCCAACTTAGACAAGAAATGTAAATCTCAAATCTAAATCAAGGGAGCCCCCTCAGATCCTGAGGAGCTTGAATCGCGGCCTGTAGTACTGCCTGCCCAAAGGCTGTATCCGCATTCCTTCTTACGTCCAATTGATAAAAATTTTGTAAACATGTGGACTGACGACCACGTTGCTGCCTTGCATATTCGAGCCATAGAGATCTGATGATGTGCTGCCCAGGAGGTGCCCATGGCCCTGGTAGAATGGGCCTTTACCGACAAAGGAGGAGGCAACCTCTTCAAACCGCAGGCCTGAACGATTAATTGTTTAATCCATCTTGCGATGGTGGATCAAGCAGCTGCCTGACCCATCTTGGGCCCTTCCGGTAAAACGAACACCACATCTGTTTTCCGAACCTTCTCTGTAGCTTTAAGATAGGCCTTTATGGCCCTGACAATATCCAACGTATGCAGCAACCCCTCCTTTCTAGAGGTGGGTTTTGGAAAGAAGAAGGATGGAAGTACCACATCCTGGTTCAAGTGGAAACTGGATATAACCTTTGGTAGAAAGGAAGGATGAGGACGGAAACCCGCCGTATCCTTATGTAGAATGAGATATGGTTCCTTACAAGATAAGGCTGCCAATTCCGATACTCTCCTGGCCGAAACTATGGCGATCAGAAATACCGACTTTCTAGTCAGTAAAACCAAAGGTACCTCAGCCAACGGCTCAAAGGGTTGTTTCTGTAGAGTTGACAGAACAAGATTTAAGTCCCATGGACAAAGTGGTGATTTGACCGGAGGATTAACACGTAAGACTCCCTGTACGAAGATCTTAACCAGCGAGTGGGCGGCCAGCGGCCTCTGAAACCACACTGATAAGGCTGAAATCTGTCCCTAGATCGTGCTTAATGCCAGGCCTTTATCCACTCCTAGCTGGAGAAAACTTAATACTCTATCAATGGTATACTTGCGGGAAAACCATCTCTTAGACTCACACCAGCCTACGTAGGCCCTCCAAACCCTGTAACAAATTACCCTGGAGGCCGGCTTTCTAGCCTTAATGAGGGTAGGGATTACCTGCCTAGACAGACCTCTACCCCTGAGAATCAGGGATTCAGCCGCCAGGCCGTCAAATTTAGATGCCGTAATGCAGGGTGGAGGATCGGGCCTTGTGAGAGTAGGTCTGGCCATAGAGGAAGAGTCCAAGGGCCTCCCGCTGCCAATTTCAGGACTAGTGAGTACCATGCCCTCCGGTACCAAGCTGGGGCTACCAGGATAACCGGCCTGTGCTATGATCCTGCGCAACAGGCGGGGTAGTAACTGCAGCGGGGGAAATGCATATAGAAGTTATGATTGATGCCAAGGGCAAACCAACGCATCGGTTCCGCAGGCCATAGGGTCCCTCGTTCGAGACATGAACCTGTCTAGCTTCTTGTTGAATCCTGATGCCATGACGTCCACGTCTGGCACTCCCCACTTCTGGGAGATTGTCTGAAAGACCTGTGGATGCAGAGACCACTCTCCCGGCGACAGGGTTTGGCGACTTTAGGAAGTCCGCCTGCAGGTTGTCCACCCCGGGAATGAATATCGCCGATATGCAGGGTACATAAACCTCTGCCCACCGAAAAACCAAGCTCATCTCTCTCTGAGTGGCTTGACTCTTGGTTCCCCCTTGGTGGTTCACATATATGCCACAGCTGTGGCATTGTCTGAATGAATTTTCACCGAGGACCCCTGTAATCTGGATGTCTATGCCAGGAGGGCTAGCCGAGCCGCTCTGACCTCCCAGACATTGATGGGCAGCTGCCTCTCCGCCTCTGCCCAAGTTCCTTGGCGAGTGAATCCGTTCAAGACCGCTCTCCAGCCTTCCAGACCACTGGGCAGAAAGACTCCCCTTCGGAAAGTTCTGAGGGTTTAACCATCAGCATAGACTTCTGCCGGACCTTTAATGACGGCGTCAAAGGAAACTCCAAGGCCTTTGCTCCCTTGTTCCAAGCTGCTAGAATTGCTGTCTGTAGGACGCGAGTGTGGAAGCGTGCGGTACCGCCTCGAACATGGCCATTAGTTTGCCTAGTAATCGCATACATAGGCGAATAGTTGGTTCTCTTTTGCCTTTCACGCATTGTTTAGACCTCCTTTTTTTCTGTATCCTGGGACAGCGATGCACTCACTGTGCTTCCCTTCCTCCCCTTTTGGGGGTACGGGCAGTAACCGTCAGTGCATCGGTGTCACGTGCCATCCGGATGATGCCCTTGTTGGGTGTCGCCCTGTTGAATGGTTAGTATCCATCACAGCTGATTGAGTGGGTGTGTGCAGTGTCTCTTCAGCACAGGCAATTTTGCCGTCTGATTGAGGGCCCCGCCCCCCACACTGTCCAGCTGACGTGACGTTGGGGGCAGTCTGGTGCAATTGCTGGATGCATTATAAAGCACCTTCCCACCTATTCAGCCAGTGGCCATTTCCATGCAGTCCCTACAGCCGTTACTAGCTGTGACCATCCAACTCGCATTCCAGGTATCCCTTGTTAATCTCCAAGTATTTTTTATGCCTTTACTCCCTTACTATGTGGGTCACGGTTTGATGGACCTATTTATTTACTCATTACAGATATCCACCTGCACTATGAGGATACATTTTAATTCATTACTTATGGTCGCCTGCTGTCTGGGAAGGATGCTTTGTGTGCTCTGTTGTTTGCTTGCTGGTCTGCCACCTCTGTCCCGGGACGGGAATATGTTTGGTCTTAATTACTGTAGAACTTTGGCATACTATGTAAGTAACCAGAATTGATTTACTATCTTTTCTGGTGGATTTAATTTTAATACTTTGATCATTAATCAAATCTGTATTCCAGATATCCCACTACATCAGCCCCTGAGGAGTGTTTTCATATACACGAAACGCCGCGTCGGGCTTACAAAGATGTAGCTATACGCGTTTATGGGACCCATTCTGATTAATCAGTACTTTTATGATCTATTTATATTTTATATGTTATTTACTGCGTGGCTATGCTCAGCCTCTATGTGGTTATATATGTTGCCATTGACTGTCACTTTGTATTTTTATACCAACTATTGTATTAGGTATCAAATGTATGTTCTGTACTTTTGTACAAGCTAATTGTTTGTTTACCATATGTTCTATTCTTTCAATACACAAATATTTTGCTTATGGCTTGTTTTCTCATTTTTTGTCCCCATATACCCCACTGTTTCATTTAAAGTCCCAAATTCCCTTTGCTGCAATCTTTTGCTTAGAACCAACTGAATCAATTTTTTGATAGCCTCGACCTTTACCAAGGGCAGGAACACCTTTTGTGGTGTCAGAAGTGGGATCTGAACCCATGCCTCCAGCCGAGACTGCGACCTGAACGCAGCGCCTTAGCCCGCTCGGCCATCCTGACCGTGTTCTGTGTCTAATCTCATGCCGAGATATTCCAACTGCTTTGTAGGTTGAAATGCTGATTTTTCCCCGGTTTAGGACCCAGCCGAACCTCTCGAGGTACTGAACCATGAGGGCTACTGCGCATTCCAGCCAAGGAAGCGAGTGATCTATGATTAAGAGGTCGTCCAGGTATGCTAGGACCGAGACCCCTTGGATCCTTAGATTGACTAGAATTGGAGCTAGGACCTTCGTGAATACCCGGGGGCCGTAGCCAGCCCGAAGGGGAGCGCCACGAATTGGAAGTGACGCTGTATCACTGTGAAGCGTAAAAAATCTTTGATGTGGCTGAAAGATTGGTACATGAAGGTAACCATCCTTTATGTCTATAGAAGCCAGAAAGTCGTCCTCCTGGAGTGTGGCGGCTGCTGACCGAACGGATTCCATCCGGAAAGAGCGAACCCTTAGGTCAGCATTTAAACCTTTAGGTCCAAAATTGGTCTGACATCGCCGATGGGCTTTGGTATGACAAACAGATTGGAATAGAAACCTAGCCCCTGTTCTTGGGCTGGTACCTCTACCATTATGCCCTGGAAAGCAGATGTCCAATGCCGCCCGCATTGAGGCCTTCCTTGTGGAGGAACCTTAGAAATTCTACTATGTAGCCTGTGGCCACAGATGATCGGACCCCCTCTGTCGGGGATCGATACCATGGCCTCTTGCCCCCAGAGGCCTGTCCTTGCGATCCATTGTTAAAAGTTTGATCGCGCAGGAGGCCCGATACTGCCTGGAATTTGAGGGCCCCGGAACAGGGAGGAGCTGCCTTTTAAACGCAGGACCCCGGAAATTCTTTTGACTGGTAAAAGGGGTACTTTTGCCATTTGAAACAGTCTGAATGTATTTATCCAGATCTTTACATGGAAGGGAAAACCTGCCAGTAGTCTTTTGCATGGGGCTCGGCCGCCCAGTTCTTCAACCATAAGAGCCTTCTCATATGCACTAAAAATAGTGACAAACGAGACGCCTGCTGGATGGAGTCTTTTATAGCCTCTACCGCAAAGCACAGAGCTCTGGGAATATCCAATAACTCCTCTGCCTATTGGGCAGGGATGTCTTTAAGCATCTGTTTTGTCTGGTCCTTTAACGCCTGACAAACTCCAATTGCAGCCACTGCTGGCTGTACCACTGCTCCTGCCGTAGCAAAGGATGCTTGAAAAAGTGTCTCTAAACGTTTATCGACCGGGACCTTAAACATTTGTATGTTTTCCCCCCGGGCCAGTTAATGAGTTATTCACACATGAGATGGCTGCGTCCACAGTTGGGAGCGCCCATTCTTAGAAAAATTTCTCTTCCATAGGGTAAATAACAGAAAACCTTCCAGGCGGTCTCCCATCCAGGCACTAACCAGGCCCGACCCTGCTTAGCCTCCGAGATCAGACGAGATCGGGCGCTTTCAGGGTGATGTGGCCGTAGGCTTTTAGGCGGCAGAAAAAGTTCTGTCCGGTCGTCCCAATCCTGGAAAAACCAATTCCTCTAACAGAGGATGGACCGGAAAAGCTGCGTTGCTTAAAGGCGCTTTAAAAGAACCCAAAGAGGATACCGCAGGAACCTGAGGCTCTGGAAATGGCAAATTAAATGCCGAGCGGACCATGTCTGTCAAAGACTGGACCCACAGACTCTCCGTCTGGGAGGCTGAACACGATTCTTCAGTGGTAGATCCTTCCTCTAGGTTCTGGTCCAACCGATCCTCCTGAAATTCTAATTCCTCCGGAGAGAGAATCTCAGCATCCGAGGATACACCTTTTGGCGATGGGGATCTAGTCCGCTTCTTGCCAGAAAAAGAGCCAGCGATCATAGCTGTTAACTTTTTTCTCTAGCCCCCCTAGGGTGACGGCTAGCATCTCCTCTGTGATAACACAGGGTTGGGCCGATCTGGGCCAGCCTCAGCACCAGACCCCCTTAATGGCTTATCCAAGGTGACCCCTATAGGAATAACCTGTGGGGAAAGTATTGGCATATCATCAGAACCAGAGGAGGAACCCCTTTGTCCTTGCCCTTTTTTTTTTTTTGTGTTTTGATCCTGAACCTTTTGGAAGCCAAAATACAAAACCGAGGGACTCCGCCTACAACAACAGACTGTTATAGCCAGGAGTACAAAAAAATAAGGTTTAGGGGACAATAGGATCACTAATGCCCAAAAACGGTGGGGCTCAGTATGTTTTCCTTTATAATATTATTGTTTTTCACAACATACAGCCCCACCCCCAACATGTTTGCCAGCATTCAACCTGTTGCCAAGGGGATTTTTGGCTTAACAAAAAGTATTGGAGCTGACTCCAGCATGTAGTACCCCTTCTCGCCACCGGGAGTCACTGTGCTGCCAGCTCTGCGTCCTCTCTCTTCCAGCTCAGCTTTGAACTGAGCTAAGATCGCGCCTGCTGTGTATAACAGCAATTGAAGGCACGCCCACTCTACACTGCAGTCACGCTCCCCGCCCCTCCCCCCCCTCCCGAACGGCGCGAACATTTTTCTATATGCCGGGGGAGGAGAGCCCAGGAGGAGACGCACTCTGGAGCCCAGGAATGCAAGCTGGAGGACGCATCAGGCGGCAGATTTGAATCCCGGCTAGGTAAGGCTTAAAACAGGCCCCTAAGGAGTCCCTTTAGCCTAGAGACAGATCTCTCTCTTTTTTTTTTAAAAGACCTTCAACCAGCGAGCAGCAGGTAGCTAGCAAACATACATAGATAGGTAGGGGGATCAAGTGATGGGGGGGGGAACATTTCAGGCCATCCTGTCCATCAGACATAGTGACCATGGTGCCAATGCAGAGCATACTCAGGCTACCCCCCTTAAGATCTCCCCTGGAGAGCCTGCTGTCGAACCAAGTCCCGCAGGCTCCCCTCTTACCTGCTCCATGCCGCAGGACGTTTGCAAAACGGTCCAATCTTCTCCCATCTCTGTGGGTAGCGTAGTAGACCTTCAGGCACTGGGGTCCTAGAAGGAACCGACTGTCCTGGACCTATACAGCACCCTGGCAAACAGGATCTTTTGGTTTAGAAAACTCCAAGTCCTGGGCCCAGGGTCCAGCCCTCTAGAGAGGAGCATTATAGGCAAAACCCCAACGGTTTGGGGCCCGGGTACTGTCCACTTTGGCACTGAGGCTCCTTGGACAGATCCGGTTAGCCCGCCTTAATCCCAAGGATGTGGAGGCAAAGCTATTCCGTGACCAACACCTAAGACACTGGCGAAAAAACTGAGGTACTTCCTCTATGGGAGGGGGTTATATAGGGAGGGGACTTCCTGTTTGAGATTGCCAGTGTCCACACCTGAAGGTACTCCATATAACCCATATAGTAATGAATATGCTGCTCTGTGTCCCGTGATGTACGAGAAAGAAAAAAAATTCTGGTGGGGCTCCGCTTTAGGAGAGAACACAAAAAACTACTAAAACTGGGGCATGCAAAATCTGGTGCAGCTCTGAATAGAAACCAATCAGCTTCCAGTTTTTTTTTTATATCAAAGCTTAGTTGAACAAGCTGAAGTTGGAAAACAGATTGGCTACCGCATACAGCTGCACCGCATTCTGAGTGCTCCAGTTGGACAATAATTCTACCTGTCTTCCCTTGTCTGCTGTGGTTTTTCTCATGACACAATGAACTAAAGGCCTAAAGGCCTAGCAGCGGCACATATGTGCCTTGCTAGCCATCTCACTGAAGCTTCCTCATAAAAAAAAAAAATTTGCATGGGGAAGTTAAAATAAACCTAGGGTCTAGCTGTTAACATCCACTCTTCATATATCAGAAACAGGTTAGGGGTAGGCTTTTTTTTATATACAACTCTTATATCATCTGCACACTCACCTCTCACATAACTTGAACTCCCCCGCTGGGAAGCGATACTTCCAGGGACTGTCTTCACTTTCCAGGGTGAACACACGGTCCTTATGCTTCTCTGATTGAATGTGTTTCCGCCACTGCTTCTCACTATTGCTGTTCTTTCCACAGAGATAGCAGTGGAAGCCAGCCTTTAAAGAAATATTGAAAAACCAGATTAAACAGGACAAAGCCTACAGAAAATATCCGATTGTTTGCCAACAACCTAAAACCACTTTAAAGAGAAACATTTTACCATAAGATCAGCGTAATCCGTTGGCATCAGAATTTGTTTTTCCGTTTCTTTCTGGACTCCTACTGTTGGCTTCCCAGGTTTCTCCGCTGTGCTCTTGCTTCTATTGCACATGTCAAAAAGCTGCTGTAGATCCAGCACTGACAAGAAAGAGTAAAAGATAAGAGCGAACAGAATTTTACTAGAAATGTTTGGATTTTTGTATTTATTGTAAAATTATTTTCTCAAAGATTTGATTTATGTACATTGCCTAAAACCTAGGGCAGTGATGGCGAACCTTGGCACCCCAGATATTTTGGAACTACATTTCCCAAGATGCTCATGAACTCTGCAGTGTAGTTGAGCATCATGGGAAATGTTGTTTCAAAACACCTGGGGTGCCAAAGTTCCCCATCACCTAGGGTTATACTGCATGGTTGACTACAAAAGAAATGGACACCAAACACACAGAAACCGAAGGCCTTATGCCGCGTACACACGATCATTTTTCGGCATGAAAGCATGATGAATGTGCTTACTCCATTATGAACGGTAGTTTTACCAGAACGAGCGCTCCCGTCTCATAACTTGCTTCTGAGCATGCGCAGGTTTTGAACGTCGTTTTAGCCCACACACTATCATTTTTTACAACCCGAAAAAAGACATAGGGCCAGATTCAGGTAGAGTTACGCTGGAGTATCAGTGATACGCCAGCATAACTCTCACTTTGAGCCGGCTTATCTGTTTTCTGTATGCAGAAAACAAGATACGCCGGGATTGAGTTCAGATACGAGCGGCGTAATTGTATTTCGCCGTCGTATCGTAACTGCAATTTTAAAATGGGCGCTCGGGGCGTTCCCGCTGATTCACGATCGTACACGGGCCCGACGCAGTGACTTTCCGACGTTTCCGTAAGCGATACGCGGCGTAAAGAAAAACATGCCCCCTAGGTGGAGTATCCTATGTTAAGTATGGCCGTCGTCATCGCGTCGAATTTAAAAAGTTTAGCGTCGTTTGCGTAAAAAGTCTGTGAATGGGGATTGACGTCTTTGACGTTCACTGACAGAATTTGGAGCATGCGCACTGACAGTCGACGCATGCGCAGTACGTTCGCCGCGGGATTGCTGCTAGTTTAAATAATACACGCCCCCTACCCTCCCAATTTGAATTCCGCCGGCTCATTTTCGCTACCACGCCGCAACTTTAGGAGCAAGTGCTATGTGAATAACAGTACTTGCTCATAAAGTTTCGGCGGAGTAACGTAAATGACAAACGTTACTCCAAATTAAAGATCCGCTCTCCTACCTGAATCTGGCCCATAGTTTAAAATGACATTAAAAAATGCAGCATTTTTTTTGTCGTTTTTCAGAACCCGAAAAATTATGTGAAGCCCACACACGATCATTTTAAATGACATTTTTTTAAAAACAAAGTTTTTTCATCCCGAGAAATGATCGTGTGTACGCCGCATTAGAGCCCTGGTGCCCAACATGCGGCCCTTTGGCTCTTTTGTAGAGCCCTTTGGGCCCCTGCAGCACCTGATCTGGATTTTCCTATTGCCCTAAGATATTAGTGATTTTTAGCAGTTTGATGGAACATGGTTCCAGTCTGACTGTTTTCTGAAGCTTGTTTTCAACAATTCCTTTTACATGTTTAACGTCGCCTGGGGTCATTAAAGCTAGGAAGTATACTTTTAGGAAGATATATCATCGGACATGGAAAGGGTACGTTTCATGGTGCGAGTCGGGTGTTCCCGTAGGGGCGTGCGTGTCGGGTGCCCGGGTTTATCGCAAACCAAAGACCTATAGCGTTGGAGTTCCAAGGTATTGAAGTGGTATAGGTGAGAGCTGTGAGGCCACGTAATAGTCATGAAGGCCTGGGAGGGAAGCACGGCCCATGTCCGTTGGATTCTTTAAAATGTGCCAAACCAATGAATTTAGAATAGCTTCCATTTGTTGAAATATTTTTAAGGGAATGTATAGAGGGACATGTCACATCATATACAGAAGTTTGGGCAATATAATCATTTTTATAATATTTATGCGCCCCAGCACCCCTAATAGTAATCTAGCCCAGCCCTCAAAATTTCCACTCACCTACTAGCATTTGGCGAGTGGATTTAAGCTGGGGGCGAGTGATGACAGGGCTGCATGACCAATCTCCCTCCAATCTGTACCTACACTTATATTTTCCGATGAGATTGGCGGCCGAAGAGGAAAGGTGCATGCTCGGGAAAAGTAGTCTGGTGAGCCGCGCACAGGCAGAGCAGTACACAGGTGCTCTCCTTATAATTCTCATTAAGCCATGGGACCTAACCGTATGACCTCTCTGAGCCTGCCCCCCTCCTCCCGACCAATGTAGCTGGAGAGCAGGGAGCAGAAAGTAATGAGCGAGGTGGAGGATTGGGAAAATTACCACCCCGGTGCAACGCTCACTGAAAAGTTGCCCTGACATGAGAGCGACAGCCTTCCAGTTTGTGCAGTTTTCTTCTCCTTGTGCTCTATGTAAGTGTCCAACAGTTCAGCCTGAGCACTGCGAACAGACTGGTCTCAATGTGTGCTGTGCGGTGTCAGTGTGCACTGTGCTATGGTGTCAATGGCTGTGCAGTTGTGTGGATCTCAGTGCTGGATTGTACTCCCTCCCTGCAGCTCCTCTCCTCACTGCCAGACTGAATAAAAGGGGGAAGTGGGGACATGCAATCGTGGAGCCGCACACAGGGGCTCCTGAAGATGAGATGAATAGGGGAGAGAGAGAGAGAGAGAGAATGGATGGGAGTTGCAGAGGAGATGGCAAGAGAATGGGGAAGAGACCCTGTTCTAGTGCCCTGTCCCTCTGGTCTGCCCCCAATGCCCTGTCCCTCTGGTCTGCCCCCAATGTCCTGTCCCATTTTGTTGTTGGTAATATTTAATTTTGTAACTTGATTCTGCATAAAACATTTAACAGTGTCATTCCATGAGATAATCTACTAGGGCGTGTTTACGGGTGCAATTAGGCGCAGGGCAGTGTATGAATTAGGTGGGGCAACTGGTGGCGAGTAACTCTTGAGGCCTGGCTAGTAGCTCAGGACTTGAAATTTTGAGCCCTGATCTAGCCCATGTCTGCATTTTGAGTTTGATCATGCCAAACAGCGGTGCCACATTCAGGGGTGTAAAGTCTGTCAAACTCCCGGTAACCTCAACTACCAGGTATGTAATCTTGGATACTCTGGAGCGTGGCAGCGGAGGGGTGGGGAGAGACATCTTTGGGAAGAATTTGGGACTTATCCCAATTAATGCACAGTCCTGAATAGCCATCCATTTGTTCAATAATTCGTAACGCTGATGGTGATAGCCAGTGGCTCAGCAGCCAAGGCATATAGGAACAGGGAGAGGGGACACGCTTGGCGAGCACCCCTCTCCAAAGGAAACCGCTCCGATAACAACCCATTGACAAAGATCCTTGCCTTGGGAGTCTGATACAGGAGTTGCACCCATTTTATGAAATGTAGTCCAAAGCCATTAATAATGTAGACATTCCCACAGGTAGGGCCACTCGACTGAATCAAAGGCTTTGGCTGTGTCAAGCACCCCCACCACCCTGATTCCTGAATTATCATGCCGTGCCTGGATATTCATGTACAGTCGTCTAATGTTCATGGCAGCGTTTTCCCCCCCAACATGAACCCTGTTTGGTCCATGTGAATTAGTGACAATATGGCAGCATTTAACCAAGATGCTAATATTTTACCTGCAGTAGAGAAATAGGCCGATAAGATTCCGGGTAGCGGGGGTCCTTACCAGGTTTGGGGAGTACTATATGCTTTAGATTTGGCCAGCTGAGCAATCACCTTGGCAATGTCATGTGCCGTAATAGGCGCATTTAGTAGTTTAACCTGCTCTTGGTTAAGCTGAGGAAACTCAACGGTGGCCAAATCAGACTGCAGTTCCCCATGCGTGTAGGTACCCTAAGATTTATAGTGAGTACTATAGAATTGCTGAAATTTAGCTGCAACTTGGTTCGGGTCAGTAATACTATGTCCATCAGGGTCACTAAGTGAAACCACAACCGGAGGCTTATCACCGAAATGAGCCAGATAGGCCAGCAGTCTCCCCGCTCTATCCCCCTGCTCATATATTCTCTGCCTGCTAAACTGCCTGCTAAAGAATACCCGCTGTTTAGCTTTCTCTGTGAGCAGTTGCGTAACCATATGGGACTGGAGTTTGACTCTGTTAAGGTTTTAGGTGGTCAGGCTACCATTATATGTGGCTTCTAGGTTTTAAAGTTTATCAGAGGTTAATTGGAGTATAGTAGTAGAATCACGTTTACGCTTATTTATTCTGGTGGATAATAGCCTGCGGGCATGTGCTTTAAAATCATCCCAGTTTGAGTTGAGGGTAGAGGGCCCCTGCAGTCTATTAAAAAAGAAGAGCAGGGATTTGGGTATTTAGAGCACTGGGCTGATTTTTCATTGGGGTACAACCTATGCTAAAGATGGTTTGCACCTAAATAAAAAAGGGGTCTGCTGTGCTGGGGGAGAGGTTTGTGGAATGGCTGGAGGAGTATTTAAACTAGGATTGAGGGGGAGGGTGAATTGGATTATAATGGGTCAGACAGGGGTCAGCCCATATTGGTGGGTAGAGTGGGGAAAGATGGGGGGAGGGCCATGGCAGGTGATATGAAGGTTCCCATGTTACAAACAACCATTGGAAATGGCACAAAAAAAGAAAGCAAAATAAGAGTGCAAAATGTGACAATTAAAGTGTTTGTTCACCAATGGCAGAAGTCAAACAAAATAGGTGAGTTAGAAGCACGGGTGCACGAGAACTATGGTATTGCTGAATCGTGGCTTCATTTTTCACATGACTGGGCTATTAATATTCCTGGCCATGCTTTCATTCGGAAAGACCAGGTAAAACACAGGGGCGGTGGTGTCTGTCTCTATGTGAGAAGTTATATCAAAGCGGATCTAGTTAGAGTGTAATGAGTCTGAAGCATTATGGGTGTGCGTGCTACAAAGGTTATCATTGGAGTTTGTTATAGACCTCCCAGTGTTAATGAGGTGGTGGAGACTTAGCGCCTAGCACAGATAGGAAGGGCTGCAACGGCTGGGGCTGTGATAATAATAGGGTATAACTATCTGGAAATTGACAGGAGTAATGGCACTGCTGGTACAGTTAAAGGGTAAATATTTATAAACCTATAACAAGACAATTTTATGGTCCAGTTTTTTGAGGCCCCCGACTAGGAATGATGCTCTGCTGGACCTGATAATCTCAAACCATGCAGAGCTGATTACGAATGTTCATAAAAATAAAAAAAAACATCTGGGTAGAAGTGACCATAACATGATTTCATTTAATGTTAGCGGTAAGCAACAAACACATACTGTAAAGGTAAAAACAGATAACTTTAAGAGAGCAAATTTTCCAAGGATGAGGGCTGCTCTCTAAAACTTAGACAGAGGGGGAATATTGTCATCGATAAACACAGAACAGGAATGGGAATTTTTCAAAAAGACTGTATGCAAACTCACTGCAAAGTATATTCCCATAGGCAAGAAGTTTAAAAGGCTAAAAATAAAACCTATGTGGCTCACAGTCAATGTTAAAAAAAAGTTAGAGAATAGGAAAAGAGCTTTTTAAAAATATAAAAATGAAGGAAAGTGATCATCATTTAAATGTTACAAAAAAATATAACAGAACATGTAAAAAGGAAATCAAGGCTGTAAAAAAAATCAAAACCAACAACAGATTGCAAAAGATAGGACAAACCCCCAAAAATTCTTCAACTATTTTAATAGCAAAAAGGTCAGGTCTGAGCATGTAGGGCCTTTGCAAAACAGTCTAGAGTGGGTGACCGGGGACAAAGAGAAGGCAAACGTATTAAATACTTTCTTAATCTCTGTGTATACAAAGAAGCATGGGGGAGCTCACGTCTATAGTGGGTATGGTATAGAGACAGTCCCAAGTGATCCAAAATGGCTCAAAAGTGATATGGTCCAGAAATATTTACACAGAATAAAGGTGGATACAACACTTGGACCTGATGGCATCCACCCATGGATCCCAAAAGAATTGAGCTCTATATATATTTTAAAGCCATTGTTTCTAATTTTTGGGAGACTCTTTAATGAATGGAATGGTACTACTGGATTAGCGTAGAGCCAATGTGGTGCCTATATGTAAAAAAGGATCAAAGTCTTTACTAAGTAACTATAGACATGCTAGTTTAACTTCTATAGTCGGGAAGATACTGGAGCGTTTAATAAAAGACCACAGATGAGTTCTTGCTGGAAAAAAATATTTTAAGCAACAGACAGCATGGATTCACGAAAGACAGAAATTGTCAAACAAACCTGATTTGTTTTTATGAGGAGGCAAGCACAAACTTGGACAGAGGTGTGGCTGTGGATGTATTATACAGTGAAACCTTGGATTACGAGCATAATCGGTTCCAGGAGAATGCTCGTAATCCAAAGTGATTTTGCCCATTGAAGTCAATGGAAACAAAAAAAAATTTTTTTTTGCATTTTGAAGTCTCAATGGCATGCAATACCGCCGGAGAGCCTTGGAAACGGCAGGAAAGACTCCGTTCACGAGCCTTTCAGAGGTCAGCCAAACTGTCCTCAGGCCTTTCCAGGGGTTTTAGAAAAAGCGCCCTTCAGCTCCTGGACCCCCACCTCAGGCCAAAAGCGGTAATGCATACCGCTTTGGCTTGAATCCTGCTCGTTTTGCGAGAAAACGCATGCAAACTGAGTTAGGATTTTAGGAAATAGAGTGCTCGTATTGCAAAACGCGTGTTAACCCTGTTACTCGCAGTCCGAGGTTTCACTGTACTTGGATTTTGCAAAAAAGTGTTCGACAAAATTACCCCCACACAGAATTCAAAGGAGTGGTTATTGATTCATACTCAGAATGGTCCAAGGTCATCATTGGTGTTCTCCAAGGCTCAGTGTAGGGATCCTTAACTTTTAATATCTTTAATAAATTATATTGGGTCTGTGAACAAAAGTATTGTGTCTGTCTTTGCAGATACTATGCAGTGGAATAACGTCCTTACAGGATGTCTCCAACTTACAAACCAACCTCAATACACCGTTTAATTGGGCAACTACTGTATGTAGAAAACTAGGTTTAATGTTGATAAATGTTGGGGGCTAAGAATATGCAAGCATCAAACATACTAGGGGGAGTACAACTGAGGGCACCCATAGTGGAGAAGGATCTGGGGTTTTGGTACACCTTAAGCTTAATCATGGCATGCAATGCCAAGCTGCAGTTTCCAAAGAGAGCAAAGTCCTTAACCACTTAAGGACCCCTTCACGCTGATATACGTCGGCAGAATGGCACAGCTGGGCACATCAACGTACCTGTACGTTGCTCTTTAAGCCCAGCCGTGGGGTTGCGGCGCGCGCCCGTGGCGCTCACCCGGTCGCCGCTGGAGTCCCGCGATCGGTCCCCGGAGCTGAAGAACGGGGAGAGCCGTGTGTAAACACGGCTTCCCCGTGCTTCACTGTGGCGGCAGCATAGATCGTGTCATCCCTTTTACAGGGGGACACAATCGATGACGTCACTCCTACAGCAACACCCCCCTACAGTTGTAAACACACTTCAGGTCACACATAACCCCATCAGTGCCCCCTTGTGGTTAACTCCCAAACTGCAACTGTCATTTCCACAGTAAACAATGCATTTTAAATGGTCCCTAAAATGTGTCAAAATTGTCCAAAGTGTCCATCATAATATCGCAGTCACGAAAAAAATTACTGATTGCCGCCATTAGTAATAATAAAAAAAAAAATTATTAATAAAAATGCAATAAAACTATCCCTATTTTGTAAACACTATAAATTTTGCGCAAACCAACCAATAAACGCTTATTGAGATTTTTTTTTAACCAAAAATAGGTAGAAGAATACGTATCGACCTAAACTGAGGAAAAAAAAATATATATATTTTTGGGGGATATTTATTATAGCAAAAAGTTAAAAATATTGATTTTTTTTTTCAAAAAAACTGCAGAGGTGATCAAGTACCACCAAAAGAAAGCATTATTTGTGGGGAAAAAACGGCGCCAATTTTGTTTGGAAGCCACGTCGCTCGATCGCGCAATTGTCAGTTAAATCGACGCAGTGCCGAATCGCAAAAAGGGGCAAGGTCATTTAGCAGCATTTCGGTCCGGGTCTTAAGTGGTTAAAGTGTTACTAAATCTACAACAGAAAAATCTGTATATGCAGTAAAGCACGCTTGTTATACTCACTGTGGAATCTAAGGGGCTAATCCTCTGCAAGGCTGTTTGATCCTGCCTTTTGGTCCTCCCCTTTTTCCACTGTCCCCAAATCATCTGCTGATAAACCAGAACCTCGGAGGCACATGCTCAGTTTGGTGTTTATTGCTGCTAGAGATTTATTTTTGGTGTTATTCATTTTAAGGTCATCACAGAGGACAAGGGGGCACTCTTGCCAGCTCAGTAGATTGCTTTAAAAAAGGCCTGGATTCTTTCCTAAATGTACATAGTATAACTTGGTACTAACATTTATAGGTAAAGCTGATCCAGGGAATATCTGATTGCCTCTCAGGGAATCAGGAAGGAATTTTTTTCCCCTGCTGTCAGGGCCGGATTAACATAGGGACTATTGGAGCTGTAGCTCCAGGGCCCTACCTTAATAGGCCCAGCCCAGTGTGTCATTAATGCTATTTGCTGTGTGTGTGTGTACACGCTTAATATGTAAATTGCAGGCAGTATTAATATGTAAATTGCGTGTGGCAGGCCGTACTGATATGTAAATTGTGTGCGGCGGGCGGTATTGAGCTGTAAATCGAGTTGCACACAGTGTAGTACAACAGGGACTGACACTTGTTCCTTCCCCACCGCTTTCACAAAATGCCCATTTCCTCCCAACTCCCGCCCCTACAGTGACAGTCCCATTTGCTGGGCACCTTTTGCTGGGGGAGGGAGTGTGAGGAAGGATCCAAACACTCGGATTGACCGAGGGTACCATCATTGAATTACACCAGCTCTGCCCCCTGTATCGACTGTGCGTGTGGGTGAAAACACACAAGCAAAGCGGCTCCGTACGAGTGCTGGGAGAGGGTGTGGTGCCCAGTCTACTTCTCATGCAATCAACAGATCTATCTGTTCTATGAGCAAGCGCATTCTACAGTACACAATGGTGAGCCACAAATGCCAACTGTTGTTACTTTCCCACACTGCAAAGTAAATGTGTTTTATGCAAACAGCTAGCTAAAAAGGTGACCGCAGCAAGAATGATCACCATAGTGAAGATATGAGGAGGAAAAAAAAAATCACTGTTATTCTGTATGGGGTCCCATGACTACAGCAGGCTGCCTGCTGCAACATCCATCCCCGCATTGTGCTGCTAAATTGTAGAAGGAGAACTATGTGTCCAAATATATTTTGTTGATGGCATCTAATGATTACAAGCTCCCTGACAAAAGGTGTGCTGACAGCAGCAGCAATATAAGTTTAGGCATCTGGCAGCAGTGTCACTGGCTCTCCAGAAATGAAACCACTAAACACACACACACAAAAACACACACACACACAAAAACAAAAACACACACACACACACACAAACAACCCTTTTCCGCACTTTATCCACAGTGCAAGTAGTGATATCACAGCAGGTGGGACAACAGCAAGCTCTACCACTGGTCCAGGGAGTGCATTTGCTGGCATTCTCTGTAAAAAGCAGGATCAGCAGTCCTGGATCTGGAGGAGGAGCTCCTTGAGTCACGAGTCTGCCGCACAAAACATACCTCTGGAGGAAGCTAGTGGTAACATTGGCAAGGTCCCATAATGACAACACGTCACTCCAACCCCATTTTCATTACAGTCCACTCATCTCCTAGTCACAGTAACTCCCTGCCACCCATAAACCCCCCATACCAAACAACCTTCTCTACACAGTTACAGCGTCTGCTTACCCACATCTCGCTGGTCACTATGTCTCTCTACCAACTACTTTACAGCTCACAGCACCTCTGAATGCAAACCTCTCCTCCTTATGCTTCCTCCAATCAACCCATCCTTTACCTCTTCCTACCTTCCACCTCATACACCCCCACCCCAAGACCCACCCATCCCCTACGCCTTTGCCTTGGCCACTGTATGGCTTTGTCCTAGCACTGGCGGCATCGATAAGTAAATCGCAGGGCATATTCATATCATTCACCACCGCTAAATTCTGCCATCAGTGGGGATGTAAACATGCCCTGCCTGCCACTGCTCCCGTCATCAGCCTGTACTGCAAAGGTGAGCAGATAGGGGAAGGGGGGTGTCCAGCGGATTACAGCTTCGAGTTTTAGCTCTCTATTTTCAGTGCACATAAAAACATGTAATGTCAGTGTTTCATTTTTAAAATAATTATTTTGCTATGGTTTGTATATGTCCCCGAGACTCTGACTTGCAGAATGGCAAAATCAGTATATTTTATGATTACAAGAAGGCTTTCGTTTTGTTTAACTATGCCCCTCCCACTCTTACCTCAGTGTGAACACACCCACAGTTTGCCATGGCATGCTACTGGCTTCTTTGCAGCTGTCACATAATGTGCTCATATGCGATGCATACGAGCACATTATGTCTACTTTGCAGGGGAGGGAGAACAACATTTTTAGATCAAGAGTTTACTTTCACTTTAAGCTACCCAGAGGCACATCCCCCCCCCCCCCCTCCATCTTTACCCTCCTCTCTCAACCCCACTCTCTTTCAGCCCCTCTTTCTCACCACCCACCCTTACCCCATCTCTATCCAATTTAATATGTTTTAATTTATTTTAACAAAAATTGTTTGTGTTTTTATTTTATTCCTTAATAAGTTCCACCAAAACTCTCAGCACCAGGCCCATGATGCTCTTATTCTGGCCCTGCCTGTTGTAGCAAATTGGGTCATGCTTTCCTGTTTTTTTTGGGAGGAGCATTGGATTGTGTATATGGGATTGTATGATTTTCTTGGTTGAACTAGACCATAGGTGGCAAACACAAGGCCCGCGGGCCGAATCTGGCCCTCCAGGCCATTTCATGTGGCCCTCGCACCTCTCCTGCAGCTGCAGGAGAGCTCCAACCCTCCTCTGGTCCTACTCCAGATCCTTACCTTTTGCTTTCAAGCAATACATCCAGCTTCTTCCCAGCAGCAGCATAAGGTAAGGGGGGGTGCACCGATTTAAGGGAGAGTGGGGGACTCAACTTATGATGGTGGGGTGGCTCTTGACATTTAATGTAAGGGGAGGGGATGCGCTGGACATCTAATCTTACAGATACAACCGGCCCTTTTGAGGACAATCATAATGCTGATGCGGCCCACGATGAAATTGAGTTTGACACCCCTGAACTTGTGCCTTGTGCCTTTTTTCAACCTAACTATATAGCAACAGATTAAATAAACATGTAATGCTTCCCATGCAGCTATCAGCACCAAAAAAAAAAACACCACCAACCTTTGTTCTCTTTCATATACGTCCAGATGTCTTTCTCCTCTGTGCTGTGTGAAAAAGTGCAGTTCCCAATATATTGGCACTTCTTCCCATTCTGCACATGGACACAAATCTGTGTGAAAAATTAAAATGGCTCATTATCCCATTACATAATTGAAAATTATTCTGCAAGAATACTCTGTCAGAACCTTTATGAAGAAATGGGTATATTTTATAATTTCAATTTTGGAATCATGGATGTTTTAAGACTGAATAAGACCAAGAGGTCCAGGGAGATCTGTTCTCTCTGCTGCCAACTGCAGAGACCAGGTGGTGGCACAGACAAGGGGTAGGGGGTGGGCCGTAACTGTGGGAGAGGTGTGAGGGCCACATGAAATGGCCAGATTCGGCATGTGGGCCTTATGTTTAACACAAGTGATGTAAAACAATAAAATTACCAGCAGATTACACAAATCTGATATAGGGAGTCTGAGAATAAGCAGTGCTTAATATTACACAAACGTAGCAGCACAACTCAAAATCCAACTAGAGCATGTTACTGTGTTCTTTTATTCACTAGATTCCATAGATTGTCCAGAAAACAGAAGCAGCATTTGATGCCAGCTGTTGTATACCAACAGCTAGAGAGGTGTTGCTGTTATACTGAAGGTTGTCTCCTACTAACATCATCAAATGTAGTATTAGCCATGTACCCGAGAGAATGTTCTAAACCCTTTACTGACCCTATGTACAGATGTCTTGCTATGGGGTCAGTACATTCTGGTTAACCTTAGAGGTAAACTGATCATGTTAACCAGAAGTCTAGGTATTTGTGCTAATTAGTCAAAGTTTAAAAGTAACCGACTATATGAAAAGATCTGTAAAACATGATCTGCTAGTGGTCCAAGAACAGATCTGGGAAACACAGAATTACACATAATGGTTTGACCTATACTGTATGTAAATTTAGTAAAATTATAGGAAATACTATACAGTATTGGTACACAGAAGAGATTTTTTGGGGGGATTTTTACGGGTGCTAGCAAAAGTAGTAAATGCAATACTTCAAAGATATAAAATTAACAGAAGTTTTATTACTACAAACGAGACATGGTTACAATTATTGGCTACAAATTGTGTGCATGAATACAGTTAAACATCTAGAGTTCAAAACAGATGGAAAGATTTCACTAAACAATGATATTGGAGTGATTGTCCCGACATGTTTCGCCACTTGGGGCTTCCTCAGGGGATGTTTATAGAGACACTCGGGGTGGACATGGTAGTTGACAGTCTATTTTATTTATGTTATATAAATGGTTTTAACTTTGTTCTGTTCTATGCAGTTTACATCCGAGTGTCTCTATAAACATCCCCCAAGGAAGCCCCAAGTGGCAAAACAAGTCGGGACAATCACTCCAATATCATTGTTGAGTAAAATTTTTCCATCTGTTTTGAACTCTAGATGTTTGACTGTATTTATGCACACAATTTGTAGCCAATAATATTTTTAACCATGTCTTTAGTAATAAAACTTCTGTTATTTTTATATCTTTGGAGTATTGAATTTACTACTTTTGCTAGCACCCGTAAAAATCCCCCCAGAAAAACTCTTTGTCTACACATATTAACAGGGATGTTGGTGTCTTTGTTTTGACATTGTCACCTATCCATACCACCACCCCTTACTATCCAGAATTATTTAAAGAACAGCCTCAATTATGTCAATTTTGTCATGGGTATTGGAGGCAGAGGCTTTCACATAGAACAACTTTGTTTCATGGTTTAAAGCGGGACTAACCCCTCCTATCCCTTTCAGCCATGGAAGCTGCCATCTTAGCTTCTGTATGATCTGCAACTGCAATGGGTGTCAGTTATGATTATGATTTATTAAATGGTTTGACAGTTTGGTTGAGAGCACAAGCAAATGTAACAGTTAGCATTTCTGGCATACCAGAAATGTAACTTTTTTTTTTAATTGTTGAATCTATGGGAACTAAATTGCATCAATATAATTATTTTATTAAACCGTTACATTTCCAGTATGCAGGGAATGGTGTCACATTTACTTTTGCCCACAAGCTGTCAAAACATCAGAAGACTGGTTTCTTAGCCAAAAGGACAGGAGGGCTTAGTTCTGCTTTAATGTGATTTAATGAAACCCAATTTACTGTATAGGCAACTGTATGATACAATTTCATAATTAATAAAAAAAAAAAGCTGTAAAAACACATGGAAACAAAGCCTCACCTCATACTGCTGTGGAAAGGAGCGAATAGATGGCAGTGGTCGGATGGGAACCCACTTCTTTTTGGACTTGGACATCATAAGCAATACACGTTTATCTTTTGTCCAGCTGCCAAAACATAAATAGGAGATAAACAAGGCATGAGGAAGCGTTACCAAAGAGCAGATACTCAAATGCATTACACATCAGTGGTTTTCAACTTTTTACACCAATGTCTGTAAAATGGCAAACCGTTCAACCTATGTATGTGTGAATTTTCTGCTAACAATTCCCATAACCCTGTATATTCACCTTCCCGAAGAAGACATAAAAAAACTTTTACAAGTTGTCAACTCTTTTCGTAGCTCTACCACCAAAAAGAGTCTGAAATGCCAGGCACACAAAAAAGGACTGCAGATTTCTCCCCTTCCACTTTTCACTAGTGGGGGTCTCCGTTTACTGCATAGAGGACTTAAAAACAGACTTGGTTGGCTTTAACCACTTAAACCCCGGACCATATTGCTGGTCAAAGACCAGAGCACTTTTTGTGATTCGGCACTGCGTCACTTTAACCGACAATTGCGCAGCCGTGCGATGTGGCTCCCAAACAAAATTGGCGTCCTTTTTTCCCCACAACTAGAGCTTTCTTTTGGTGGTATTTGATCATCTCTGCGGTTTTTATTTTTTGCGCTATAAACAAAAATAGAGCGACTATTTTGAAAAAAATGCAATATTTTTTACATTTTGCTATAATAAATATCCCCAAAAAAGATATAAAAAAATTGCAAGTTAGGCTTACCGGTAACTTGTTTTCCAATAGGCTTTCAGGACAGCCACCTGAGAGATCATGGCTCCTCCCTCCACAGGAAACACCTCCACCATACGGTCTTTAAAGGGAGGCCTCCCCTTCCACTCGTCAGTTGTTTGTAGAGACCTCCAGCCCCGGCTGCAACACATAAGTGACAGTTATTGCATAGTATTACAGCTGTATCATTATATATGAAAACCAAGGGCGGGTTACCGCTGTCCTGAAAGCCTATTGGAAAACAAGTTACCGGTAAGCCTAACTTGCAATTTTCCCAAAACGGCTTTCAGGACAGCCACCTGAGAGGACAGTCGAGACTTACCCCTATTAGGGCGGGACAACAGCCTGTAAGACCTTTCTCCCAAACGCCTGGTCGTCCGCTGTCAATAGATCTAATCTATAATGGCGGGCAAAGGTAGACAAATTTGACCAGGTGGCTGCCCTGCAGATCTGTTCGGGGGTGGCACCAGCTTTCTCGGCCCAACTTAACGCTGCTGCTCTAGTAGAGTGAGCCCGTAGATTTTTTGGACATTCTTGTCCTGAGCAAGAATATGCGTTCGTGATAGCCATTCTGAGCCATCTGGCAATGGTTCCTTTTGATGCTTGCTTTCCCTTCTTATCTCCGGAGAACAAAATAAACAAGGCGTTCTGCCTTTCTAAAATTTTTTGTAACTTCTAAGTAACTCAAAACTGCCCTTTTAACATCTAGGGTATGGAATTCCTCTTCCTTTTTCCCTTTTGGATTGGAACAAAACGTGGGAAGTACTATTTCTTGAGACCGGTTTTTGATTGAAACAACCTTTAGCAAAAAACCTGGGTCAGGTTTCAAGACAATTCTGTCTGAAAAAATTAAACAAAAAGGTTCCCTGATAGACAGGGCTTGTAACTCGCTGATTCTCCGGGCTGTTGTGACAGCCACCAAAAAAACAGTTTTTAGCGTCAATAATTTTAAGGATGCTGAACTCAGAGGTTCGAAAGGTTCCCTAGTCAGGGCCTGTAATACGACTGGCAAGTCCCATGATGGACAATCTTTCACTACGATTGGCCTAGAACGACTGAGGGCTTTGAAGAATCTTTTAACTAATGAATGTGAGGACACTGCCCTTTCCAAATAAACTCCCAGAGCCGCTGCTTGGACCTTTAGTGTACTGACCGCTAGTCTCTTATCGGCTCCGTCCTGCAAAAATTCAAGGACGGAGGACGTCTGCCTTACCGACCTGCCAGATGATGTACACCAAGTATTGAAAACTTTCCAGATTTTTAAATATATAGATCTAGTTACCTGCTTCCTGCTGGACAGGAGTGTTGCTACCAATCTGGCCGAGAAACCTTTCCTTTTCAGGAGCTGTTCCTCAGAATCCAAGCTGTAAGGTTTAGCTTTCCTAAGTCTTGGTGAAGCAGAGGACCCTGTAAGAGCAGATCTTGTCTTAGTGGCAGATGCCAAAAATGTTTTGTCTGCATCTGCAGTAGGGCCGAAAACCACAGTCTCTTGGGCCAAAACGGAGTGACAAGAATTACCGTTGTACCTTCCCTCCGAATCTTTGATATCACCTGAGGGATGAGTTGAAAAGGGGGGAATGCATAACAAAGGTGAAAATCCCACACCTGTGCTAAGGCGTCCACCCCCAGTGCTGCTTTGTCCCTGGCTAGAGAAAAAAACCTGGGGGTCTGTGTATTTTCTTTGTTTGCAAAGAGATCTATCTCTGGTTGCCCCCACTTCTTTGCTAAGAGAGCAAAGACTTCTGGGTTCAACTGCCATTTCGCTTCCTGAACTAAGTTCCTGCTGAGAAAGTCTGCAGTTCTGTTCAAGGTCCCCTTTAGGTGGACCGCTGATAAGGATCGAGTATGAGACTCTGCCCAGCCTAGAATGTTTCTGGCTAGAGCCTGAAGTCCTCTGCTTCGGGTGCCCCCCTGTCTGTTTATGTAAGCCACTACTGTGGCATTGTCCGACAGGATCTGCACATGCTGTCGCTGCACCTCTACTATGAAGCTCAGTAGAGCCAACTCTACTGCCTTCAATTCCCGCCAATTTGAGGATCTCCGTGCCTCCTCTGCGGACCATGACCCCTGAGTCCAATGACCGTTTATATGGGCGACCCATCCCCAGGAGCTGGCAGCGAAGGTTTCCTGACCAGGAAAACATGAGAATAGAACCCCTGAAAACATTCCTTGGACGGAACCGGCACCACTACTCTCTGAGAAATCAGCTCCTGAATCAGGGACTTCATAGCGGGATCCTTTGGAACATTTGTTGCCAGAAATCTTCTCGGGGGTTCTTCCCTGAACTCTATTGCATACCCCCTCAAGAGTAAGTTTAGAATAAATTGGTTTGAGGTGCTGTCCCTCCACTGGGGAACGAACCTCTAGAGTCTTCCCCCTACCTGTAGCTGCGAGTCATTGGGGTTTTTCGGGGGCTGAAGGAGGACGGAAGAGTACTCCACCCCTACCTTTACCCCTTTGTGTCGGCCACTGCTTCCTTTGGTTTTGTACCTTTTTCTCTTGCCCTTGCAGACGAAAAAAACGCTTGCGGGTAGGTACAGGTTTTTTCTTTTCTGGAAAAGATTTATTTTTGTCCGGTCAAGGATAGACTCCAACTCCAAACCGAACAATAAATCTCCAGAAAAGGGTAGGCCAATTAACCTATTTTTTGAGGCCGCATCCCCTGGCCAAGTTAAGCCAGAGAGCCCTCCTGGCGGAGTTTGTTAGAGTCGCCGACCTCCGGACAGACTCCGCTGAGGCGTCAGCGATGTAAGACACAGCAGCCGAAAGGGTACCAAAGGAGTCTAAAATCTCCTGCTTCGGGGAATATGCTAAAATGTGTGATTTTAACTGGCCTATCCAGTGTTCCAGGTTTCTGGCAACACAGGTTGTTGCCATAGCTGGCTTAAGGTTGTTCATCACGGACTGCCAAGACCTTTTTAATAGCAGATCCATTCTCTTGTCCATGGGCTCTCTTAACGTGCCCATGTCCTCAAAGGCTAGATCAGAAGATTTTGAAACCTGTGAGAACGCCGCATCCAATTTTGGGACTTTATTCCAAATGGCATCCGGACTTTCCTCGAAAGGGAACCTCCTCTTGTGTGCCCCTGAAAAAAATGGCTTCTTCTCTGGGTCCAACCATTCCTTCTTAATCATATCCGTGATTAAGGAATGTACTGGAAACACCCTGCCTTTGGTATCCCCTAAACCTGCATACATCCGGTCATGTAGGGAAAGTTCCTTTTTCTCCTCTTCTATCCTCAAAGTCGCATGGATCACCTTAACAAGGCCTGCGACCTCCTCCAGTGACAATTTATATTTTGAAGTCGACTCTGCTTCATCTTCTTCCTCAGAGTCTGAATCTACCGGCACTGACTCCTGAGAAAGATTTTGGGATATTGGGGTGAATAAAGCCTGAGCCTCGCTCAGTGACGAGTTCTGCGACCCTCCCGGCTCTTCCATGGAACTTGTTGGTTCCCCTAGGTTAGACCTAAAAGCCTGAAAGGTGGTACGGAGTTCCTCCTTAATAGTGGATATCAACTCTCCACATAAGGAAGGAGACTCCTTAAGTACGTTGCTTGTACAGTCTGCACAGAGTGATTTTTTCCAAGCATCGCTGGGCTTCTCCTTGCAAACAGGGCATCTTCTCTTTGGAATCTGAGCAGAGCCTTTCCCCTGTACAGACAGATAACAAGCAAGAAAACGCACGCTTAGGACGTAGTATTCAGTAAAAAAATTCTGACACCCAGGTGCACTTAGGAAAACAGCCAAAACTCCCTGTGCCCTACAAGCCAAACACCATCACCACCGTAAATTCCTATTACTAGGCAGAAAGGAAAACAATCCCGCAATGACCAGAAACTAGGAGGTGGAGGGTGGGGGAAGAGGGGGATATGGGTGAAGTAACCCCCATAGGAGAAAAGCTAGAAGGTAACACAGGCACTCCCTTACCTTAGCCTTGCTGGTGCCTTGGCTTGTCCCCTTGTCTGCAATATCTTCCTCCATAGGAGCGTTTGCAGCAGCGTGCTTGCTAGGACACGGTTCCAGGATTCAAAAACGCTGCCGCGCTGACCCGGAACCGGAAGTCCTTCTAAAGGCACCAGGTGACCTTGCCTTCTCCCTCTGCGCATGCGCCAAAAAATGACGCGCGCCGACCCGGAAGCGCGGCCTCTCCCTGTATCCAGGGCGCATCTGAGGCCCTCCCCAGACGCCAGAGCCTGCAGAATGGGGAAAAAAAAAACCATAACCAGACCCCGCTCTGCCGAAAAAACGGGCCGCAACCTCCGCGCGTACAGGCTCTCCCCGAGCACGGAAGGGAAAGAAGGAGACCACTGCGCCATCGTTGCTCGAGGCAGGTGGTAAGGACACTCTCCAGAAAAAATGTTGTTTTGCAGTGAGAGCCTCTGTCTCCCAGGCAGACCCTGAAAGATCATGGCTCCCACCGGAGGTGTTCCTCCAGCTGGAGGAAACACAAAAATCTGACGAGTGGAAGGGGAGGCCTCCCTTTAAAGACCGTATGGTGGAGGTGTTTACTGTGGAGGGAGGAGCCATGATCTCTCAGGTGGCTGTCCTGAAAGCAGTTTTGGGAAAACATTTTTTTCCTCAGTTTAGGCCAATACGTATTCTTCTACATATTTTTGGTAAAAAAATAAAAATAAATCGCAATTAGCGTTTATTGATTGGTTTGCGCAAAATTTATAGCTTTTACAAAAAAGGGGGTAGTTTTATGGCATTTTTATTAATATTTTTATTTTACTAGTAACGGCGGTGATCAGTGTTTTTTTTCGGTACTGCGATATTATGGCGGACACATCGGACCCTTGACAAATTTTTGGGACCATTGGCATTTTTATAGCGATCAATGCTATAAAAATGCATTGTATTACTATAAAAATGCCATTGGCATTAGGGGGCAGGGAAGGGGTTAAGTGTGTTCCTGCTTGTGCTTGTGTTCTAACTGTATGGGGGGGGTGGCCTCACTAGCGGCCGCTAAAGGTAGGACGTAGAGCTACGTGCTCTCGCCCAGCAGTGCCACTGTCCCGCCGTATAACTGCGGTGGGCGGTCGGCAAGCAGTTAACATGCAGGACTTTACCTTTTTAGCAGTGGTATGGGAGGGACAAAAGGAACTAATAGAATAGAAAAAAAGAAACCATGGAAAACGCAACACTGGCTAAGGCTACCTTATACAATGCACAGTGATAACATGATTGTTAACAGGATGGATTTACCCCCTTAATGACCAGGCCATTTTTTTTGCAATACGGCACTGCGTTGCATTAACTGCCAATTGAGTGGTCGTGCAACGCTGAACCCAAACAAAATGTATGTCCTTTTTTCTACAAATAGAGCTTTTTGGTGGTATTTGATCACCTCTGCAGTTTTTATTTTTTTGTGCTATAAAATGACTGACAGTTTTGAAACAAAAAAAAAAATACACTTTTTACTTTCTGCTATAATACCGGTGAAACTTGAAAAATTTGAATATCGTGCAAAAGTTCATTTATTTCACTAATGCAACTTAAAAAGGTGAAACTAATATATAAGATAGACTCATTACATGCAAAGCAAGATAGCTCAAGCCGTGATTTGTCATAATTGTAATGATTATGGCATACAGTTCATGAAATCCCCAAATCTCAGAAAATTAGAATATTACATGCAATCAATAAAACAAGGATTGTACATGGAACAATTTCGGACCTCTGAGAAGTATAAGCATGCATATGTACTCATTACTTGGTTTTGGCCCCTTTTGCAGCAATTACTGCCTCAATGCGGCGTGGCATGGAAGCTATCAGCCTGTGGCACTGCTGAGGTGTTATGGAAGACCAATAGCGGCCTTCAGCTCTTCTGCATTGTTCAGTCTCAAGTTTCATCTTTCTCTTGGCAATGCCCCATATATTCTCTAACTGTGTGGGGGCTGGGTTGCCTGGGGCAACAAAGATTGTGGTTCCTGATCACTGGAAACAGCAGATCTCAGGAGCTGTCCCCTGTCAGAACGGGGATCTGCCTTGTTTACAAAGATAGATCCCTGTTCTGCCTCTCCCCACCACGATCGTGGGTTGCCAGCGGACATAAAGTCCACGGGACCCGCAGGATCGCTCCTGCGGTGTGCATCGGGTGCGCAAGCTTTATAGTTTCACATGCACAAGCCACCGTATGAGTATGACTGTTTGCGCAGGAGAGCCGACCTGGTGCTGTATATATACACACAATGGCTGCTCAGCAAGTTCCTAAACTAGGTATTGGTACTTTTGGCAGTGTGGGCAGGTGCCAAATCCTGCTGAAAAACAAAACCAGCATCTCCATAAACCTGGTCAGAAGTAGACTTGAAAAAACACAGAGGCCCAACACAAGCAGATGACATGACTCCCCAAATCATCACTGGCCTGTGGAAACCTCACAATGGACCTCATGCAACTTGGATTCTGTGCCTTTGAACTCTTCCTTTCAGACTCTGGGACCTTGATCTCCAAATGAAATGCTAAATTTACTCTCATTCGAAAAGAGGACTTTGGACCACTGAGCAACAGTCCAGTCCTTTCTCTTCTTCGCTCAGGTAAGACGCTTCTGACGTTGTCTCTGGTTCAGAAGTGGTTTGACACAAGGAATGTGACAGTTGCAGCCCATGTCCTGCATACATCTGTTTCTGATGGCTCTTAAAGAACTGACACCAGCCGCAGTACACTCCTTGTGAATTTCCCCAAATTCTCGAATGGCCTTTGCTCAACAATCCTCTCAAGGCTGTGGTTAACCTTGTTGCTTGTGCACTTTATTCTACTAAATCTTTTCCTTCTACCAGAGCTGGTGCAAGGATTTTTGACACCCTAGGCGAAATCTCATTTTGCGGCCCCCCTTTGGCTCAACCACAAATCCACCCCTTTGCCTTGCCCATGTATACGCCACCTTGTTATTGAAGGGCCCATCAAATGCAGCCTACCAGTGCCCATCAATGCAGTCTCAGCAGCGCCCATCAACGCAGCCTCACCAGCGCCCATCAACGCAGCCTCACCACCGCCCATCAACGCAGCCTGCCAGTGCCCATCAAGGACACAGTCCTTTGCTGCCGCTGCTCCTCTAACACTATGTGCGAACGGAAGAGCGGGTGATGCCGAGACTTATTTGCTTGCTGCAGAGAGAAGAGAGTAGGAACAGTGGCCGGGCCAGGGCGCCCTAGGCGGCTTCCCAATTTGCCTAGTGGTAGCACTGGCCCTGCCTTCTACTCAGCTTTACATTAAAATGCTTGTAAAAAGCCAGCTTCTTTAGCAATGACCTTTTCTGACTTATCCTCCTTGTGGAGGGCGTCAATGACTCTTCTGGACAACTGTCAAGTCAGTAGTCTTTCTTATGATTGTGTAACCTACTGAACCAGAATGAGAGACAATTTAAAGTAAATGTAAACCCAATTATTTTTTTTATTTTTTTGGCGGGCACAATGTATAGTATAGGATTTCAGATCATCTGTGCCCAGTCTTGCCACAAAGAGTTAATCCAGCTCTGAGCAATCTTCTTTTTTCAGTGAGATAAAACAGACAAACTGAGAAAACCTTGTCTATTCTTTCCACCTGCTGTGAGTGACAGGTTATTTACATATCTCATGCAGGAGCCTGAGAAGGGCATCATTTCTTAATTCCAAACCCCCACTCCTTTCTTCTGCAGCTCTCCCAGGATTGGGCATGCTGAAGTCATGTGGTTACTTTTCTGGATTTTGATTGGATGTTAGACTAGATCAGTGGTCTCCAAACTGTGGCCCTGGGGCCGAATGTGGCCCTTTGCATGCCTTTATCCGACCCTTGAGGCATTTTTCCTGCCTCTGGCGCCAACATTTGGGCACTTTTTAATCCTCTGACACCAATGTTGGGGCACTATTCTTTCCAATGACTCCAACAATGGGGCATGATTCCTTCCACTGACAACAAGAAATGGGCCACTATGCCTCCCAATGACACCAACTATTTCTCCTGCTAATTCCAAAGATCAGGCATTGTTTACTTCCACAGGGCACAGTCCGCCCCCCCCCCCCCTAAAGTCTGAAGGACAGTAAACTGGCCCTTACTCTAGAAAGTTTGGACACCCCTGGACTAGATCATAGCAAAATTTATGGTAGGAAATACACAGGAGAAAATGCATGCTGACAAGAAGCGTGTAGAGGAGGGCCGGGAGTCTACTGACATCAAGACTCCACCCACGAGCTCCAGACAACAGACACACCCACAGAATCTGCAGGTTTTCATAACAGAGGGGAGACATTTGACAGGTAAGGATACATGCATGAGGCACGTATATACTTCTAGATAACCACTATGGCAGTAGTTTAGAAAGGATGAGAACCTTTACATGTGTTTTGAGTTAATTAGCCGATTAGAGTGTGACACCAATTTTGAACTTTTTCACACTACTATATAGCTTTTCAGAGCTAATTATAGAAAAATAAATGATAGAAAAAGAATGGAGGGCGCCACTAAAATTATATATGCAAATAATTGGTTTGCTCATTTGTGACAAAATGTATACTGCAAGTATTAGATGAGTGAAATAATCAACAATAGTGAAAAAATATAAATTCTATGTGACTAACAATACATGTTATAGAAGAGTAAGTACATGGACTGCAATGTATCCACCCATAATAGCAAAAATAATTTGTAATTAACAATAAGTGTTATAGAATATCCAAAGTAATGTCCAAAAGAAAAGAAAAAATCTTCTTGTGATATAGTATTGGTAATTCGATATTAAATCCGTGCAAGATTGTAACGGAATTAGGGTGTGCTGATTCTGGGATGTGGGAAAACCTTCACCAATTGATACTTCGTGCTCCACCTCAGGTGCTGGGGAAGTGCTAAATGCTTACCAGACGAATAGACCTCTCTTTTACAAGTAGGTCTGATGGGCAGATCAGGATAAGTGCCTGAACACTGGGGGCAAGCTGGATCACGTGGTTCTATGGTGCTAGCAGATAGGCTCATAGGATCATGGAAAAATGAATGGAAAATAACATGGTGTAATACGTTTTAATAAAATCAAATAAAAAGTACATACAGCCGATTGGCCTCCTACCCCAATTAGTGCCTGCCTGGCACTGGGAGTGAAGCGTGTCACAGCTCTTGGCTCCAATTGCCCACCGAGGATGGGTGGTTAGCAGACAGGTCCGGGTTGGGTGTATGTAGGTAGGCTCAGACGGAGGGCTTGTAAGCTTGTAAGCTTGTAAGCCGTACAGGATGCCAGAACACAGCCTCCGACGTACGTTTCACACGTTGTGCGTCTTCAGGGGGGCGCCCCCCTGAAGACGCACAACGTGTGAAACGTACGTCGGAGGCTGTGTTCTGGCATCCTGTACGGCTTACAAGCTTACAAGCTTACAAGCCCTCCGTCTGAGCCTACCTACATACACCCAACCCGGACCTGTCTGCTAACCACCCATCCTCGGTGGGCAATTGGAGCCAAGAGCTGTGACACGCTTCACTCCCAGTGCCAGGCAGGCACTAATTGGGGTAGGAGGCCAATCGGCTGTATGTACTTTTTATTTGATTTTATTAAAACGTATTACACCATGTTATTTTCCATTCATTTTTCCATGATCCTATGAGCCTATCTGCTAGCACCATAGAACCACGTGATCCAGCTTGCCCCCAGTGTTCAGGCACTTATCCTGATCTGCCCATCAGACCTACTTGTAAAAGAGAGGTCTATTCGTCTGGTAAGCATTTAGCACTTCCCCAGCACCTGAGGTGGAGCACGAAGTATCAATTGGTGAAGGTTTTCCCACATCCCAGAATCAGCACACCCTAATTCCGTTACAATCTTGCACGGATTTAATATCGAATTACCAATACTATATCACAAGAAGATTTTTTCTTTTCTTTTGGACATTACTTTGGATATTCTATAACACTTATTGTTAATTACAAATTATTTTTGCTATTATGGGTGGATACATTGCAGTCCATGTACTTACTCTTCTATAACATGTATTGTTAGTCACATAGAATTTATATTTTTTCACTATTGTTGATTATTTCACTCATCTAATACTTGCAGTATACATTTTGTCACAAATGAGCAAACCAATTATTTGCATATATAATTTTAGTGGCGCCCTCCATTCTTTTTCTATCACCCTTTATAGTCACTCACTATACCACTGAGGAGCAGCACATTGTCTAACTCATTATCTTCACTCCAGTGAAGATCACTAATAGATTGGCGCGGATCATCATTAATTTTTTTCATAGAAAAATAAATGCCCACAAGCGATGTAATAATAAATCCTGGTATCACCATCATCCATCACCTTGAAATGTTATTCTGTGCATCAACACCACCACCAGAGGCTGAAAGTCTTGCTTACCAACTTACATGGACCTCTCACCACCAGAGGTCAATAGTGCTTGTGGCTCTATACTAAGCCAGGGGCTTTTAAGACTTCAGAGGGTATTCCCCCATGCAGGGCCGTCTTACTGAGCAGGCACCCCTGGGCACAGCCCGGGGGCCCCACGTCCACGCAATGCCTTTTCAGTGCCTCGTTCCCCATAGTCCAACATACGGAGGGCGCGCACAGTGACAGTCCAGCATAGGGAGGGCGCGCACTACCACAGCCGGCAGCCTCAGCTCCACTTGCACACACATGCAGAGAGAGCGGCGTCTTCGTGGGTGCTCCACTCCGCCTCCCAGTCTGCCTGTCACTCGGAAGCACGAGGGAAGTGTGGTAATCCCTTCCCAATAATGGGGGGGAGGCTGTCTTGCCCCCCCGGGCGGTAACACTTCACAGGTGACCACACCTACGCCATCCTCCTGCCTCTGCTCGGCACACACTTGAGCCCTGGGACAGCCACAGGTAGCCATTGACCATTCCTGCCACCACACGGAACGCCCACTCCTGCTATAAATTGGCGGTACAACAAGCATATGACTCCTGAGAAGCTGGCACTAACGACCAACACAGTGAGTGGAGTTCTGGCATCTATCACACTGGCCCCCCACCACTACCACCTGCACACTGGCCCCCCATCTGTCACACTGGCCCCCCCAACACCACCTATCATTCTGGCCCCCCACCACTATGTATGACACTGGCCTCCCGCCACCGCCACCTGTCACACTGGCCCCCCACCACCACCTGTCACACTGGCCCCTCACCACCACCTATCACACTGGCCCCTCACCACCACCTATCACACTGGCCCCTCACCACCACCTATCACACTGGCCCCTCACCACCACCTGTCACACTGGCCCCTCACCACCACCTGTCACACTGGCACCCCACCACCATTTGTCACACTGGCCCCCACACCACCACCACCACCTATCACACTGGCCCCTCATAACCACCGCCACCTGTCACACTGGCCCCCCACCACCACCTGTCGCACTGGCCCCCCACCACCACCTGTCACACTGGCATCCCACCACCACCACCACCTGTCACACTCTCCTCCACCTGTCAAATTGGCCCCCACCTGCCACCCTGGTCCCCACCTCCTGTCACACTGCCCCCCCACCTGTCCCACTGCTGATTTGGGTGCCTTTTTGCTATATAGGACTGTCTCTTTGCTGGATTTAGCTGTCTCTCTCTGCTGTCACCACCTCTTCTGAGTGACTGAGCGAGCTAAGTGCCGACCACGAGCGGGTCTGAAGCGAAGAAACTGTGCTGCCCCTCCCCCCTCGAGCCGCCACTTTTAGAAGATAGAAGAGGGCTCTATTTCTTGCCTATCCCCATCCTCCTGTCAGCAGTGGGGAGAGCGGCTGTGTCTCTGAAGAGAGCAGCTGCGGGCCTTTCTCCCCCTCTCCTCCTCATGCTGCTGTACTCGAGAACAGAGCCCTCTCCTTCCCATTGGCCAAAAAAAAAGAAGAACAAAAGAGGATCATGGGACATGTAGTCCCGAGGACTGGCAAGCCCCAGCAATCCTAAGAGGGAAACTGCAGCCCCCAGCATGCCCAGCTGAAGGGGAGGGAGAGAGAGTCAGGATATAGGTGGCAAGTGATTCTCTGATTCTGGTGACAAGGAACCGGTGGCAAGTGACACGTTAAATCTGGTGATGGGATAGGTGGCAAGTGTCACACTAAATCTGGTGACAGGTAATGGTGCAAGTGACATGCTAAATCTGGTGACAAGGGAACAGTGGCAAGTGACATGCTGAATCTGGAGGAAGGTGACGTGGCAAGTGACACGCTGTAAAGTATAAATATTGTACTTTCATTCTTGAGTAGGTGCGTAAATTGGGGCAAGCTTGTCGGGGCCCCATAGCATTACTTTGCCCAGGGGCCCATGATGCTATTAAGATGGCCCTGCCCCCATGACATACAGTAGGTGACCGCGATATTGTGTCAATCTCGCTCCCTTTCTCAGTGAGATTGGCCACCTACGAGCCCCATCGCGGGAGCCAGCGCCGAGCTGGCTTGCCGCGATAGAGACAAAGCCGTCATAGAAGCGACGGGGATCCGACTTGGATTCCCGCCAATTCTACACGTGGGCGGCGTTTGGTATGAATCCTGAGGGGGAACTTCCCGCCGGATTTTAAATAAAAATCCGGCCTGGGTTCCCCCCTCAGGAGCATACCAGGCCCTTAGGTCTGGTATGGGTTGTAAGGAGACCCTCCAACGCCGAAAAATCGGCGTGGGGGTCCCCCCACAATCCATACCAGACCCTATCCAAAGTACGCCGCCCGGTCAGGAAAGGAGTGGGGGCGAGCGAGCGCCCCCCCTCCCTGAGCCGTACCAGGCAGCATGCCCTCAACATTGGGGGTCAGGTGGGCGCACTGCGGGCCCCCCCCACCCCAAAGCACCCTGTCCCCATGTTGATGAGGACAGGGCCACTTCCCGACAACCCTGGCCGTTGGTTGTCGGGGTATGCGGGCGGGAGGCTTATCGGAATCTGCGACCCCCCTTTAAAATTGTATTTTATAAAAGCGCCCACCCCCTGGCGGGCTTCCTCCGACGTCTTCGGCGAGGGGTGGTGTGTTTGTCGGCTTCTGTCTTCTTCTTGCTTCTTCTGTCGCCTTCTGCTATCTTCGCTTCTTATTTTCTTTAGATTCGATTCCTTCCGCTGCAATGCCGGGTGCGGCGGCTCGCACCGACTTATATAGGCCACCTACGACGTCACAGTCCCATCATGCTCCGGTATCTACCCACGTAGCTACCCACGCATGATGGGACTGCGGAGTACCCCAAAATGAAAAAGGTTTAACAGTGAAAAATCCTAAAAATGTATTCTACATTTGCTAAAAATTGCACTCACAATATTGATCCATATATAAACGCCTGAAAATCGTATCCGTCGGCATGCACACACAATCCGTCCTTCCGGGAATCGAGGGTTACAGTGACGTCAGTGAAAGAGTAGAAACTCTGGGAAATGCCAGTTTTCATGTTTTCCAAAAACACATATATGTCTCCATCACGTATAGACCTGTGCCTGTGTTCGGTCGCAGCGGTACGAGCAGTGGTGGAGATTTCCTATGCAATACGAGGCATTTCAGATAATGCCCTGCTGATTGTGGAGTTGGAGGTTTCCCCTCCTTCGTCACTGCTTAAAGCCACCTGGAATCTAAATGCCTTTAGGCTTAATCTTTTGCCAGACCCAGCCCGGATAGCACAAAAAATTGCTGACTTTTGGGGGGACCAGGCGGACTACCCTGATGCCGGTGTGGCTTGTGAGGCTTTTTTGCGGGGGTTGTTTATTAAGGAGATTAATGTATTTAAGAGACAGTCGGGAGCACATGGAGAGATTGGTGCTTGACCTGGAGGCCAAGTTTGTTGCTGACCCCACTAAAGACCATAGGGATGCATGGGTTTCTGCTCAGGATGCCCTGAGTAGAATTACCTTTTCCGCGGCTAAACGGAAATTATTTTTTAGCAAGTTGGCCTTCTATGAGGTGGGTGAGCATACTGGTCGCCTATTAGCCAGTATTTCCAGAGCTCAACAGACATCCCCATCTATTGGTGCAATATGAGCACCAGATGGAAAACGTACTTATTCCCCAGACGACATTATGACAATCCTTCATACATACTACTGTGATCTCTACCCCTCCTGGCAGGATAACACCGACTACTTCCTCTGGGAATATGCGGACGGTATAGAACTTCCTACATTGACCGATACTGCTTGACAACTGGATGCTTCTCTGGCAGTTGAGGAGCTCCAGGTGGCGACCGGCTTGTTCCCCAACTCCAAGGCACCAGGGGAGGATGGAATACCGATGGAGGTGTATAAGCACTAAGGGGAACAAATTATTGCCTAGGCTGTTAGTGTTTAATAGGGCCAAATCAGCCGGGTGCCTACCTCCATCTATAACCAAAGCCATAATAGTCTCTACTTAAACCTGGAAAAGATCCCCAAGACCCGGGGTCATATAAGCCGATATCACTTCTGCAGTCGGATGTAAAAATGTTGCCCTGCGGTTGAACAATTCTATCTCGACCATAATACATTCGGATCAGGCGGGGTTCATTCCTCAGAAGTCCACAGCCATTCATTAGTGCAGATTATTTGTTAACATGTAGTCCATCTCTGATAACATGGGAGACAGGGCTCTGCAATCCCTTGATGCCCATAAGGCCTTTGATAGTATAGAGTGGTCTTACTTATGGGCCGTTCTACGGAAATTTGGGTTTGGGGCGAATTTCATAGCCGGGTACAGCTACTATATAACTCCCCAAAAGCAGCCGTTAAAGAGTCGGGAAGAGTGTCCCCATACTTTGATCTTTTTCGGGGGACCAGACAGGGGTGCCCGTTATCACCTTTATTGTTTGAGCGGGCCATAGAACCGTTGGCCGCTCGGATTCGTGTCCATGCGAATATTAGAGGTTTTCAATATGGGGAACAACAAGAAAAATGAATGATGTATGTCGATGACACCATGCGCCTTTTGGGGAGGCAATAGAGGTTATTCAGACTTCTGGCCGTTACTCTGGGATGGTTGATTAATTGGACCAAGTCCTCTCTGATGCTCCTAGATAAGAAACCCTGCTCACAGTTGACACACTTACTGAATATTCCTGTATCCACAGAATTCAGATATCTAGGGATCCAGGTTACACCTAATCCTTTATTTATTATTTATTTATACTATCTTACTTTAAATCTGTCCCTACTGCTTAATCAATGCAGAGATCAGGTAAAGGTGTGACCAAACAGAAAATGTCCCCCGTGGGTAGAATTAATCTGATAAAAATTATTTTGATGCCACAGCTCCTATATGTGCTGCACAACTCCCCCATGGTTGTCCCTCTTAACAGTTTAGAGTTAATTCTATTTTCAGATCCCTTATATGGCTAAATTCAGTGGCAAGGGTGAAGCTGGAACAGCTTTAATGTCCGAAGGAGGCAGAAGGGCTTGCTCTGTCAAGCCCTTGGCTGTATTATCTGGCCTTCCAGCTCCAACACTTTGCTAGGGTGATGAGTCCCCCTGGTAACCCAGTGTTGAACTTGGTGGACCCTGTGGCGCAGCTGTTCCGCTCTGCAAATGGGGGGGAGGTGGGAGAGGGCCTGGAGGTGCTGAGATTTGCCAAGTCCAATAAGCTATACCCTACATACAATTAAAGTGGAGGGTTTTTACTAGGCATAGCCCAATATGGGGGAACAAGAGATACTTGGAGTTGGAAAAACTACAATATGGTATGAGATGGCAACATTACGGAATTACTTATATGACGCAAATTTTCAACTCCAACATGCAGTCAGGGCCCAAGCAGATGGAGACGGCTGGACTCAAAGTCCTACGCCAATTTTTAATTACATGAGAGAAGTAACCTTGTTTAACCACTTAAGACCCGGCAGCTAAAGGACCTGGCCAGGTTTTGCGATTCGGCACTGGGTCGCTTTGACAATTACGCGATCATGCGACGTGGCTTCCAAACAAAATTGGCGTCCTTTTTTCCCCACAAATAGAGCTTTCTTTTGGTGGTATTTGATCACCTCTGCGGTTTTTATTTTTTGCTATAATAAATATCCCCCCAAAAGAAAAATATATATATATATATATATATATATAAAGTTTTTCCTCAGTTTAGGCCGATACGTATTCTTCTACCTATTTTTGGTAAAAAAAAATAAATCACAATAAGCGTTTATCGGTGGGTTTGCGCAAAATTTATAGCGTTTACAAAATAGGGGATAGTTTTATTGCATTTTTATTAATTATTTTTACTACTAATGGGGGTAATCAGCGATTTCTTTCGTGACTGCGACATTATGGCGGACACGTCGGACAATTTTGACACATTTTTGGGACCACTGTCATTTTCACAGCAAAAAATGCACTTAACCCCTTAAGGACCGCCACATGTACATTTATGTCGGCAGAATGGCACAGACAGGCACATCAACGTATATATACGTTGCTGCCTTGACGTGGGTTGGGGGTCCGATCGGGACCCCCCCCCCCGGTAAATGCGGCGGTCCGGTTTGCTGAAGGAGCAATCCGTGCTGAGGGGGCGGCGGTTCGTTTTTGTCCGCCCCCTCCCAGCCAATCCGTGCGCTCCCCTGCAGTGTCATTTCCTCCTCCTGTGTAAACACAGGAGGAGGAAGTGATGTGATCTCTGCTCTTGGCGTTTTTTTCAACCACCGCTGAGGAGAGATCACATCACACAGTAAGTCTGCACAACACTACACTGACACCAGTACACGCAGGCACACTTAACCCCTTGCGATCACCCCCCCTCCCCCTGTCACTGAATGCAGTAATCATTTATGTATGATCACTGTATTTATTGTCAGTGTGACAGTCAGTGTTATGTTCAGGGTAGCCCCCGTACCCCCCCCCAATAAAGTTTTAACCCCTTGATCACCACCCTAGTTAAACCCTTTCACTCCCTATTGCCAGCGTCACTAAGCGATCATTTTTCTGATCGCTGTATTAGTGTCGCTGTTCCCGCTAGGTAGCCATTTTTTTTTATTGCGTTTTTTTTTTTTTTTTTACTAAAGACATGTGGCGAAATAAATTTTGGCCTAAATGTTTGACTAAAATTTAGCTTATTTGATTTTTCTTATAACAAAAAGTAAAAAATATTGATTTTTTTTTTTTCAAAAACTTCACTCTATTTCTGTATATAGCGCAAAAAATAAAAATCGCAGAGGCGATCAAATACCACCAAGAGAAAGCTCTATTTGTGGGAAGAAAAGGACACAAATTTTGTTTGGGAGCCACGTCGCACGACCGTGTAATTGTCAGTTAAAGCGACGCAGTGCCGAATCGCAAAAAGGGGCCTGGTCCTTTACCTGCATTTTGGTCTGGGTCTTAAGTGGTTAAAATGCATTGTTTATTGTGAAAATGAAAATTGCAGTTTGGGAGTTAAACACAAGGGGGCGCTGAAGGGGTTACGTGTGACCTAATGTGTGTTTACAACTGTAGGGGGGTGTGGCTGTAGGTGTGACATCGATTGTGTATCGCTATAGAAGGGATCACACAATCGATGACTCCGCCACAGTGAAGAACGGGGAAGCCGTGTTTACACACAGCTCTCCCCGTTCTTCAGCTCCGGGGACCGATCGCGGGACTCCAGCGGCGATCGGGTCCGCGAGTCCCGTGGTCCCAGAGCTTCGGACCGGGTTCCACGACTGAGCACTAGCACAGCACGTACCTGTACGTGCATGTGCCCAGCCGTGCCATTCTGCCGACGTAAACGTGCAGGAGTCGGTCCTTAAGTGGTTAAAAGCATAATTTCTTGCAGTTACTCCATGCTCCTCAGCAGGTTCCTTCCTGACAACATGGCAGGTATCAGCTCAAAGTAGGAGAGGGACGTTGGAGCATTTGAGGACAAGTGGGAAAAGGCTCTGTCAGAGATTCCCCTGTGTTCTCTTAATGTAGCTCAAAGGCTGTCTCAGCTGTATATTTTGCTGCGTGTGCATTATACCCCGGCTACACTGATAAGTATGGGGGTACGAGAGGATCCTTCCTGTACTAGATGCATGAGGGACCATGGTCATCTAATCTACATGTTGTGGCGGTGTCCCAAATTGCATCTTTACTGAACAGAAGTCTTGAATACAATTAATACTGTTTTTCAGATGCAGCTCATTGCACGCCCTAAACTGTGCTTGCTGGGAATTGACAACATCCTGGAGGAGGATCCCATTAGGTTGGGTGTAGCGAGAGCTTTTTTCCAGGCCAGGAAACATTCTATGACACTGGCAGTCAGAGGAACCCACCACGGTGAGGGAATGGCCGAATCACATGGGGAACCCTACTAGATTAGAAAAATACATATAATCAACATATAGGGAGTGTGAAAAAATACAAGATTTGGGCTCGATGGTTGGAGATTCCAGGTCTGGCCCCGGTTGATTTGGTTATGGACCGCCTGCTAGTGTAAGGTCCATTGGTGTGGGAGGGATCATGGCACTAGGGGTGATCCCCCCTCGTGGAGGTATATCGTTCGGTTATGGGGGTTTTATATATTATAACTTGGTCTTGTTACAATGACTGTACATTTTTATTTTCTAACATAGGTGTATATGATCTTTTCTGAAATGCTTTGCCAAAACTACACTACTGTGGTAGATGTGGTACAGGCTTGAGTGCTTTGACCTAGAAGGTGTATTTTATTTTGTTTTATTATTTACTATTTTCTTTTCATTTTTTTCCCCTGTGAATACACAACTGTATGTGCTGTACTGTGTGAATTGTTTCTTGTGCATATCTATTCTCTAAATAAATGTCTATTTGATTTAAAAAAATGTAATTTGGGTACAGTGTTGCACGACCGCGCAATTGTCATTCAGTGTGCGACAGCGCTGAAAGCTAAAAAAATTGGCCTGGTCAGGAGGGGGGTTCAAGTGCCCAGTAGGCAAGTGGCTAAAGGCTTGCAATGGCTAGGACAGCAATAATAATGAGCGATTTTAACTATCCTGAAATTAACTGGAGTAATGGCACTGGTGGGTACAACAAGGAAAAAACTTATAAAATTACAAGACAACTTATGGTACAGTTTACAGACGCTCGGACTAAAAATTATGCTTTGCTTTCCCTTACAGTTATAGGATGAGCCATCATTAAAATGGTGTTGACACCCCAATTGCTGTATATTTCACCAATCCCAATATTCCCAGCCAATCCGTGCGCTCCCCTGCAGTGTCATTTCCTCCTCCTGTGTAAACACAGGAGGAGGAAGTGATGTGATCTCTGCTCTTGGCGTTTTTTTCAACCACCGCTGAGGAGAGATCACATCACACAGTAAGTCTGCACAACACTACACTGACACCAGTACACGCAGGCACACTTAACCCCTTGCGATCACCCCCCCTCCCCCTGTCACTGAATGCAGTAATCATTTATGTATGATCACTGTATTTATTGTCAGTGTGACAGTCAGTGTTATGTTCAGGGTAGCCCCCGTACCCCCCCCCAATAAAGTTTTAACCCCTTGATCACCACCCTAGTTAAACCCTTTCACTCCCTATTGCCAGCGTCACTAAGCGATCATTTTTCTGATCGCTGTATTAGTGTCGCTGTTCCCGCTAGGTAGCCATTTTTTTTTATTGCGTTTTTTTTTTTTTTTTACTAAAGACATGTGGCGAAATAAATTTTGGCCTAAATGTTTGACTAAAATTTAGCTTATTTGATTTTTCTTATAACAAAAAGTAAAAAATATTGATTTTTTTTTTTCAAAAACTTCACTCTATTTCTGTATATAGCGCAAAAAATAAAAATCGCAGAGGCGATCAAATACCACCAAGAGAAAGCTCTATTTGTGGGAAGAAAAGGACACAAATTTTGTTTGGGAGCCACGTCGCACGACCGTGTAATTGTCAGTTAAAGCGACGCAGTGCCGAATCGCAAAAAGGGGCCTGGTCCTTTACCTGCATTTTGGTCTGGGTCTTAAGTGGTTAAAATGCATTGTTTATTGTGAAAATGAAAATTGCAGTTTGGGAGTTAAACACAAGGGGGCGCTGAAGGGGTTACGTGTGACCTAATGTGTGTTTACAACTGTAGGGGGGTGTGGCTGTAGGTGTGACATCGATTGTGTATCGCTATAGAAGGGATCACACAATCGATGACTCCGCCACAGTGAAGAACGGGGAAGCCGTGTTTACACACAGCTCTCCCCGTTCTTCAGCTCCGGGGACCGATCGCGGGACTCCAGCGGCGATCGGGTCCGCGAGTCCCGTGGTCCCAGAGCTTCGGACCGGGTTCCACGACTGAGCACTAGCACAGCACGTACCTGTACGTGCATGTGCCCAGCCGTGCCATTCTGCCGACGTAAACGTGCAGGAGTCGGTCCTTAAGTGGTTAAAAGCATAATTTCTTGCAGTTACTCCATGCTCCTCAGCAGGTTCCTTCCTGACAACATGGCAGGTATCAGCTCAAAGTAGGAGAGGGACGTTGGAGCATTTGAGGACAAGTGGGAAAAGGCTCTGTCAGAGATTCCCCTGTGTTCTCTTAATGTAGCTCAAAGGCTGTCTCAGCTGTATATTTTGCTGCGTGTGCATTATACCCCGGCTACACTGATAAGTATGGGGGTACGAGAGGATCCTTCCTGTACTAGATGCATGAGGGACCATGGTCATCTAATCTACATGTTGTGGCGGTGTCCCAAATTGCATCTTTACTGAACAGAAGTCTTGAATACAATTAATACTGTTTTTCAGATGCAGCTCATTGCACGCCCTAAACTGTGCTTGCTGGGAATTGACAACATCCTGGAGGAGGATCCCATTAGGTTGGGTGTAGCGAGAGCTTTTTTCCAGGCCAGGAAACATTCTATGACACTGGCAGTCAGAGGAACCCACCACGGTGAGGGAATGGCCGAATCACATGGGGAACCCTACTAGATTAGAAAAATACATATAATCAACATATAGGGAGTGTGAAAAAATACAAGATTTGGGCTCGATGGTTGGAGATTCCAGGTCTGGCCCCGGTTGATTTGGTTATGGACCGCCTGCTAGTGTAAGGTCCATTGGTGTGGGAGGGATCATGGCACTAGGGGTGATCCCCCCTCGTGGAGGTATATCGTTCGGTTATGGGGGTTTTATATATTATAACTTGGTCTTGTTACAATGACTGTACATTTTTATTTTCTAACATAGGTGTATATGATCTTTTCTGAAATGCTTTGCCAAAACTACACTACTGTGGTAGATGTGGTACAGGCTTGAGTGCTTTGACCTAGAAGGTGTATTTTATTTTGTTTTATTATTTACTATTTTCTTTTCATTTTTTTCCCCTGTGAATACACAACTATGTGCTGTACTGTGTGAATTGTTTCTTGTGCATATCTATTCTCTAAATAAATGTCTATTTGATTTAAAAAAATGTAATTTGGGTACAGTGTTGCACGACCGCGCAATTGTCATTCAGTGTGCGACAGCGCTGAAAGCTAAAAAAATTGGCCTGGTCAGGAGGGGGGTTCAAGTGCCCAGTAGGCAAGTGGCTAAAGGCTTGCAATGGCTAGGACAGCAATAATAATGAGCGATTTTAACTATCCTGAAATTAACTGGAGTAATGGCACTGGTGGGTACAACAAGGAAAAAACTTATAAAATTACAAGACAACTTATGGTACAGTTTACAGACGCTCGGACTAAAAATTATGCTTTGCTTTCCCTTACAGTTATAGGATGAGCCATCATTAAAATGGTGTTGACACCCCAATTGCTGTATATTTCACCAATATAGACTACTCAAAAATGGTACAAGAAATCGAATATGGGAAAAAAGCACCTTCATATGACACGGTCTACATTACAGCTGGCAAAGGATGCAGGCGAATTGGCTGTATCACATGCTAGAATGAACATTTCAGATGTACAATTCCAGCAATTTTTGTGTTGGGATGGTGGATATAACAAATTCTATTTGGGGAATTTTGTTAACTCGCTTTACCCATGATGTGATGAAACGCATATTGACGGAGTCACTTCTCTACGTCATTGCATTACCCGGAAGTGGAGGCAGAAACCATTTACCAGCCTGGATGTATTGGTCTATATGTGCATATTTTATTCAACATGTGATGGCATTTGTTTTTAATAAAACAGTTTGAGGTTTTACACTATTAAGGTAATGTTTATCTAATGTTTATCTACATTATCCATTGGGAATCCTTGGTTGCTGTTGATGGTACTGGGAGATGACATCTTCCCTGTGATCCCTGCTGGAGCATGCACAATAGGGGAATAGCCATAGCGTGTGTGATCTTCCCAACAGGAGGTCCTGGCTATCTGGTAAGAGCATATCTTATCTGTTGGTTGGTGGTGGACCCCTGCGGTGGAGGAAGCTTGATTCATCTTTTCTCTGATCCTTGATTGCAAGACTTCCATCACAGTTTATAAAACTATTTTTATTTGCATTGGATTGAGTGCTTTGTACAGTGTTTTACTTATTTTGACAGTGTGAATAAACATCAAACAAATGTGAAATCTAAAGTGGAAAATTTTGAAGAAAGTGCATGATCATGAACTGCAGTCAAAAAAAGTAAGATTGGGACACTTATCAGATGCGGTGGACACATGTACCTTACAGCACATGAGTCAAAAAGGCATAGTGAGGACTCAGCCTCTATGGGGTAATCTATGAGTGGAGCAGTGGATGGAAGGTAGGTTGGCCACTCACCCATATTTTCTGTGCGCAATTTTTTTCTTCCATTTATCACTTACAGTATTTTTGGTCTAGCGCAACATTTTTTATTTCGCATTTTATGATAAATATCTCATGGTTGTGGTTGCAGCTTTATGCTTTCAAGTACTGACACCGGCGCAGTAATATTTTGTTTTTCATTTGATACAGTTTGCCAAACATTACTAGTGTGTAAATTAAAGCCTATATAGGCTTAGAAAATGCAATTTCTAAGTGGATAGAAAAATGTCTAAAAGACCGTATTCAGACATTAGTATATAAGAATTCATATTCTGATTGGTGCAAGGTTCTTAGTAGTGTATTGTAAGGTTCAGTGTGGTGACCCCTACTTTTTAACCTATTTATAAATTATATAGTTTGGGATTAAAGGTACTATATCTGCATTTGCAGATGATACAAAGCTGTGCAGTCGATTAATGTTTTTACAGGATATCGCCAACTTACACATTGACCTTAAAAGTGGAGGCCCACCCTCAAAAGAAAAAAAAAAAAAATATTAAAATATATACACACCAGAATTCTGCAAAATAATTAAAAAAACAAAAAAAAATTCTTACTTGCCAGAAATGGCAGTTGCTTTGTGGATCTTCCTAATCTGCCTCTTTCCATATCTCAGCAGGTCTTCTTCCTCATCCTCCTCGTGTTGTCTTCTGGAGAATGGGGCACGCTGCCTTCTGGGAACTGTGTGTATCCCAGAAAGCAGCTGCTCCTTCACAAAGCACCGCGAGACTCTCGCATGCACCGTTCCCCTTAGTGAGGATGGCGGCTCATGGAGCTGCCAGGATCAAGGGATCGGCCTTGGGGGGCCGACATCGCGGGCGCCTAGGGCAGGTAAGTGTCCTTATTAAAAGTCAGCAGCTACAGTGTTTGTAGCTGCTAACTTTAAAAGGCAGTGATTTAATTGGGCAAGAAAGTAGTGATTCAAGTTTAAAGGGGTTGTAATGGTAACATTTTTTCCCCTAAATAGCTTCCTTTACCTTAGTGCAGTCCTCCTTCACTTACCTCATGCTTTGATTTTGCTTTTAAATGTCCTTATTTCTTCTGAGAAATCCTCACTTCCTGTTCTGTCTGTAACCACACACAGTAATGCAAGGCTTTTTCCCTGCTGTGGAGAAAGCCTCTGGAGGGGGGAGGGGGCGAGCAGGAGTGTCATGACTCCCACTAACACAGAGCTCCTTTCTCTATCTGCAAAGTAGAGCGTGTCCTGACTTGCTGGCTCACCCCCTCCCCCCTCAAGAGGCTTTCTCCACACCAGGGAGAAAGCCTCACATTACTGTGTGTGGTTACAGACAGAAGAGGAAGTGAGGATTTCTCAAAATAAATAAGGACATTTAAAAGCAAAATCGAAGCATGAGGTAAGTGAAAGAGGACTGCACTAAGGTAAAGGCAGGGCCGGGGCAAGGATTTTTGACACCCTAGGCGAAACCTCATTTTGCCGCCCCCACTGGGTCCGCCCCTGACTCCACCCCCTTCGCCAGTGTTAAATGGTTTGATTTAACCCTCTAACTGCTACATCTGCAAGACAGCTCGCTCTTTTGAAAAACATAAGACTTACTAGCAGGATCACCAGGTGACTATAAAAGAAAAAACCTAAAAACAAAAAACAAAACTAATGCAGCCACCCATCTATAAATTGGTAATCTGCAGTAAATTAAATAATTTGCTTTAATACCACTCTTTAAGAGGATAAAGTTAATCAAGTAATTCAGTTATACAATTAATATATAGGCAGATGATGGTAAGGAAGGAGTTAAAACAAGAGATAAACAGACTGGAGTAAAGCTACTTTCAGTGCTGACAAGGAAAGAGAGTGAAGGGGGCTGTCAGGGAGAGAGAGAGAGAGAGATAGAGAGAGAGAGGGGGGCTGTCAGGGAGAGAGAGAGAGAGAGAGAGAGAGAGAGAGAGAGATAGAGAGAGAGAGAGAGGGGGCTGTCAGGGAGAGAGATAGAGAGGGGGGGGGGCTGTCAGGGAGAGAGAGGGGGGGCTATCAGGGAGAGAGAGGGGGGGGGGCTGTCAGGGAGAGAGAGAGGGGGGGCTGTCAGGGAGAGAGAAAGAGGGGGGCTGTCAGGGAGAGAGAAAGAGGGGGGCTGTCAGGGAGAGAGAAAGAGGGGGGCTGTCAGGGAGAGAGAAAGAGGGGGGCTGTCAGGGAGAGAGAAAGAGGGGGGCTGTCAGGGAGAGAGAAAGAGGGGGGCTGTCAGGGAGAGAGAAAGAGGGGGGCTGTCAGGGAGAGAGAAAGAGGGGGGCTGTCAGGGAGAGAGAAAGAGGGGGGCTGTCAGGGGGAGAGGAGAAAAAGAGGGAGGGGGCTGTCAGAGAGGGAGAAAGCTGTCAGAGAGAGAGAGAGAGAGAGAGAGAGAGAGAGAGAGGGGGCTGTCAGAGAGAGAGCGCTGTCAGAGAGAGAGCGCTGTCAGAGAGAGAGAGAGAGAGCTGTCAGAGAGAGAGAGAGAGAGCTGTCAGAGAGAGAGAGAGAGAGCTGTCAGAGAGAGAGAGAGAGAGCTGTCAGAGAGAGAGAGAGAGAGCTGTCAGAGAGAGAGAGAGAGAGCTGTCAGAGAGAGAGAGAGAGCTGTCAGAGAGAGAGAGAGAGCTGTCAGAGAGAGAGAGAGAGCTGTCAGAGAGAGAGAGAGAGAGCTGTCAGAGAGAGAGAGAGCTGTCAGAGAGAGAGAGCTGTCAGAGAGAGAGAGAGAGCTGTCAGAGAGAGAGAGAGAGCTGTCAGAGAGAGAGAGAGAGCTGTCAGAGAGAGAGAGAGCTGTCAGAGAGAGAGAGAGAGAGAGAGCTGTCAGAGAGAGAGAGAGAGAGAGCTGTCAGAGAGAGAGAGAGAGAGAGCTGTCAGAGAGAGAGAGAGAGAGAGCTGTCAGAGAGAGAGAGAGAGCTGTCAGAGAGAGAGAGAGAGCTGTCAGAGAGAGAGAGAGAGGGGGCGGTCAGAGAGAGAAAGAGAGCTGTCAGACAGAGAGAGAGAGGGGGGCTGTCAGAGAGAGAGAGAGAGAAAGAGAGCGAGGGCACAGGGACTCTTTAGGGAGGGATGTTCCCCCTACCAATACACCACCACACGTCGGTCCATGTTAAACGACCCTCTTTCTGGTATATAACAACCTCAAGTACCGATATAGGTCTCGGTGTCCATCCATCTCGTACGGATTGGGCCTCCCGCACCCACTACGGGTTATGTTAATATTGATACAGGAGCCCTGCGTACAACCCCTTGTCGCCAATCTCCATAGGCCTCCTCCCCCGCCCACAGATAGAGCCCGATAGGGGTGGGCGGAGGTCAAAGCACATGGACTCCGGCCGGTCTTCGTATATCTACCTCTCTTAGTGGTGTTGGATATGAGGCCCTGCCCTTACTGCCTGCCTTTACACTCCTGCTGATTCCGTTAATGGGCCACAGATGTTATGTTTTATGGATTGAGTTTTAGTAGTAATGCTACTGTTTGTGATACTGAAGTTCCTTTGTTCTGCATGACGTACCTGCTCGCCTGTTCCCAACTGTAATTCCTACTTTGTACCACCTTTGAATGTACTATATACATTTCTGTATGTTATCTTGAAACATCTCAATAAATTGTTTTGAAAAAAAAAAAGAAAGAGAGCAAGGGGGGCTGTCAGAGAGAGAGAGAGGGCGAGAGAGAGAGGGGGGCTGTCAGAGAGAGAGAGGGCGAGAGAGAGGGGAAAGAGAGGGGGGTCTGTCAGAGAGAGAGGGGAAAGAGAGGGAGGGGGGTCTGTCAGAGAGAGAGGGGAAAGAGAGGGAGGGGGGTCTGTCAGAGAGAGAGGGGAGAGAGAGAGGGGGGTCTGTCAGAGAGAGAGGGGGGTCTGTCAGAGAGGGGGGGGTCTGTCAGAGAGGGGGGGGAGAGAGAGAGGGGAGGGTCTGTCAGAGAGAGAGGGGAGAGCGAGGGGGCTGTCAGAGAGAGAGAGGGCGAGAGAGAGGGGGGGCTGCCAGAGAGAGAGGGGAGAGAGAGGGAGGGGGGTCTGTCAGAGAGAGGGGAGAGAGAGGGGGGTCTGTCAGAGACAGAGGGGAGAGAGAGAGAGAGGGGGGTCTGTCAGAGAGAGAGGGGAGAGAGAGAGAGAGGGGGGTCTGTCAGAGACAGAGGGGAGAGAGAGAGGGGGGTCTGTCAGAGACAGAGGGGAGAGAGAGGGGGGTCTGTCAGAGAGAGGGGGAGAGAGAGAGAGGGGAGGGTCTGTCAGAGAGAGAGGGGAGAGCGAGGGGGGCTGTCAAAGAGAGAGAGCGCTGTCAGAGGGAGAGTGGGAGAGAGAGATGGGGGGGCTGTCAGAGAGAGAGAGGGGGGCTGTCAGAGAGAGGGGCTGTCAGAGAGAGGGGAGAGAGAGAGCGATGTCAGAGAGAGAGAGCGCTGTCAGAGAGCGAGAGGGGCCTGTCAGAGAGAGAGAGGGGGGCTATCAGAGAGAGAGAGCTGTCAGACAGAGAGATAGAGGGCTGTCAGAGACAGAGAGGGAGGGGCTTCAGAGAGAGGGGGCTATCAGAGACACAGGGGGGCTATCATAGACAGAGGGGGGGCTATCAGAGAGGGGGGGCTATCAGAAAAAGAGAGGGGGGCTATCAGAGACAGAGAGGGGGGCTATCAGAGACAGAGAGGGGAGCTATCAGAGAGAGGGGGGCTAACAGAGACAGAGAGGGGGCTATCAGGGAGAGGGGGGCTAACAGAGACAGAGAGGGGGGCTATCAGGGAGAGGGGGGCTATCAGAGACAGAGGGCTATCAGAGACAGAGAAGGAAGCAGAGTCTGGTAAGTGAAAGGTCTCACTCACTTACCAGAATAGTGTCACTGGTTCAGCATTCAGCAGTGCGGTGTGGCTGCTTGTTTTGGATCTTCCCGCCCACCTCCCCTCACAGACGAGTGCACAGGAGGGATATGGGTCTCCGGAGAGGTCTGTAGCTGCTCTGGGCACACATAATGGATTGGACACAGAGGACAGCGGGACTCTAGAGAAGTGTGGAGACAGATCATGTGACATTGTGATCACTGATCTCAGAGCGGAAAAGGAGGAATTTCTGGACACACCAGAGCGGGGGACGCACTGCTGGGGGAACTGCATAGCTGCTGGACAGTGGACACATGTCAGAGTGGAGAGAGCACCACTCGTGCGGGGGGGGGGGGGGGCGACGGGCGCGGCTCTGTTTGACACATGTCAGAGCTGCCTGAAGATAGTGGAATTGCTCTGTACATTGCGTGCGGGAGTAGATTAACCAGCAGGTGAGCGCTCTAGGCAGCTGTGCGCTCTAAGCGTCTGCCTAATCCGCCTAGTGGTAGCGCCGGCCCTGGGTAAAGGAAGCTATTTAGGGAAAACATTTTTTAACTTTACAACCCCGTTAATGTTAATACGCGCAAAGTTATGCACTTGGGGTCTAAAAATATGTATGCATCATTCATTCTAGGAGGAGAATAACAAACAATGATTCAAAAGTGTCTGGTTATTATGGTGCATGCAATGCCAAGCTGCAGTTTCTAAAATGGCAAAATACTTTCTTGTATTTAAAGAGGTAAAGGAGAGGGAGTGGGGAGAGAGAGGGAGTCGGAGAGAATTTTGCCCTATACAGAGCATTAGCAAGACATTATCTGGAATATACAGTTCAGTTTTGGGCACTGGTAATAAAGAGAACACTGGGCAACTAGAGAAAGTGCAGATAAGACTAACCAAACTGATAGAGTTGCTTGATAGATGATGATTAAGGGGGTATATGATCACAACGTATACTGTAAATACATAAGTGGTCCACACAGCAAACTTAGAGGTGTAGATTTAGTCATTTTTAACCACTTCCCAACGGCCATACGACGATGTACGGCCGCAGGGCGGCTCTAATTCTCTAGGACGCCGTCTTTTGACGGCCGCCCTTTCCTCATTCCCCGCGCGCGCTCCCGAGCGCGCATCGGGGAACTTCTGTGCTGGCCGTGTGCCTTGGACACAGCCAATCACAGATCACGGTAAATAGCCAATCACAGCGGCTATTTACAGCACAATCTGTGCAGGCAATGAGAGATGATCTCAAATGTAAACATATGAGATCATCTCTTATTGCCAGCTCACACAGACAGCGTCCTGTCAGGGAGAGAGGAGACTGATCTGTGTCCCTTGTACATAGGGACACAGATCTATCACCTCCCCAGTCAGTCCCCCTCCCCCACAGTTAGAACACTATGCAGGGTACACATTTAACCCCTTCCTCACCCCCTAGTGTTAACCTCTTCAATGCCAGTCACATTTATACAGTAATTAGTGCATATTTATAGCACTGATCGCAGTATAAATGTGAATGGCGCCAAAAATGTGTCAAAAGTGTCTGATGTGTCCGCCATAATGTCGCCGTCCCAATAAATTTCACAGATCGCCGCCAATACTAGTAAAAAAGATTAAAAAATAAAAACAATTCTGTCCCCTATTTTAAAATTAGATTAATGGGACTGGTAGGGGGTTATATGGGCTGGCCTAACAACTTTTTTTGCCAGTGTCCTCACCAAAGGTGGCAGCATATATTACATGGCCAAAACTTAAAGGAACATGTGTCCTGCACTGTAAGATTAGGAAAAAGCAGGCACCAGCAAACAAATCTTCTAAGGAGGTATCGTGCAAAGAAATATTGAACACTGCATGATCATTTAACCCACAGTCCTAAAAAAATATCACGGCATCTAGATCTCACTGTTCTACAGTGTGCCATATCAGCCAGAATGCTTTTTAGACAGAAAACCTTCCCTTTTATATTTTCCTTAAAAGGCCAATTTCAAGATAAAAAGTTCTTAGGCTGCCATGGAAAATAGGTGAAAGTACTATATTACTTAATACTGGTAATTTTCATGCATCATAGCAAGCCAAGATAGATCAATCAGGCGAAATCTGTAAACCATTCTTGTTCCTCTGTGTACTGAGCGTATAAGGGCGTGAGTGCCCTTTTTAAAATGTTTTTCCTGCTTTCTGTCTATAGGAGGAGTAATCCCTTGGTCAGGCTGCCATAAAAAAGTCCTAGAAATTACTTTACTAGTGAGAGTAATGCCCCACTTTTACACTCTAAAGTTATCGGCAGGGAAGTCTCTCAACTGCCAGAGTACAAAACTTCAGAGAGGATTCCCATATCCACATTGAGTTTATAAATGAGGGAATTGGGTAATTTAAAAAATAAACACAAATAATGAATGGGCTTCCTCAAAACAGCATGTTATTTACTGTATTTCAACACCACACTATGTAGAGCTAAAAAGTAGCAATAAACCGTTAATTATTTTAAATTGAATACATTAAAATAGTTTAACCACTTAAGGACCTTGGGTGTTTTTCAGATTTGGTGTTTACAAGACTAAAACAGTCTTTTTTTGCTAGGGTTTTCAAACACCCTGGAGAATAAAATGGCGGTCATTGCAATACTTTTTGTCACATCGTATTTGCGCAGCGGTCTTACAAGCACACTTTTTTTTGGAAAAAAAATCACTTTTTTGAATTAAAAAATAAAACAATGAATTTGGTCCAATTTTATTATATATTGTGAAAGATAATGTTACACTGAGTAAAATGATACACAATATGTCACGCTTAAAAATTGCACCCACTCGTGGCATGGCGTCAAACTTTTACCCTTAAAAATCTCGATAGGCAGCGTTTAAAAAATTCTATAGGTTGCATTTTTTGAGCTACAGAGGAGGTGATACCTCACTTGTGTGATTTGAACTCCGTTTTCATATGCGGGTGCTACTCGCTTATGTGTTCGCTTCTGGGCGCGAGCTCGTCGGGACAGGGCGCTTTAAAAAAACTTTTTTGTTTTATTTATTTTTATTTATTTTATAATTTTTTACACTGAAAAAAAAAAAAATCATCACTTTCATTCCTATTACAAGGAATGTAAACATCCCTTGTAATAGAAAAAAGCATGACAGGTCCTCTTAACCCCCCTGGCGGTATGATTCTTTCAGATTTTAGGTGCTAAAAGTGGTACCATTATTTGCAAGGGAATTTGGCGTTTTATACTGTAGGCTTGTAATTCTTAGGAATAACTCACTGAAATCTATCCAAACAAGAGTCTAATAGGCATCCCGGGTATGATTTTTTTTTTTTTTCTTATTAAAAATTATAATATAATAAATAATTATAAAAAATTATAACAAATAATAATATAATTATAGTAAAAATTATTCAATAATGTAATCAAATCAAAATCACTGAAATTTGCTCAGTTGCAGAATTTTTGCTGTCATTATTTTTTTTTTTTTTTATGATGAATTTCCCCACAAATCGCTATCGCTAAATTCTGCAAGTGATTCTGATTTATTATCGCTGTTTTTTAGCTGCTCTAAAACAATTTTTGCCATAAAGGGACACTTTTGGTTGCTATGGGCAATCTACAGTTTGCAGGGAGAAAGAACAGTTTTTATTATATAAAAGGACATGTAGTGTACAGGGCAGACCACTAGGGACATGGGGGGTGTGTATTTTTTACATACAGTACTGTAATCTATAAGATTACAGTGTACTGTATGTATAGTGTTTGTTTACTTTTTTAAATTTGGCGCCGTTCCCCCCCCTACGTCGCGACGCTCGCAGGGAAGGGAATCGGCGGAACACACAGCATCAGGCGGACATCCGCCCGCCGTGTACTGCGGAGATTCATCGCTGGATCGCAGAGAAAAGGTAAGTAAACTTTTTTCTGCATCCAGCGAGGCAAGCCCGTGTGTGGCACGGGGTTACCGATCGTAGCTTTAAAATCTCACCCCGTGTCACACACGGGAAGACCGCCAGGGAGGTTAAATATGAGATATGGGGTCAAAAAGACCTCAGATATCATATTTAGACTTGAATGCAAAAAAAAAAAAATGGAAATTGTCATTTGAAAAAAAATAATTAATTCTTTCAAGCCCCATACACACGGCCGAGGTTCTCGGCAGAAACCAGCGAGAACCTCGCTGGGATCCTCATTCTGCCGAGAACCTCGGCCGTGTGTAAGGATTCGCCGAGCCCAGCCCGTCGGGAAAACCGTCGAGCAAATAGAGAGCAGGTTCTCTATTTGCTCGACGGCCCGTCAGGATGAATGGCTGGTCGCCTTTCCCGACGGGCTGGTCGCCGAATCTGACGGCCGGCCGAGAACCTCGACGGGGCGGAACGATGTGTTCCGCCCGTCGAGGTTCTCGGCCGTGTGTACGGGGCCTAAGACGCATTGGGCGGGACTGACGTTTTGACGTAATTTCCGCCCTGCAATGCTATGGGGAAGGGTGGGGGCCAACTTGCCCTCACTCGCATGCCCACACAGCAGGCAGCAGGACCCTCTCCCACCGCCGATAACTATGATCTCGCAGCGAATCCGCCGCGGAGCCCACCGTTATCGTAAAGAGGACCGCTCATGCTAAAAATGGATACCTCAGTTGTGGCAACAGCTGCTGCCGTTACCGAGATATCCATCTTTAAAATACCGACGTATATGTACAAGAGCGGGTCCTTAAGTGGTTAAGCACAATAAAATTAAACATTACAGAGTAAATCCTTTCTACCCCTGCACTCTGTGGATTCTATTTTAACACAGTTGTGAAGAGGCTGCTTACATACCTATGTCTTGCTTTGGCTGTACAGTATTTTTCATCACGATCTGCCTCAATCTCTCTCCCATTTCGCAAACATTGTCCACAGACAAACTTCATCTTCATGTCCAGTGGTTTAGGGAAGGACTACAAAAACAATAATAATACGTTTAGATAAAAATGTACTTTTTATATGGTACTAGTGTGTGTTAACTGACAGCAAAAACAAAATTCTATAAAATATTTTTTTTTAAATATCATTTTGAATATATTTTTAATATACACCGATACAGATAGACATTACACACACATTATTATATAAAAAATAAAATAAAATACAAATACCAATTTGGAGAGGGGATTAATGAAACGTTTTCATGCTGCATTCAATTACTTGCCTAACAGAAGCCCAAAATATTGGATGTTCTGCATCTTAAAGTGGAGCTCCACCCTCAAATATAATTTTACATCAGTAGTTTTAAAAAAAATGTCATTAGTCCTTTAAGAATTTTTTTTTTTACATGCCTTTAAACTGTTGTTGCTAGGCAGATTAGTCAATCTTCCCTCTTCCTGCACCGCGGTGCTTAAAGCGGTTGTATACCCACTATTGAATTTTTTATTTTTTTTACCCCACCTGAAAGGCAAAATCAGCTAGTATGCACCGCATACTAGCTGATTATGAAATACTTACCTCGGAACGAGGTGAAGAGCACTTACCTGGTCCACGCCGAGATGTCATTTTGCTCCGGCGTGTCTTCCGGGTATCGCCGCTCCAGTGCTGTGATTGGCTGGCATGTGCACGGGAGATTTCAATTCGGCAAGGTCCGGCGGCTGCCAGTCCTTTCGCCGAGAAATTCCCCGCTGCACATGCGCCACTGCAATCAGCGGCGCATTGCGATGGGAATATCTCCTAAACCGTACAGATTTAGGAGATATTCTTTATACTTACAGGTAAGCCTTAATATAGGCTTACCTGTAAGTGAAATTGGTAGTATACTACCACTTTAAGCTTTCTAGCCTACACCGCACAGACTCCTGTGAATGTAGTGGGTGTAACAAGTTCCCCTCACTTAGCTGGCTCTTTTCACACAGGTCAGTTCTGTAATGTAACTATCCTGTGTCCAGCTGTACTAATGTCTCTCTCCCTTGCATCTTCCTCCCCATCTCTGCCACAATCTAGTCCTGCTTTCCCTTCATCCTCACACAGACTTATCCATCTCTGCCTGTCACACTGCTCCTAGATGTTAACCCTCTCTGCTTGCTCCTTGCTAATTTTCAGCCTCCAGACTTTTCCTGAGACTTTACAAACAATAGTCCCTCACTCCTCTCCTTCTCTGCAGACACTTCTCTCCCCCCCCCCCCCCCCATATACACAAACACTGTTAAACCTCATTCACGCTGAGCCACTCGGCTCATAGCGTCAGCAGTAAAACTCCACTATTTTTACTGCCGACACTATGGGCGGATTTGTGGCGCATTTTGGGCGCTAGCGGCCAAGAAAGGGTTAAATCTCGCCCACAATGCGCTGCTGCAGCAGCGCATTGCCAGCGGTATAGCCGCGCTGTCCCATTGCTTTCAAATAAATGACACCACTCCAAAGATACAGCTAGCAGCACTTTTTCTAATGTCCTGCTAGTGCACCGCTCCAGTGTGAGGACCCTCAGGCTTTCACACTGGAATGAATGGTGCAACTGTTTAAGGGCATTTTGCAGGCACTATTTTTAGCGCTATAGCGCCTGTGAAAGGGGTCTGTCGATGTGCTGGGGGTGATGCAATGCTCTGTGGGTGTTGCGGTTTGATGTTCTGGGAGCAATGCGATTCGATGTGCTGGGGTGATGCAATGTGCTGGGAGCAATGTGATTCGATGTGCGGGGGTGATGCAATTCGATGTGCTGGGGGTGATGCAATTCGATGTGCTGGGGGTGATGCAATTCGATGTGCTGGGGGTGATGCAATTCGATGTGCTGGGGGTGATGCAATTCGATGTGCTGGGGGTGATGCAATTCGATGTGCTGGGGGTGATGCAATTCGATGTGCTGGGGGTGATGCAATTCGATGTGCTGGGGGTGATGCAATTCGATGTGCTGGGGGTGATGCAATTCGATGTGCTGGGGGTGATGCAATTCGATGTGCTGTATGCGATGCAATGCGATGTGCTGTATGCGATGCAATGCGATGTGCTGGGGGTGATGCAATGCGATGTGCTGGGGGTGATGCAATGCGATGTGCTGGGGGTGATGCAATGCGATGTGCTGGGGGTGATGCGATTTGATGTGCTGGGAGCGATGCGATTTGATGTGCTGGGAGCGATGTGATTTGATGTGCTGGGAGCGATGCAATTCTATGTTCTGGGGGTGATGCAATGTGCTGTGTGTGATACGATTCAATGTGCTGTGGGTGATGCGATTCGGCGGGGGGGGGGCAATTCGATGTGCCCCATGGGGCGATGCAATCTGTATGCATAAATTAATTTTGTTGCTGAGAGTATTTTTTAAATGAAAAGCTGTATAGAAAAAAGTAGCCGCTGAGTGTAGGTGTGTGTGCGCGCGCACACACACACACACAAACATGCAGAATATTTCCTGGTTCTTGCAGGGAGGAGGAGGGAAAAAGTTTGCATAAAAAAGTGTCAACTTTCTATGGAAACCTGACCTGAAACCTATGACACTGCTTGTGCAGCACTGAAATCCAGGAAGTAATACAGTCTGGCTTCAGATGCCCACACTTAAGATGGCCACGGTTAAATGCTAGTTTTTAAACTTTCAAAATGCTGCAATAACCTAACAAAACGGACCTTAGCTTACAGACTAACTTTACTAGAATACATTAAGCTTGTGTATTATATGGGCATTTGTATTAAAAAAGTGAAGTTTCGGACGGAACACCCCTTTAATGGAAATCTATTCTTAACAAAATAATGGAGACTGCCATGCAATGTCGTCCACACTAACCAAGTTACTGAAAAAGAAGAGGCATGCAAGTTTAGACTGTACATTCCAAAAAACAATATATTATGCTAAACTAAACTGCAGTCAATATATAAAGAGTTTCTTGAAAACATATGAAAACAATCACATCAGTAACTACACATTTTTTCAATACCTTCTTTGTCACAGGCCCGTTTTCAGACTGTGTCAGTATATTATCACGCAAGTTACCATTGTGAAATATCTCCAGGTGAGGAGACCACTCTCTGGAGACCAGACAATGGCTGATTATCAATTTTCCACACCTGAAGTGGACAGGTTTTAAACATGAAGATCCACCAAAGCCAGGATTTGGTAATTTAGGGAACATACATGACCTCACAATCCACCTGAATCTGGGTTGCATGAACCCACAGGGAGAGGTCCATAAGTGAAGGAATAACTTAAAGGGGTGTTCCAGCCAAATTTGGTGTTTATTAAAAGTCAGCAGCTACAAAAAGTGTAGCTGCTGGCTTTCAATAAACACACACTTACCTGCTCCAGCTTTCCAGCGACGCGCCGGCCGGGGCTCCGCTCCGCTCCCCCCCTCCCCGGCCGGCATCCTCATTGCTACTGTGGGCACCCTCCATGACAGCCTTCGGCTTCACGGCCGGACACCCACTGCGCATGCGCGAGCCGCACTGCGCATGCGCGAGCCGCACTGCGCATGCGCGAGCCGCACTGCGCATGCGTGCGCGGCTCGCCGCTGATTCGACAGGCGATCGTCTAGGACCTGTCACGTGTCCTAGATGATCACCTAGGGGAGGGGCTGCAGTAAGGCGATTAAGCTTAATCGCCTTACCAGCCCTCGGCGGAAGGAGGAAGTGGGACAGGAAATCCCACTCCTCCTGAAGCCCCCACTCCCCCCCCAAAAAAAATTACATGCCAAATGTGGCATGTAAGGGGGTGAGGAGTGGAACAAGCGGAAGTTCCAAATTTGTGTGGAACTCCTCTTTAATTTCTTTGAGTTCTAAATGGGTGTCCAGGACTTCTCCCAACCTGTCAGGCTTATAGAGCAGATAAGATTTCCCCAACTCCAAGGCTGAATTTGTAAATACAACCGTCCAGTGTCCATGCCTTCTTGCTAGAATGTTGCATTGCACTGTTATGATGTGGAATTGGGCAGCCTAGAAAAATAGGATTTTTGTACTCACCGTAAAATCCATTTCTCTGAGTTCATGGACAGACACAGGAGCATCTTGACCTTAGGGTATTATCCTCCATTCCAGGAGATTGACTAGGCAGAAAAACATCATGTTAAGTGTTAAACACTTCACACAGTACAGTACCTCCCAGGGGGCGGTTCCCCCAGGTACATCCCCCTCTCTCTGCATCTGCAGCCTCAGTCTGTCAACAAGCAGTACAAACAAAGGAGGGGTGGGTGCTGTGTCTGTCCATGAACTCAGAGAAATGGATTTTACGGTGAGTACAAAAATCCTATTTTCTCTCGTTCATGGACGGACACAGCAGCATCTTGACCTTAGGGACATCCCCAAGCAGTGTCAAAAAAACTAGGGGTGGGAAAAACACAGCAAACCAACTTCACCCCAAACAAAACAGAGCTCCTCAATGGAGGAACTTCAACCTTAAACAGCCATCTTCAAAACCTTGCGGCCGAAGGAGGCATCGGAAGATGCACTCACATCCACCTTGTAAAACAGACTGATGACCGAGTCGGTGCCTTACACACCTGTAAAACAGACGCTTGATGGCGGAAAGCCCAAGAGGCACCAATTGCCCTGATCGAATGGGCCTTAACCGGGAAAGGGGGCGCCCGCCTCTTTAGGGCATAGGCCTGAAGCACGACCTGCCTGATCCACCTAGAGATGGCCGACGAGACCGCCAGACCCTTCTTAGGACCAGTCACCGACACGAACAGTGATTCCGACCTCCGAAGCAGAGCCGTAGCAGACAGGTATACACCCGTAGGGCTCGAACCACATCCAAGAAATGCAACGCAGCCTCTTTTGGATTCGCTGGCCGAGGACACAAGGATTGAAGAACAATGTCCTTATTAATGTGAAAGGCCGAAACAACCTTAGGAAGGAACAACGGCTGCAGCCGCAGCACCACCTTATCCCTGTGGATGACCAAGTAAGGAGCCTTGCAAGACAAGGCCGCCAATTCAGACACCCGTCTGACCAATGTAATTACCACCAGAAAAACCACCTTCTAGAAAAGAGTCAATAAAGGGATCTCCCTAATGCCCTGAAACGGAGGCTTTTGAAGCACCGAGAGTACTAAATTCAAGTCCCATGGAGGCAGGACGACGCACAGGAGGGGCCACATGCTGAACCCCCTGCACAAACGTACGCACCAGACAGTGCGCCGCCAAGGGTCGCTGAAAGAAAACAACCAAGGCCGAAATCTGACCCTTAATCGTACTTAAGGCGAGAGAGCCTGATCCACTCCACTAGGGAGGACCTGACCAGGCGACTCACCCGGACTTCGTAATCCAGAGACGAAGGGAGCTTTCACAACACGACAGAATGTCTCTGTAACACACGTGTGTAAAATTGAGCATACAGAACCGCCTCGAAGATGGCCACCATCAGACCCAGAACTCGCATGCAAAAGCGAAGCGACGACCACTTCTGGGTCGCCAACTGCCTCACCGCAGTTTGCAGTGTCTAGTTTCTCCGTGAGAAGAAAAACTCTCGAGACAGTACCAACACCGACTTCTGAACATTTAGCAAAAACCGAATCCAAAATGGCCACCAACATGCAAAAAGAGCATGTGGGCTACAAGAAAATGTCCGCTGATCTCCAATAAAGGCGCCCGGCGCCTTTAAATTAGCAGTAAAAAAAACACACACATACAGCAGTGACACCCAGGACCTCCAGGCAGGCCCCCCCCCGCGCACACACACAGCAGCAAAACAGCACCCCCTAAGCAGACACAGCCCCAAGCTACTAGATGGAGCCCCCCAGGCGGACCCCCCACCTCATGGCCGACTCCGCCACCCAGAACATGGGGAAAGGAGGGAGAGGAAGGGAGAGAGGAAAGCAGGGCGGACCCCCAATTGACCTCCCCAGGATTGCACCAGCCACACCACCCTGCCAAAGCAAGGGCACTGCAACTCACCCGTCCTGCGACCACCGGCTGGAGGCATCCTGGACAGAACCAACGTCCGCGCAGTTACGGCATGGCTGTCGGCCCGGCACACTGACAAAGACATAGAGCCCGGTCATATGTGTGCCCTCACCGGCCACCCTTGGAGCATCGAGGCATGTCGTGGACTGCCCAGCGCGGGGACTACAAGGATCGAGGATCCAGCCGGTCACGCAGTTGATTGTAGATTTCAGGATCCAAAAATGCAGGAAAACAAAAAAAGAAAATCAAGAAAATTGAAAAAAAAAAAATAAATCCCCAGAGCACATGGGCCCAGAGGAGCCATGTCATTCTCCTTTGCTAGGCAGAAAAAAAAACTGAGGCTGCAGATGCAGAGAGAGGGGGATGTACCCGGGGAAACTGCCCCCTCGGAGGTACTGTACTGTGTGGAGTGTTTAATAGTTAACATGCTGTTTTTCTGCCTAGTCAATCTCCTAGAAAGGAGGATAATAGCCCAAGGTCAAGATGCTGCTGTGTCCGTCCATGAACGAAAGAGAAAGTGGCAACTATCAGGGCTACACAAAAGCTGAGAGTTGGCTGGCCCTTGGAGTGCAGAGTTCGAACTAGGGGGAAAAAGTCAAAAGTTAGTCTGGCAGAAAAGAAACCCTGGATCTAGAGCTGTATCTAGTAGGAGAAAAAGATGCTCCAAGCTATGTTGGCTCTAATACCCAGTGTATGAAGCAGAGCAAGCACAGGACCTAGTACTTTAGTGAAGGCACAATGTGCAGTGGACAGACAGAAAAGCGTTACAAAAATGTAACAGTTGGTAGTGTTATATGCCCACTGCAAAGCGCAAGTAGCAAGAGCTGGCTGGGGATATGCAAGTAGGCATCCGTGATACCCACAAAGGCCAGAAGGGCATGGCATTGAAGGAAGCAATGACTGACTTGTTGGATACCATGCAGATTGTTTGTGCTTGAATGAAGACATCGAGTTTTAAAGTTCAACATTGGTTATATGCCCCATTTTTCTTAGAGGACGGTGAACAGGCTTGAATTGAAACCCCAAAACAACTTTTGTTCCAAAAAAACAGCTCTTCAGAGAAGAGTTGTGTCAAAGCAGCATGGAGGTCTGCTAGTTTTTGCAGGGATGTTGTGGCAGGCTCGAACACATGAAGTGGGGCAGAGGGAGAGCTTGAAATTCTAGCTTGTATACATTGGTTCACTTAAGTGTCCAAGACAATTTCAGAGCAGATGGTTGCAAATGTTAACAAACATCCCTCACTATAAGGAGAACTGTTCACAGCTTTGGGAGTCCCAATACTTTTGGTGGGACCGGGTTCCCAGGCTTAAACTTGGGCCTAGAGAACTACGAGTTGCAAAATAAACTTCTCCTAGCCTCAGAGATTTAATATAAAAAAAAATAGGATTTTTTATGACAGCTTACCTGTAAAATCCTTTTCTTGGAGTACATCACGGGACACAGAGCGGCAATCCATTACTATGTGGGTTATAGAGTCTACCTTCAGGTGTGGACACTGGTGTAATTAACTACACAGGAAGTTCCCTCCCTATATAACCCCTCCCATACTGGGAGCTCCTCAGTTTTTGTAGCAAAGCAATAAGTGTCCCAATATCCCCAAACAAGAGGGGCGGGAGCTCTGTGTCCCGTGATGTACTCCAAGAAAAGGATTTTACAGGTAAGCTGTCATAAAAAATCCTATTTTCTTTATCGTACATCACGGGACACAGAGTGGCAATCCATTACTATGTGGGATGTCCGAAAGCAATGCTTACTGAGGGGAGGGAGACACAAACAACGCAGGCCGCCATCAGATGTGAGGATCTATAATGCTGCCAGATGCATACTGCGCCAAAAAGCTGCATCCTTTTGCCCTCCTATGTACATCTGACAAGAATCAGTGAACCTAAGCACAGACGCCAAGTTGCGGCCCTGAAAATCTGCGTCATAAAGGCTCGGTAAAGCATCGCGCATAAAGCGCTTACTATCGTGGTACGGAGCACCCCCCCCCCCCCAAGAAACAGGGGGAGTCCCACTCTCCGAACCACAAGCCTGAATAATACCCTGATGATCAATCTTGAAAACAGTTGATTTTAGACGCTGCCTGCCCCTTCCTAGGGCCTCCTGGTAGCGCAATAACATCAGCTTTCCGTATCCGAGCAGCCGCTTCAGATAGGCCTTGACCCTTCTACTCCAAAGGAGAGAGTGTAACCATTTTAATAGCTGAACTGAACACTGCCTGCCCACATCTAGGGTCTTCTGGCAGCACAATAAAAGCTTCAGATTTCTATATCTGAACCTTCAGATAGATATTTAACTGCTCTCATCTCTACTGAGAGAAAGCAATAAACTTTCCTTCCGAAAACAAGGTTTTGAAAAAGGGGGAGGTAAGAATATCTAGATTCAAATGAACACTAGATCATTCTAGTAAATAAGGCTGGGTGAGGATTAACATCACCCTACTAGTAAGAATAAGTATGGTTTTATACCAAGAGGTTGCCATTACTGAAACTCTCTTGGAGGCTACCACAACCAAGAACACCAATTCCCTTGTTAAAGGCTGAAGGGAAATATGGTGCATCGGCCCACAGAGCTGACCCTGTAAGCCGACAAAACTAGAGCCAATCCTCCAAGCACAAGGGCGACTAAACTGGTGGACTTATGCGCGTCACCCCTTGTATAATGGCTCGGAACAAAGAGTGTGAAGCAAGCGACCTTTGAAGGCAAGGCCGAGATCGGATCCTTGATGTAACTTAAGGCTGGCTCCGTCTCCTTTCCAAATGCAGGAAGGCAGGAATTTTATCTTTGACAAACTTCCAAGGATGCCACCATCTGTTTCATACCAGGAACATGGGCTCTCCCGATCCTGGGATATCTGGTCCTGGAGGCCAGCCTTCCTGTATGAATCAAGGAAGTGCCGTTGATTCTAAAAACCCTGATCCTGAAGAATGTGGGCTAAAATAGCCAGACCATTAATTCACCTGTTGCACGACAGGATGTAATACCCCCTTCGAAGTAGGCCTGGACAAGATGTAAGGGACCGTGGGTCCTCTACTACCACCCCTACTGTCCCTGCACAGAAAAGGTCGTCAGGGCTATGCCGGAGTAATCAGGCCAGCTTCCGCCATCCTCTAATGTTGCATGGAAGCCATAAACGCCGCGGCACTGGGGGGAGAGACATAACCAGTGACCACTGGTCCCACCTTATTACTATTAACACATCTGCCCCGCATGCGGGTGGATCCCTTGTCCTTGACCTCAAGCTGTTTAATTTCTTGTTGAGCCTGGACGCCAATACATCTTATGTACAGGGTACTATTTCTATGGCCCTTGGTCAGGAAAACAGTCGGGGTGTAGAGGTCCTTCTCCTGGAGACACTTGTTGACGGCTACAGCGAATCGCCTGCCAATTCTGCATTTCATGAAATGACGAATGTCAATAGGCAAGGCACAAGCTCCTCCTTGGTAAATTAAGTAAATCACTTAATATGGTATAGTCTGATTGAACTCTGACCGAACCAACCAGCCCCTGAACGTTCAGGCCCCTAAGCCAGATGCTCTATCGGTAGCTCTAGCTGACAGATAAGGCTCCCTTGGAGCTCGACTACTTCCCCTGGGCCAAGGTCTCTTCCTGACCTGGCAAACCCTTTAGTTAAGAACCACCAAGAGGAATTCCAGCCTATCTCTGGGACCGGTTCTTTGGATAATGCTAGGTCAAGATCCACTCCTTCTAGGCCAACACAATACTGTTTATAACAGTCCTGAATAAAAGTATAGGGAACTGTCTTGAATGAAGCAGCATCTTCTCTAGTGCCTTAAGCAGAAGGCCAAAAGTAAGGAACTGTTCCTTGCCGTAACCACCTAGACCAGCTTTCTTATAGCGATGGTCTTGTCTTAGGCCAAAAGTACTCTCCTGGTGCAAAACATACCCAGCTTCTTGTCAATGAAGAATGTATCTTTAGACTGGAATCCTAACCCAGGAGATCCAGATACCTGACCATGCTGGACACCCTTAGGTCCAGCCATGCTGCTGACTGATCCATCAGCAGGAGTCTGCTTCCGTATGCCATTACTGCTATACCCTGGGCCTACAGACCTGCTAGAGGCGGGCCCTAGCACCCTGACAACCCAGACACGGAGGCTAACCCAAAAGGGCAAGACCACCAACTGGAGATAGTGCTGTTCCCCTGCACAACGCAGACAACCTCTGCAGTCCCAAGTAAATAAACACATATGCAACTGGCTCCCCATATGTGTATGTGGCAAGTGTTAAAGCCATATGCCTCAATGGAGGCGTGTGTACATGGCAGTGTGTGTTCATGGAAGCATGAAATCATATAAATATGTCTCACGCCAAACATGCATATAGCATGTGTGCTCTGGAACGAGCATCCTTGCAAGCAAGCAAGCATGTGCTATAAACGTGTTATGCAACAATGTGCAACATGAACCCATGCAGACACGTATCTCCATGCAAACACAAGGCATCCTGTATTGCTTAATTAAGCCACCATGTGCAACTTTAAAGTAACCATGCATGCGATTCAGCATCTTCCATGCGATCAACATCTTATGCATTTTAAGCACTACTGTGCGGACAAGAACCCTTGTGTGACCAAGCACCCCTGTGCGTTCCAACATCCTTATGCACCCAAGCATCTTAATGCGACTTTAGGCATTTCTGTGAAACAAGCCTCTCTATGTGATCAAGTATCCCTGGGTAATCCAGGACTCTGTTGATCCAACAACCATGTGTGATCCAGCTTCTTTTTGCATTCAAGCATCTTTAAGCGATCCCTTTAGGCCCTGAGTAATCCAGGACTTGGGTGATCGGGTAATCCTGTGTGATTCAGCATTTTTATGCCTTCAGGCCTCTTTATGCGATTCTAGGCATTTCTGTGGGAACAAGCCTCTTTGCGTGACCAAATATCCTTGGGGAATCAAGGACTTGGGTGATCATGTAATCCTGTGTGATTCAACCTTTTTATGCATACAAGCATCCTTTATGCGATTCAGCATTTTTATGCATACAAGCATCTCTATGCGACTTTAGGTACTTTTGTGGAAACAAGCCTATTTGTGTGACCAAACATCCTTGGGTAATCCAGGACGCTGATGATCAGGTAACCATGTGTGATCCAGCATCTTTTTTTTTTTTTTTTTGCATCCAAGCAACTTTATGCGATTTTAGGCCTTTCTGTGGAAACAAACCTCTGTGTAACCAAACATCCTTGGGGGAAACAAGGACTTGGGTGATCAGGTAATCATGTGTGATTCAGCATTTTTATGCATACAAGCATCTTTATGCAACTTTAGGTACCTTTGTGGAAACAAGCCTATTTGTGTGACCAAACATCCTTGGGTAATCCAGGACGCTGATGATCAGTTAACCATGTGTGATCCAGCATCTTTTTTGCATCCAAGCAACTTTATGCGATTTTAGGCCTTTCTGTGGAAACAAACCTCGTCTGTGTAACCAAACATCCTTGGGGGAAACAAGGACTTGGGTGATCAGGTAATCATGTGTGATTCTGCATTTTTATGCCCACCTTAGACACTGATGAAAAAACTGAGGAGCTCCCAGTATGGGAGGGGTTATATAGGGAGGGAACTTCCTGTGTAGTTAATTACACCAGTGTCCAGACCTGAAGGTAGACTCTATAACCCACATAGTAATGGATTGCCGCTCTGTGTCCCGTGATGTACGATAAAGAAATAGGATTTTTGTACTCACCGTAAAATCCTTTTTCTCTGAGTTAATGGACGGACACAGCACTCTTGACAAAGTGGGTATTCAGCCTTCAACCAGGAGAGGACTAGATAGAGAACAGGTTAATGTTTAAACACATCAAAAAACTGTACAGTACCACCCCGGGGTGCGGTCCCTCTAGGTACAACCCCTCTCCCTGCACCATGCAGCTCAGTTCGTCAAAAAGCAGTAAAAACATAAAAAGGAGGGATAGGTCCTGTGTCCATCCATAAACTCAGAGAAAAGGAGTTTACGGTGAGTACAAAAACACTATTTTCTCTTTCCTTCATGGACGAACACAGCACTCTCTTGACAAAATCGAACGTCCCAAAGCAGTGTCAAAAAAACGAGGGGTGGGAACAGCATTAAAACAGACTTCACCCCAACAGAAACCAGAGCTCAACAGAGGAGCTGCAACCTTTAACCAGCCACCTGCAAAACCTTGCGGCCGAAGAAAGCATCCAAAGATGCACTCACATCAACCTTGTAAAATTTTGTGAAAGTGAACGGACGACCAAGTCGCCGCCTTACACACCTGAGAAATTGACGCTTGGTGTCAAAGCCCAAGAGGCACCTATTGCCCTGGTCGAATGCGCCGCGACAGGAAAGGGGGGCGCCTGTCCTTTTAGGGCATAAGCCTGGATCACGATCTGCCTGATCCACCTAGAAATGGTGAAAGATAAGACTGGCAGGCCCTTCTTAGGACCATATACACAAAAATCCCTCCAGGGAGCGCTGCAAATATTATAGCAACACAATGGAATGTAAGAATCAGTAAAAACTAACAGTGCAGCTGTCAACCAAAAAATGGGCAAAGAACATACAAACAACAGAGACAGCGCACAGTGGGTTAAAATTTATAATGACACTTAATAGTCCAAAACACATATAAAAAATTATTTTGCACACTAGATGTAGCTTCTTTATATACCTCCATAACCCACGATATCGGTTTGGCAGCTATACAACATTTTCTAAGTAAAAGTAATGATATTAACTCCTTACAGTCTGAGTTCATCATTAGGGGAGTTGATTTCTGTTTGAAACACAACTATTTCTCTTTTTGTGACCAATTTTTTGTTCAGAAAAGGGGCACAGCTATGGGGCTAATTTCGCCCCTGTGTATGCAAACCTCACAATGGGATTTTGGGAAACATTGCAGATTTGGAATAATAACCCTTTTTTAGAACACATAGTTTTTTATGGATGTTATATCGACGATGTTGTCCTCATTTGGAGCGGGGGTCCTGATACTTTTTCCTCTTTTGTAGATCACTGCAATGGCAATCAGCAGGGTCTCACCTTTACGCACGTTTTTGACTCTGATAACTTGGTTTTCCTTGATCTAGTTCTTTCCCATGATTCAAATGTCATTACCACTTGTAATCATATCAAACCCACAAGTGGCAACTCCTATTTACATTTTAATAGCTGCCATCACCCATCTTGGAAGACAAACATTCCGTATGGGCAATTCAATAGGTTACGGAGAAACTGTACAAAAACCCAAGATTACATGACCCAAGGGATGATCTTGAAGTCAAAATTTAAAGAGAAGGGGTACCCACATGAGTTAGACAATGCCCTCTGCTTGAATATGAATCCAAAGAATAAAAATGGCAAAGAAACCAGGGATGGGACAACTAATCCCATCAGATTCATCTATGTTTAATACAAAATAAACACATTTCCAACATCATTAATAAACATTTTAGTATTCTTCAATTAGACCATCTTTTAGCGCCACTTCTTCCCTCTAAACCCCAGATTACTTTTAGAAAAACTCGTACCATACGCAATATTATTGCCCCTAGCAAAATAGCCAAGTCCAATACTTCACGTCCCCTAGATATTCGGTCCTACTTTAACAACAAGACAGGTATTTTTAGGTGTGGCATAAGGGGCTGTTTGACATGCCAATCTATCCCTAAAGGTGGCACAAACATCATTAAAACTAACGATCATACGTTTTACATCAAACAATTCTTGACCTGTTCCACCGAATATATTGTTTATATACTACGTTGCCCTTGCAATCTATACTATGTGGGACGGACTATCCATACCCTCCGTATAAGAGTCGGTGAGCATCGACGTCTCATCCACAAGGGCAATGACGAACACAGTGTCCATAGACACTTTCTCCATGCGCACAACAAAGATTATAGGGCATTAGAGGTACTCGCTATAGAGTCCATCCCCTTAGGGACCCTTACTGATAACGAAAGGTTTGCCCTTCTTTGTAAAAGGGAGACCTTTTGGATATTCCAGTTCGGTTCCCTTACGCCTGGTGGGTTGAACGAAGAATTGGACATTTTAAGCATCACCAACTAAACCACTATCTTTTTTAATATTAATTTTATTATTATTTTTTCTTGTATTTGGATATATACATCCATATGTCTATACTTGCATTTATTTGCCTTAGTTACATCACCTATATGTATGCAAGTATACATTGAGGTTGTTTTTTGGATTTTGTAATTTATTTATAATGTATGTGTTTATTTCCTTTATTTATATATATATATATATATATATATATATATATATATATATATATATATATATATATATATATATATATATATAATTATATATAATATCTTTCTTTATCTTCTATATATAATTTTTAAATGTCCTTAATATATCAGATTACCTTTATTATTATTATTATTTGCTATCTGCATCATATCACTCTAGTTTAAATTTGGAAATCCCTCCCCTTCCCTCATTATCCAATCACTGAGCCTATGTGCTCTTATTAGCCTCTCGGGATAGCCCTGTCGTGACTTTGACAAAGCGTCTGACACGAAACATGTCAGTTGCGGCTCCCCCTTCTTACACCTCAGATGTCCGTGAGGAGTTTTGGAGTATCAAGTAGCACATTTGTTCATTCGTGCCGACGTTTCGCATGATCATAAGAGGATTGGTGTCCGGACGTTAACCCTTGCCCCTTCCTGTGACGCCGCGGAAGTTCCGCCCTCCATCTTGGCTGGTAACGCGGCTGTTTTGAAGCTTTTGCAGCTCTGCGCTCAGGCTTACTCACTGTCTTACATTATGACAGGATGAGAATGGTCATCTCTCCCATCGGCTTGGAACTACCATCTGGACCTGTCGGTACCGGCTAAACCTCTGCCCATCTATACGGCAGCGGTGAGGACTGGCTGCCGCCGTGCAGTACTCTTTCCTGTCACACTTATCCATCCAGTGTCCACTCATAGCCGTCCAGAGGAGAGCTTCCCATAGAGGTATTGTACCCTCCAGCCCGTTACCTACGGTTTTGGCCTGCTATTTTGCTACTCCTTTACAGCAGGATATTTAACCCTTCCATCATAGGTAGCTTCTCCCTATGAACTCTAGGTGAACTGTGGTATTCTACTACATATATTTTTTCCTTAATTAATGCCTTCTGTGCAAAATAATTTTTTATATGTGTTTTGGACTATTAAGTGTCATTATAAATTTTAACCCACTGTGCGCTGTCTCTGTTTGTACCTTCTTAGGACCAGCTACTGAAACAAACAGTGAGTCAGACCTCCAGAACGGAGCAGTACCCGACAAGACCACCCGCAGAGCCCGTCCAAGGAGTGCAACGCAGTCTCCTTAGGATGTAATGGGCGAGGACACAAGGACAGAAGTACAATGTCCTCATTGAGATGAAAAGCCGAAACGACCTTAGGAAGAAAGGAAGGCTGTGGACGCAAGACAACCTTATCCTTATGAAAGGCCAGAAACTCAGCTTTGCAGGACAAGGTCCCCAGCTCAGCAACACATCTGACAGACGTAATAGCCACCAAAACCACCTTCTGAGAAGCTGCAAGGGAATCCCCCTAATGTTCTCAAACTGAGGCTTCTGGAGCGCTGAGAGGACCAGGTTCTATTCCCACGGAGGAAGAGGATGACGGACCGGAGGGGCCACATGCCCCGTACAAACTTACTCACTAGTGAGTGAGCTGCCAAGGGTCTCTGAAAAAAGACAGCCAAGGCAGCCAAGGCAGAAATCTGCCCCTTAAATGGAACTCAAAGCAAGCCTTTGGTCCACCCCACGGTCCTGGAAAATATCCCATCTCTTCACACAGAGATGTAATCCTTCCACGTGCGATGGTAAATCTTACTGGAAGCCAATTTTCACGCCCTCAACATGGTAGAAATTACTGAATCTGACAGGCCTTGGTCCTTTAACATCTGGCTTTCAACAGCCAGGCGTTAAAACCAGCGACTGTAAAGCAGAATGAAGTATGAGACCTTGCGACAGAAGGTCCTCTCGCAGCGGACAATGCCAGTGAATTTCCACCACCAGACGCACTAAGTCAGCGTATCAGGGATGCCGAGGCCAATCCGGAGCCACTAGGATCATTGGGAACCCTTCGACCTCCACCCTGCGAAGCAGATGTGGAAGAAGTTTTAGAGGAGGAAAGGCATAAAGCATCCGATACGGGCCCCACGGTGCCACCAACGCGTCTGCCCAGGGGTCCCTTAATCTGGCCACAAACCTCAATACCTTCCGATTGAGACAAGACGCCATGAGATCCACGTCCGCCGTGCCCCATCTCTGGCTAATTAGGTGAAACACATCCGGGTGTAGAGACCATTCTCCCTGGTCCAACATTTGACGACTCAGGTAGTTAGACTGCTATTTTTCCACGGCCGGAATGTATACGGCCAACAGAGCAGGCACGCTCCGTTCTGCCCACCTCAGGATTTGAGCAACCAACGCGCTTCTTATTCCTCCTCGACGATTGACATACGCCACTGCGGTGGCACTGTCCTACTGTATCTGGATTGGGCGCCCCTGTCGTCTGAGACCACGCTAAGAGGCAAACCTTTATCGCCCGGAATTACAGGACATTGATCGGCAAGCGGGATTCCTCCGGAGTCCAGCCACCCGTCGTGATCACTGTCCAGTGAAAGGGGAGGAACAACTTCCTGGACAGAAGAGCCGGTGATGTCAACCATCACACCAGGGAGGACCTGACCCAGTGGCTCACTCGGATTTGATGATCCAGGGACAAAGGACTCTTGTCCTATCTGAGCAGAATCTCCTTCTGCAGCATTCGAGTGTCAGGCCGCGTACACACGGCAGAGAACCTCGACGGGCAGAACACATCGTTCCGCCCGTCGAGGTTCTCTCCCGGCCGTCGAATTCGGCGACCCGCCCGTCGGGAATGGCAACCAGCCATTCTTCCAGGCGGACCGTCGAGGAAATAGAGAGCGTGCTCTCTATTACGGCTCGACAGGCTTCCCGACGGGAAGCTCGCCGAGACCGTACACACGGCCGAGGTCCTCGCTGGAATGTGCAATCCAGCGAGGTTCTCGCTGGTTTTCAGCGAGAACCTCGGCCGTGTGTACGCCGCCTGAGATTGAGCATACGGCACCGCCTCGAAAGGAGGCAACCATGAGACCCAGGACCCGCATGCAAAAAAACGGAGTGACGACCAGCTTTGGGAAGTCAGCCACTGCACCGCCGTCCGAAGAGACTGCAGTTTGTCCACCGGGAGAAACACCCTCGCCACTGAGGAATGCAGAATCAACCCCAGGTATTCCAAGCGTCGAGTCTGGGTCAATACTGACTTCTGGGTGTTCAACACCCAACCAAAGTCTCGGAAGGTCTGACAGGCTATAGACACGCCCTCCTCTAATTCTGAGCTTAAGTGGCCCTCAGAAGCAGGTCGTCTAAGTAGCCCACAATATCGATGCCACGCTGTCTTAGCAGGACCAGAATCGGAGCCAGCACCTTGGTAAACACCCTTGGTGCCGAAGCCAAGCTGAAGGGGAGAGCCACAAACTGATGGTGATCTTCGCAAACCGCAGAAATCTCTGATGTCTGGTACAGATGGGGACATGCAAAAAGGCTTCCTCGATGTCCAAGGACACCAGAAAGTCCCCCAGAGGGAGAGCCGCGACAACAGAGCGAATTGACTCCATCCTGAATCTTTGCACTCTCACAAAGCAATTGAGGGCTTTGAGATCCAGGATAGGTCAGACCCCGCCCTTCTTTGGCACTACAAACAGGTTTGAGTAAAACCCCCAAAACCGTTCCTGTGCCGGAACAAGTATGATCACCCAACATGCCAGCAGATCCTGAACCGCCACAAACAGGGCTTCCAGACGCGCCGGCTGAAGCTGGAGGTTGGAGTGAAAAAATCTGCTTGGTGGACGAGAGAGCGAGAAACTATCCTGTACCCTGAGGAAACCACCTCGCAAACCCACCTTCGGAGATCAGAGATGACCGAGTCGCAAATTTGCGAAGACATCCCCCCACTCGAAGGGTGGACGGGGGCAGACCTTAATGCGGACTGAGGTTTCGCTGCAGGCTTGTTGGGTTTGCGAAACCAGGGTAGTTTCTGACCCTTTAGCAGGCGGTTTGTCATCCTGGGAGCGTTCACCCGCAACACTGGGCAGAAAAAAAACCCTGCTTATGCGAGGTGAAGGAGGGGCCTTGCCTACGGCGTGGCTCCTGACTTTTTGGATTGTGGGAGCAGCGTGCTCTCCCCTTCTGTGGCATTCTTGATATCATCATCAAGAGAAGCACCAAAAAGCCTGTCGCCCATAAAAGGCAAATCCATCAGGGCCTTCTTGAAAGATTGGTCTGCCGACCAACACTTTAGTTAGATCAAGCGGCGCAACACCACCGCATAGACCAAGGCCCTAGACAGCAAAGGAATAGTATACAGGTCAGACTCGCAGACAAACTTGAGGCCCATCCAGAGGTGCCCGACGAGCCATTAACCCCTGGAGTGGTATCTTAGCCCACTCAGTCAGAGTTTGAGACACCAGAGCCCCAGTCACTGCTGGACGCACTGCCAAGCCCACCACTGTGTATAGGTAGCGGGGGCGATTCAGCCTTGTCCATAGGGTCCTTGAAGGCAGGGGCCCCCTTCTACCGGAATCGTGGTTATCTTGTTAAGTCTGGACACCGGGGGGTCCACCACTGGAGGAGAGATCTTCAAAGGGTACCGAACCGCCACATTTTTGGGGGCAGAAAAAAAACCTGTGATTTTTCCCAATCCTGTGTCTAATGCCGCGTACACACGGTCGTTTTTTGCGATGAAAAAAAAACGACGTTTTTTAAAACGTCATTTAAATTGATCGTGTGTGGGCAAAACGTCGTTTTTTGTCTTCAAAAAAACGACCAAAAAAAAATTCCAACATGCTTGAATTTTTTGTGTCGTTTTTCAAAACGTCGTTTTTTGTTTCACAAAAAGTCACCGTGTGTAGCAAAAACGTCTTTTAAAACGACGTTTTTCAACCCGCGCATGCCTAGAAGCTAGTTATGAAGCGAGCTTCAATGGAAAAGAGTGGTGAACGTAACCTCGCTTTTTGTGAAAAAACGATGGTGTGTATGCAAAATTGTCTTTGAAAAGTGACGTTTCAAAAACGTCGTTTTTTACTTCACAGAAAACGTCGTTTTTTTTCATCGCAAAAAACGACCGTGTGTACGCGGCATAAGAGCTTATCAAGATAAGAAACGCAAGGAAACACCTTCGCAGTGCGAACCGGCTTGCGGAACCCAAAAGGGACCGATGTCTCCGCTGCTTTCGCAAAATCCTCCATCTTCAGTGCATTTCGTACTGCAGTGATAAGATCACTCACCAAGGCCCTCTCGCGTGCTTACCCAGACCAAAGTCATCCTCACTGTCCAAACGGCTGCGGTCTATGCCCTCTGACACATCAGAATCCAGCCCAGGAGCCGTATCCGGGCCTGATTCTGCATCAGAATTGTCCCTGGAAGATGGTGGGGGAAGGGGGCTTTTTTACCCCTGAGTTTCAAGTCTGACGCTGCCACCCTGGCAACAAAGGCCTCCAGGACCGCCGACATAGCATCCACTGACACGGCAGGGGCACCAGTTGCCAACTCAGGTGTTTCTGGGGAGGAGGTGCCGCCTCCAGCGCCATACTGACCCACGTGTGTGACACAGGGACTTAGGCAAAGTACACTGTTCACCCTCCTAGCTGCCGCAGAGAACAAGGGATCCACCCAGAGGACTCACCACCCAAAGAAAAAATGGTACCGCACAGCCTGCCGTCCGTCACCCACTAGAAAAGCTCAGCGCCACAGCATGAGCATGCTGTCTCCCTGTGGAGTGTGTCTGCCATTCGCGCCACAAAACCAGGCACTAGAGGCCAAAACCACTGCCAAAATGCCGTGGAAAAATGCTGTGGAAAAAGGCATGTGGCCACAAGAAAATGGCCGCCGAGAAGCACTAGAGGCGACCCGCCAATATGGCCGCTGGCTGCATATAAAAGATAGAAACCACATAGTAGGCCGCAAAAAACACACACCCAGGGACCCCCCACAAGTTGCAGCCAAATAAAACCCCCAGGAGATGGACAGATTAGCCCCCACAGGCGGAACCCTAGTCACACAGCTAGTCTGGTCCCAGTATAGGGGGGAGGAGGGAGGGAGAAGGAGCGGAGAGAAGGAAGGTGGAAACCCCTCTAAACAGCCACTCCAGGATGTCCAGCCATGTCCCCCCACTGAAGCAGGAAATACTTACCCGTCCTGCGCGGACCCGCTGGAAGCATCCCTGACAGCTTATCTTCCGTATGGTGACGAAGGTGACTGTTCGCCAGGCACACCGACACAAACATAGAGCCCGGTCATATGTGAACCCCAGGGCTCACCAGCCACTCCTGGAAGCACAGGGCATGTCGTGGACAGCCCAGCGTGTAGCTAAAGGCCGGCACATGCTCAATGGCCGACACTGGGGAGACTACAAGGATCTGAGATCCAGCCAGTCACCCAGTCAGTAGTTGATAGTAGATCACAGAAATAAAAAGGAAAAAAAAATTTGAAGAAACTCCAAACCCCATGGGCCCGAAGGGAGCCATTTCCAACGTCTACACTAGGCAGAAAAAAAAACAAAAAAACTGAGCTGCATGGTGCAGGGAGAGGGGTTGTACCTAGAGGGACTGCCCCAGTTTTTTATGTGTTTAAACATTAACCTGTTTTCGGTCTAGTCCTCTCCTGGCTGAAGGCTGAATACCCACTTTGTCAAGAGAGTGCTGTGTTCGTTCATGAACGAAACATCCTTTTGCATCTGAGGCCCAGCCTTTTTTTTGCCGAGGCAAAAATGTGCAAGGAATGCCAAAATGGACGAAAACCCTACCTCGGGACAACTGGCTGTTGGTGCCAAACTTTTGGGCAGCAATGCTAAAAGCCTACTCAGGGGTAGTCACAGACGAATAGCAGGAGAAGGGGAGGACGATATCTGGCCATATGTGACCTCATAACCATCAGGCAGTCGAGAGTCTGGATGATTGTTCTGCAAAGATCATGGCTGTAGTGCAGCTTAGAAGGTGCAATGGCTAAGAGGGTACACAGGCACACGTAGGGAATAGCGCATGCATGGGCAGTGCTGCAACACAAGGGAGACTCATGCAGGTTTAACAGAGCATGTGCTGGGCATCAATTTTAAAATGGCCCATGCAGACCCAAAAGGATAGGTGCCCAAAAATGGTGCCAGACCCCGTCCCTGCCACCAACCATAAGTGCTGTAAAGAGCTCTGGAAGTAACCTCTACTGACGTGGAACTGGAGCAGTGGTACAAAGCAAACACCAGGCTCCCTTTAAGGACAATACCTGTAACTTACTGCAGCAATGGTCTGCAAGATGCCCTGCGGTCCCCACAGTGCAGACCAACTAAAGGGTTCCAGGCAGGGTGCCCCATCCAGACTGTCTTCAAAACATTCCAGTAGGCATACTTTCCAAAAGTCTTCAGGGCCTGTAAAGTGCTCTACTGTTGACAAACAGTACAACAGCAGGTGTCTTGGATAGCACCCACAGCAGAGCATAGGGTCACATTCACAGGTCAGCGCAGCTTTTCCAGAATGATGGGGGGTCCAAATATGGCCTCCAAGGATAAGCCATGGATCAGCTAATCCCATAAACCGCATAGATGAGCTCTCTGGCTCTGCAGTAAATGAGGGATATTGATGCAGAACAAGGTGATCTTGATAAAAATAGTTGCCTGTAGAAAGGGTTTTGCTTCTCAAGTTTAGGAGCTGCCAGTATACATGGAGGGAGCCCAACAGTTTTTATTTTGTTCAACCCAACAGGGCTGAAAAAAAAAAAAAAAAAGACGGCGCTGAAGGAGTCGCTGTACTAACCATGCAATGTTAGTAGAGAGATATAGCATGCTTTGTTCTGACAGGGGGACGCATCCCCCCCCCCCCCACCAGAAGACTATGGTCAGCGCACTTAGCAAATAGATCAGGAGCGGATTGGCAGTCTTTTTTTGGTCATACCCCATTGACAGAAGCCGGCCTTTCCAACTGGCGGCAGTACACACATGCCAAATATCAGACAGTTTCTATTGAATGGGCAGATTGCAGCCTGACTTTCGGCCCATGTGTACTAGGTTTATGGCACCAGCAAAGAAACTAAAGCATTGTGGGAGGAGTTATACATCTGGCTGAATAATCATGTTATTTGCTAGTGCCTAATCTCCTGTAGCAACAATAAAAAAAGGGATTTTTAAATACAGCTTACCTGTAAAATCCTTTTCTTGGAGTACATCACGGGACACAGAGCGGCATATTCATTACTATATGGGTTATATGGAGTACCTTCAGGTGTGGACACTGGCAATCTCAAACAGGAAGTCCCCTCCCTATATAACCCCCTCCCCTAGAGGGAGTCCCTCAGTTTTGTAGCAAGCAGTATGCCTCCCAAAATGGTCACCCAAAAGAGGGGTGGGAGCTCTGTGTCCCGTGATGTACTCCAAGAAAAGGATTTTACAGGTAAGCTGTATTTAAAAATCCCTTTTTCTTTCTCGTACATCACGGGACACAGAGCGGCATATTCATTACTATATGGGATGTCCGAAAGCAATGCTTTAATGAGGGGAGGGAGACATCTTCCAAAGAAGGATTTAATTTTAGAGGTATACTCAGATACTAGTAAATCCAACTTAAACGAGAAATGTAAATCTCAAATCAAATCAAGGGAGCCCCCTCAGATCCTGAGGAGCTTGAATCGCGGCCTGTAGTACTGACTGCCCAAAGGCTGTATCCGCATTCCTTCTTACGTCCACTTGATAAAATTTTGTAAACGTGTGGACTGATGACTACGTTGCTGCCTTGCATATTCGAGCCATAGAGATCTGATGCTGTGCTGCCCAGGAGGTGCCCCTGGCCCTGGTAGAATGGGCCTTTACCGACAAAGGAGGAGGCACCTCTTCAAACCGCAGGCCCGAACAATTAATTGTTTAATCCATCTTGCGATGGTGGATCAAGCGGCTGCCTGACCCATCTTGGGCCCTTCCGGTAAAACGAACACCACATCTGTTTTCCGAACCTTCTCTGTAGCTTTAAGATAGGCCCTTACGGCCCTGACAATATCCAACGTATGCAGCAACCCCTCTTTTCTAGAGGTGGGTTTTGGAAGAAGGATGGAAGTACCACATCCTGGTTCAGGTGGAAACTGGATATAACCTTTGGTAGAAAGGAAGGATGAGGACGGAACCCCGCCCTATCCTTATGCAAAATGAGATATGGTTCCTTACAAGATAAGGCTGCCAATTCCGATACTCTCCTGGCCGAAACTATGGTGATCAGAAATACCGACTTTCTAGTCAGTAAAATCAAGGTACCTCAGCCAACGGCTCAAGAGGTTGTTTCTGTAGGGATGACAGAACAAGATTTAAGTCCCATGGACAAAGTGGTGACTTGACAGGAGGATTAATACGCAAGACCCCCTGTAAGAAGGTCTTTACCAGCGAGTGGGTGGCCAGCGGCCTCTGAAACCACACTGACAGAGCTGAGATCTGTCCCTTGATTGTGCTTAGTGCCAGGCCTTAACCCCCTATCAATAGTATATTTGCGGGAATTCCATCTTTTGGATTCACACCAGCCTACGTAGTTCCTCCACACCATGTTATAAATCACCCTGGAGACCGGCTTTCTAGCCCTAATCAGGGTAGGGATTACCTGCCTAGACAGACCTCTACCCCTGAGAATCAGGGATTCAGCCTCCAGGCCGTCAAATTTAGACGCCGTAATGTAGGGTGGAGGATCGGCCTTGTGAGAGTAGGTCTGGTTGTAGAGGAAGAGTCCAAGGGTCTCCCACTGCCATCTTCAGGACTAGTGAGTACCAAGTCCTCCGGGGCCAAGCCGGAGCTACTAAAATGACTGGCTTGTGCTCCACTCTGATCTTGCGCAACAGGCGAGGGAGTAACTGTAGCGGAGGAAATGCATATAGAAGTTTGAATTGATGCCAAGGGCAAACCAACGCATCGGTTCCGCAGGCCATAGGATCCCTCGTTCGAGACACGAACCTGTCTAGTTTCTTGTTGAACCTGGATGCCATTATATCTACGTCTGGCATTCCCCACCTCTGGCAGATTGTCTGAAAGACCTGGGGATGCAGAGACCACTCCCCTGGCGACAGACTCTGGCGACTTAAGAAGTCTGCCTGCAGGTTGTCCACTCCGGGAATGAATATCGCCGAAATGCAGGGTACATGAACCTCTGCCCACTGAAAAATCAAGCTCACCTCCCTCTGAGCGGCCTGACTCCTGGTTCCCCCTTGGTGGTTTATGTATGCCACCGCCGTGGCATTGTCTGACTGGATTCTCACCGGGAACCCCTTTAATCTGGAGGTCCATGCCAGAAGAGCTAGGCGAGCAGCTCTGATCTCCCAAATATTGATGGGGAGCTGCCTCTCTGCTTTCACCCCAGTTCCCTGGCGAGAGGACCCCTCGAAGACCGCCCCCCCCAGCCTGCCAGGCTGGCGTCTGTGGTAACTACCTTCCAGACAACAGGGCTGAAGGATTTTCCCTTTAGAAGATTCTGGGGGTTCAACCACCAGGCCAGGCTTTGTCGGACCCTTGATGATAGCGTCAAAGGGGACTCTAAGGCATGTGCCCTCTTGCCCCAGGCTGCTAGAATGGCTGCCTGTAGGACGCGAGTGTGGATCTGAGCGTATGGTACTGCCTCGAACGTGGCCACTAGCTTGCCTAGTAATCGCATACACAGGCGAATAGTTGGTTTTTCCTTGTTTAGAACCAACTGAACCAGCCCCTTGATAGCCTCGATCTTTACCAGGGGCAGGAACACTCTTTGCTGTTCTGTGCCTAACCTCATGCCGAGGTATTCCAACTGCTTTGTAGGCTGGAACGCTGACTTTCCCCGGTTTAGGACCCAGCTGAATTCTTCGAGGTACCGAACCGTGAGGTTTACTGCCTTTTGCAGACCCGGTCGTGAGTGATCTATGATTAAAAGGTCGTCCAAGTATGCTAGGACTGTGACCCCTTGGATCCTTAAATTGGCCAGAACTGGGGCTAGGATCTTCGTGAATACCCGGGGGGCCGTGGCCAGCCCGAAGGGGAGCGCCCTGAATTGGAAGTGTCGCTGCCCCACCGCGAAGCGTAAAAATCTTTGATGCGACTGAAAGATTGGTACATGAAGGTAAGCATCCTTTATGTCTATGGAGGCCAGAAAATCGTCTTTCTGAAGCGCGGCGGCTGCTGACCGGATGGATTCCATCCGGAAGGAACGAACCTTTAGGTAACCGTTTAACCTCTTTAGGTCCAAGATTGGCCTGACATCGCCGTTGGGCTTTGGTATGACAAAGAGATTGGAATAGAAACCTAGCCCTTGCTCTTGGGCTGGCACCTCTATTATTACGTCCTGGTAGAGCAGGTGATCCAAAGCTGCCAGCAATGATGCCTTCCTTGCTGGATCCCTTGGTAGCCTTGATTCTTGAAAATGAGGCGGAGGATACCTTAGAAACTCCAGTCTGTAGCCTGTGGTTACAGATGCCCGGATCCATTTGTCGGGGATCTTGGCTTCCCAAACTTCTGAGAAGAAACGAAGCCTTCCCCCCACCCGCGAGAGTGGGGGCGCCCCTTCATAAGGCAGACTTAGGGGCTGTCTTTGTCGGCTTGCGATACCATGGCCTCTCACCCCCAGGGGCCTGTCCCTGCGATCTACTGTTAACGTTGGATCGTGCAGGCGGCCGTCGATACTGCCTGGAATTTGAGGGCCCCGAGACAGGAAAGAGCTGCCTTTTAAATGTAGGACCCCGGAATGTCTTTTTGACCGGTAAAAGGGTACTCTTGCCATTTGAAATAGTCTGAATATATTTATCCAGATCCTCTCCGAAGAGTCGTCCTCCATGGAAGGGAAACCCTGCCAGAAGCTTTTTGCATGGGGGCTCCGCCGCCCAGTTCTTCAACCATAAGAGCCTTCTCATGTGCACCAAAAATAGTGATAAACGAGAGGCTTGCTGGATGGAATCTTTTATAGCATCTACAGCAAAACACAGAGCTCTGGGAATGTCAGAAAACTCTTCTGCTTGTTGGGTAGGCATGTCCTTTAACATTTCTTTTGTCTGGTCTTTTAACGCCTGACAAACACCAATTGCAGCCACAGCTGGCTGTACCACTGCTCCTGCCGTAGCAAAGGATGCTTTTAAAAGTGTCTCTAACCTTTTATCAACCGGATCTTTAAACATATGTATGTTTCCCACCGGGCAAGTTAGTGATTTATTCACACATGAGATGGCTGCATCCACTATTGGGAGCCTCCACCTCTTGGAGAATCTTTCCTCCATGGGGTAAATGACCGCAAATCTTTTCGGTGGCAGAAAAAATCCTGTCCGGCCGTACCCAATCCCGAAAGATCAATTCCTCCAAGAGAGGATGGACCGGAAACACTGCGTTGCTTAACGGAGCTTTCAAAGAGCCCAGAGAGGATACCGGAGGAACCTGAGGCTCTGGCAATGGTAAACTAAATGCCGAGCGGACCATGTCCGTCAAAGACTGTACCCACAGTCTTTCTGTCTGGGAGTCTGAAAATGGTTCCTCAGAGGCAGATCCCTCAATCCCTGAACCCTCTTGGTTTAGGTCTAGTTGATCCTCCTGTGATTCCAATTCCTCCGGAGAGAGAATCTCAGCATCTGAGGATACACCTCTTGGTGATGGGGGATCTAACCCGTTTCTTACCAGGAATAGCTCTAGCAATCAATGCTGCTATTCTCTCTTCTAGCCCCCCTAGGGATACGGCTAGCATCTCCTCTGTGATAAACACAGGGCTGGGCTGATCTGGGCCAGCCTCCGCACCAGATCCCCCTAATGGCTCATCCAAGGCACCCTTTATGTTAATAAGTTGCGGGGAAAGTATCGGCATATCATCAGAATCAGAAGGGGAACCCCTTTGTTTTTTGGTCTTTTTTGTACCCTTTAACCCCGAGCCTTTGGAAGCCATAATACAAAATCGAGGGACTCCGCCCACACAACAGACTGTAGTGGCCAGGAGTACAAAACCAGAGTTTAGGGGACAATAGATCACTAATGCCCAAAAACTGATGGGATCTCGTATGTTTTTCTCTTTTTTTTTTTTTTTTTTTATAAATATATTATTATATATATTTTCTTTTTTAGAAACATACAGTGACCCCAAACTTAGTTTGCCAGCCTCCAACCTGTATGCAAAAAGGGGGATTTCTCGGCTTAACAAAAAAGGCATTGGAACAAAGTCCAGCATGTACTACCCCTCTTCCGCCACCGGGAGTCACTGTTCTGCCGCTCTGCGTCCTCTCCTTCTGAAATCAGCCTCAGACTGAGCACTGAAATTGCCTGCTGATCTATAACAGCACAAGGCGCGCCCCTGTATGACGCCGCAGGCACGCCCCCCCCCGCCCTCCTGTCTGAACGGCGCGAAAAACGTCTATAAGACGTGCGCGCGTATGCCGGAACAGGAGGAACATGGAGGAGCCGCGCTGCTGGAGACCGGACTGCAGAAACAGGCGGCAGATTCAAACCCCCGGCCAGGTAGGACTCCAAAAAGGCCCCTAGGGATCCTTACTAGTCCTAGGAAGAAAGCAGCAGGTTAGCTAGCAACACATTCTTAGACAGGGGAACCTAGTGATGGGGGAAAAAGGTGTCATCCTGTCTCTCTTAGACATAGTGAGCAAGGTTGCCCATGCAGAGCATACTTAGGCTGTCCCCCCTTTTAGGTTACCCCGGAGAGCCTGCTGTCGAACCAAGTCCCGCAGGCTCCCCCTTACCTGCTCCATGCTGCAGGATGTTTGTCCAGCAAACTGATCCAATCTTCTCCCATCTCCGTGGGAAGCGTAGTAGACCTTAAGGCCCTGGGGTCCTATGAAGGTACCCACTGTCCTGGACCTATATAGCACCCTGGTAAACAGGAACTTATGGTTTTTACAAACTCCAAGTCCTGGGCCCAGGGTCCAGCCCTCCAAAGAGGAGCATTATAGGCAAAACCCCACGGTTTGGGGCCCGGGTACTGTCCACTTTGGCACTGAGGCTCCTTGGACAGATCCGGTTAGCCCGCCCTTAATCCCAAGGATGTGGAGCAAAGCTATTCCGTGACCAACACCTAAGACACTGGCGAAAAAACTGAGGGACTCCCTCTAGGGGAGGGGGTTATATAGGGAGGGGACTTCCTGTTTGAGATTGCCAGTGTCCACACCTGAAGGTACTCCATATAACCCATATAGTAATGAATATGCCGCTCTGTGTCCCGTGATGTACGAGAAAGAAACTCTGGTTTCTTAGAATTCAAGTGAAGTGCAGCCAAAAGTAAAAACTGAAAAATCAGCACAAGGGACAAAAATGTTAAGTCAGCATGAAATACCCTTTGTGCTGATTCTTATTTTTAGCAATCCTTCTCCATCCTGACCACGTCCCCGTCCCCCCCCATCTCAGTTATTGTAATTTTTCATTGCAGGGTGGGGGGGGGGGGGGGTTGCTAAAACTAAGGCCGGCCATAGACTGTTCAAATTTAATGCGTGTATGGACAGGCTTAATGTACCAAGGCTATCGACTTGGGTACAACCAGCTTTCCGGATTTACTTGCCATTATTGCTAGCCACTGCTATAGCCACTAGCAATAATCATGGTCTTCAATTGTACTATGTCTCAGCAGGAGGGTGTCCCTTTAGCACGGTTTGTGTTGATGGGGAAATCATGCAAAATTTCTATCCTGCAAGCCGTGGTTGGAGGAAAGAAATGTACAACATCTACGGCCTGCATAAGGGACTGTCACAGTCATCAAGAGAGTCTGAACTTTCTACCTAGCTCCTCCATGCAAAGAACTCGTACTGCAGCTTCGATAAATGGAACATGATCTATAAATAGGGGAGCAGGCAGATAATTGTTAGCTCTGCCCCCTCCTTTCAGAGACAAAGTTTCATTTAAATCGCTGCGTAAACTGTTGGTGCTATATAAATTGTGTATAATAATAATAATAATAATTTATAGAAGCTGTAATATGGCTTCTACAAATAGAACAGCTATGCTAAAAAGGGAGGGTTTAGATAGGCTCTCTTGATGAAAGGCTGCGACAGCTCTTTAGCTGTATTTACCCCCGCAACACTGAAAGATTTTAGGGGAGGAGGATTACTAATAAAGAAGAAACAGCAAAAGGGGACACATTCTACTGACCAAGTAATGTCCCTTGTGCTAGTTTTTCTGTTTTTTGCTGTTTAGGCTTTAACCCTGTGTCTCCTGAAGAATACCACATATTTTTCTACTAGACTAAACTATCTAGAACTAGTTCCTGATAATGTTTAGATCACAATTTTCGAGGCTCTTATTTTATAGTAAAGAGTTTAACGGTTTGAGCAGTAAAAACGTGGAACAAACTCCCTCAGGAAGTAGTAGTAGCTGAGTGTCAACAGCTTTAAAAAAACTTTTAGAATTCTTCCTCGGGAAGCAGAATATATAAGGCTCTGGGAATTGTTAGAGAATATAAAAACACAACACACACAAAAAGGTTGAACTGAATGGACCTGTTAAATTTTTCAACGTGCTAAACTATGTAACTATAATTAAGCCATTTTGCATGCAGAGGCTGGACTATATATACATATATATATATATATATATATATATATATATATATATACATATATATATATATATATACATATATATACACACACACACACACACACACATATACACACAGACACACACACACATACACACACACACACATTGTGGTTTGCAAGTGTTTTATTTTTTTTAGCCAGAAAATGGCTTTTTCCCTCCCGCCCTCTGGCTTACCGTTTTTATTAGTTAACCCAAGAAACGATCTAGTGGGCGCTGGCCAGAGGATACCAGAGACCAGATTCTCTCTAATCTCATCTCTGGTTACAAAAAAAAATTCAATCGCAAAATAATTGTTTACGAAAATATACACCAACAAAACGGTGCCAATCTATATGTTGGAGCAGAGGATTCATAATTTCCAGGGTCCATATTTGATACCCCACATCAGGCTTTGCCCTTCCAAGTGAGACGTGGAACGCACGCCACCCCCAGGGATCAGTCGACTCACACGCGGTTTACACCCAGTGCCAGGCCGGGCACTACAACATGTCAGTGTAACTGACGTTATTGCGCTGTTTTTACTTTATTAAAAAGTGACTACACTAGGAGTCTTTTATCCGTGTCTCCTGTGGAGTCATTTTTACATTCTAACCCTTTACTGAGTGGCCATTGGAGTGGATTTATGCCATTAAAAGGGGGTAATACAGCTCTGGTGAGTGGCCATCTTTTTACTGAGCACTCGTGGTGAAAGATCTAGAAGTTTTATCTCAGAGCATTCCGTTTTGATGTTGGTATTTATTCACCTATGGACTTTATGCTTGCTTATTTTTTCATTTATGCACACATTCAAGTTTGATGCAGTGTTTTTCACATTAACATGTATAACGCCTTATTCTTTACTTTATAATTTTACAAAATAATTGTTGTTTTATTGTTTGGTTCTTTATTTGTTTTATTGCCAATTTTCATTTGCTTTGCAGGGATGCCACTCAATTGCAGCACTGATCTGTTTACTCTGACAGCAGCAGGGTGTGCTGTACGACCAGTGCTGTGGGAGGAGATTTCTCATCCGCAGTTACAAAGATAAAAACAAACAAACAAACAAATGTATATGCCTAAGCATGAGGGGCCTGGGGTGGTCCAGTGGGCAGATTGCCCCTAATCTTCGGCATATTTTTGGCTGAGATTTCTTTGTTGGCCATGAGGGTTCTTCCTGTGATGTGTCATGAGTATAAACACTGCAATTTTGGTTACTGAAGCCCAGATTTCCTTGTGAAGACTGAGGAGAAAAATAAATTCAATACCTTCGCCATCTCCCCATCCTTTGTAACCAGATTTTCTTACAAATTCTTTATGGGGCCAATATGGTCTGTCCTTTTTTTTTTACTGTTTATATTCTTAAAGAATTTTTGGGGATTTTTATTTTTTTTGCTCTCCTCTACGCGTCTTTTGTGTTCCATCTTAGCCGCCCTAATTGCACCCTTACATTTCTTGTTGCATTCTTTGTAAAGTCTGAATGATGATGATGATCCCTGAGCCTTGTATTTTTTTTTTAAGGCCTGCTCCTTTGCCTTTATATGCATTTTTACATGGAAGTTAAGCCATCCAGGACTTTTGTTCACTCTTTTAAATTTATTTCCCAATGAAATGCACTGGCTCATGCCCTTATATAATATGCTCTTGAAGCAAACCCATCTCTCCTCAGTGTTCTTTGTTCCTAAGATTTTATCCCAATTTATATCTTCTAGCAAGGTTCGTAGTTTAGGGAAGTTGGCTCTTTTGAAATTCAGTGTCTATGTATTCCCCTTAAGTTTCCCATTTGTACGATTTATACTGAAGCCAATTGGTTTCCTAAATTGCCCCTTATTTCCACATCCGTGATCAAGTCTGCATTGTTGGTAATCAGGTCTAGTAACGCTTTATTTCTAGTTGGTGCATCCACCATCTGACCCATGAAATTGTTCTGCAAGACATTAGGAACTGGCGAGCCTTCTGCCCAGTCTATGTCTGGATAATTAAAATCCCCCATTATGATGACACTTCCCTTCCTTGCTACTGATCCAAATTGTGATAGGAGGTCCACGAGTTGATGTCCATAGACCTCAATGTTAAACCCTCAAGTAGCATGCAAATTGTACCTGAATAATATAGACATGATTTCAGTACAACTTTGTAAGCACAAGCAGCTTTTTAACCACTTCCATACCAGGCACTTACGCACCTTCCCGCCCAAGCCAATTTTCAGCTTTCAGCACTGTCGCACTTTGAATGACAATTGTGCGGTCATGCTACACTGTACCCAAACAAAATTGGCGTCCTTTTTTCCCCACAAATAGAGCTTTCTTTTGGTGGTATTTGATCGCCTCTGCGGTTTTTATTTTTTGCGCAACTAATAAAAGACTGAAAATTTAGAAAAAAAAAGACATTTTTGTTTTTTTCTGTTAACTTTTTTGTAAATAAGTATGTTTTCTCTTTCAATTACGGGCACTTATATGGCGGCACTAATGGGCACTGATGAGGTAGTACTGATGGGCACCGATGAGGTGGCACTGATGGGCACTGATAGGCGGCGCTGGTATGCGGCACTGATGGGCACTCATAGGCGGCACTGATGGGCACTCATAGGCGGCACTGATGGGCACTCATAGGCGGCACTGATGGGCACTCATAGGCGGCACTGATGGGCACTCATAGGCGGCACTGATGGGCACTCATAGGCGGCACTGATGGGCACACATAGGCGGCACTGATGGGCACACATAGGCGGCACTGATGGGCACACATAGGCGGCACTGATGGGCACACATAGGCGGCACTGATGGGCACACATAGGCGGCACTGATGGGCACACATAGGCGGCACAGAATGGCACTTATGGGTGGCACTGATGGGTACTTAGATGGGCACTGATAGGTGGGCACTGGGCATGGATTGGCACGGAGGGGTGGCACTGAAGGACACTGTGGGGTGGCACTAATGTACTTTGAGGGGTGGCACTGTTGTATATGTTGCCAGTCAGTGCCCATCTGTGGGCACTGACTGGCATCTTTCTTTTTTTTTTTTACCTGAATTTTTTATTTTTTATCCTGTTTTTTTTTGTTTGTTTTTTATGTTTTTTTTTTTCTTCTTTGCCCTGCCAGTGTGGGCATCCCTGGTGGTCTAGTGTGGGCATACGAGGGGGGGCTGCGCTGATAAACAATCAGCGCGAACCCCCCCTGTCAGGAGAGCCGCCGATCGGCTCTCCTGTACTCGCGTCTGTCAGACGCGAGTGAGGAAGAGCCGTCGGCGGCTCTTCCTGTTTACATCGTGATCAGCCGTGATTGGACACGGCTGATCACGTGGTAGCGAGCCTCCGCCGGAGACTCGTTACCGAGATCGGTGATGCAGGGTGTCAGACTGACACCCCGCATCAGTGATCGCCGCGCTGCGCGCCCCCACGGGCGCGCGCGGCATGAAATCATGCTGGACGTTTGAGAACGACCAGTCACGATTTCATAACCACTTCCCGGCCGTAAATTTGCTATTGGCCGGGCGGGAAGTGGTTAACTCTTGTCCCACCCAATCCTTTCAGCATAGTAGCCCCTCTCAAGCACATTTTTCCACCACACATTCACTTCCTGGTTACTCCTTCAGGAACAACGTGCTCCAAACAGGTAAAAAAAGAAAAAGAGACGTCCTCGATAATGAGCAAATCATTAGGTTTATCCGTGAGTGCCCAGCTATTTATGATTTGTTTGACCCAAACTACAAAGACAATATCCCACTGACCACCAATGAAGGGGACATTCTTCCCACTGACCACCAATGTAAGGAGCATCCTTCCCACTGACCACCAATGAAGAGAGCATTCTTCCCACTGACCACCAATGAAGGGAGCATTCTTCCCACTGACCACCAATGAAGGGAGCATTCTTCCCACTGACCACCAATGAAGGGAGCATTCTTCCCACTGACCACCAATGAAGGGAGCATTCTTCCCACTGACCACCAATGAAGGGAGCATTCTTCCCACTGACCACCAATGAAGGGAGCATTCTTCCCACTGACCACCAATGAAGGGAGCATTCTTCCCACTGACCACCAATGAAGGGAGCATTCTTCCCACTGACCACCAATGAAGGGAGCATTCTTCCCACTGACCACCAATGAAGGGAGCATTCTTCCCACTGATCACCAATGTAAGGAGCATTCTTCCCACTGATCACCAATGTAAGGAGCATTCTTCCCACGGATCACCAATGTAAGGAGCATTCTTCCCACTGATCACCAATGTAAGGAGCATTCTTCCCACTGATCACCAATGTAAGGAGCATTCTTCCCACTGATCACCAATGTAAGGAGCATTCTTCTCATTCTTCATTATAGAGGACCCAAAATTGACCCCTATCTTCACGATTGGCAAAGATGGGATGTACCCAATATGGACGTCTTCTCCGCCTCCGCTTCTCCTCCTCTTCTTTCTCATGCACTGCTACTGTTGCAGCAACAATGACAACTGCGGTGGCAGGAAAAGGAATTGCCTCACATCATGTATGTTTTCATTGGTTAATGCCAAAGTTGTGGCAAAGTCGAAGTTGTACTGATCCCAAATCGCTGCAAAATCGCGGTAAAATCGTGGCAAAATCTCACAGCTTTTAAGTCGTATAAGTGTGAAAGGGGCCTTAATCTGGACAGTACAGGTTTACTTTATTATACATGCACAAATACTGTACCTCTATATCATACAACCCACTTTAAGAAAAAAAATACACTGCAATCAAAAAACAGTTATTGCTTTAATCATAGCTTTGACACAATTTAGAGCATTTGTATGCTATTGAAATGGATATATACACACCTTTCAAACAGGCCACTTTCACCCTGTGCCTTGACACACAACATTTTCATTTTAGCTCTGACAGTACAAAGTATTTTCACAGAAAATATACCTTGATTTTCCTCTCAGGAACCTTCCACATGCGCTCAGATTCAAGCACAATCTCTTCTTGAATGACACCTTGATAAAAAAAACACAACAGTTTATGTATGAACTACAGATGAAAATAAAGAAAAATCTATTACAAATTACAGATAGTGAAAACTTTTCGAACATGGAATTGGAACGTAACAAAATATGTTCAGGGAGAATTCATACAGATCAATGCAGAAAATATCATGGAAATAATTTTGGTCCAGCTGTTTTGTTAAAAGAAAACACTTTTTTTGTTATGCATGGAAGTCAAAGTGAACCAGTCATGACCAATTATACAAGAAAGTAAATATGGTTTATGTACTTACTGTAAATAGGATTTTCAAAGTAATCATAAAAAATAAAATTAAAATAAAAAAAGGGGTATACTGATGGACACAGACGGCTTGTACTTTCAAGTTATACTGGTGCCTTAAAGAGGATTTGACACTGGCAAAAAATAAATAAAAAATAATAGGTCAGCTCTCGATAACTTTCTACTGTCAGCAAGCCTCAGTTTTGTGGCAATGCAGTACCACGTGCATGATCATAAACAGAGTGGTGGGAACTGCCTTCCTCAATATATTTCAATTTTAGGATTTTATGGTGCGTACAAAACCCATTTTTCTTTCTTGTTCATTGAGGGACACAGGAGGTACTTTTGGGATGACCAAAAGCAGCAAAAGCAAACAAAAAACATCTAAAGTAGAAAGAAGTGCCTAGAGGACCGTATGCCTGATGATGGCATCAAATGAAGTCTGAACATACACCTGGTAAAACTTGGAATATGTATGAACAGATGATCAGGCAACAGTCTTGCAAATCTGATTAAAAGTATCCTGATGTTTAGCAGCCCAAGAGGCACTTACAGATTTGGTAGCATTTGCCTTGACAGGAAAGGGTGGCACCCATTCCTTGAGACCATAAACTTAAATAATGACTCGTCTTAACCACGGAGGAATAATGAAACGAAAAGCTGGTTCACCTACAGTGCATCCTGAAGTATCCACATTTTGCCGTTACAGACTTATTCCAAAATGTATTAAATTCATTATTTTCCTCAGAATTCTACAAACAATACCCCATAATGAAAAGCTGATGGTCCAACAAGATCCGTACACCCACACTTGAGGTCCCACCACTGCACCAAGGACACTTGGGTTCTTCCACCACACTGCAAGCCCTTGGTGATGTCACTCCCCTCTAGATATGTGCTCACCAGAAGCCTTGCACTCTTATGCCCAATAACAGCATCAACTCTTCCAGGGTTAAACATCCACCGATCTCCAATTGTGTAACAGAAGTCAATAGTCTAGAGGAGGATAAGATGGATACCACCCGGCATGTTTGTTGCGCTCAGCCTGCACTGCAAAGGAGGAGAATGCTCTGACCCACACAGCATCCCAACACAGCACTACATACCTGTCTGTAGTGCTGTGTCAGGATGCTGTATGAGTCGGAGCGATCTCCTTGTTGCCGAGCATGAGAGTGCAAGGCATCTTTATCTGGCGAGAGCTAGAGATTGTATTGTGTAAAAGACAGAGCCAACATGTCTCAATTATGGACCATACAAACACACACTAATTATATTATATATATATATTATATTATATCACACACACACACACACAAAATGAATACCCCATAATGACCACTGCAAATTTATACAGGTGGAATGCACCTGTAGTAAATTCAGTCGACTGGACATGATTTGAAAAGGCGCACACCTGTCTATAACAGGTCCCACAGTTAACAGTGCATGTCAAAGCACAAACCAAACCATTAAGTCCAAGGAATTCTCAGTAGACCTCTGAGACAGGATTATATCGAGGCACAGATCTGGGGAAGGGTACAGAAAAATGTCTGCAGCATTGAAGGTTCCAATGTTCACTGTAGCCTCCATCATGACATGAATGGATGACCTTTGGAACCACAAGGACACTTCCTAGAGCGGGCCACCTTTCCTCACTCTGACAAAGCTCCAGCCTTTTTTCTGTGGAGAGAGGAGAACCTTCCAGAAGAACAACAATCTCTATAAACACTCCACTAATCAGGCCTGTATGGCAGAGTGGCCAGAGGGAAGCCACTCCTCAATTAAAAGGCACATGACGGGGGGCGTGTCCTGGACATGGAGCTGTGAGGACGTGTCTGTTCCCTGCTCCACACCCACCGCAGCATATACAGCAACATACTGGTGATCCTGAGCCCGAAAACGGCTCAGGATATGTCCCAGCGTCGGCGGAACACAAACCAGGATCTGGGGGCTGATAAATCCAGGCAGGGGCAGCTGGATAGCTACTTTCCCGGGACCCGCAGTAAGGCGCCCGAAAAATCCAAGATGGCGCCGACCGGGAAGACCTCCAAGGCACAGACAACGCAGAAGACACAGCCTGCAAAACAAACAGCCTCACTGCAGCTAGCATCCCCTCTGCCGTCCCCGGGAGTAGTGAGTGATTCTGCAGCCCCGACATCCACATTCTCCCGCGCAGGGGGTTCTGACATTGCAGACTTCATAGAGGATGGGGACATAAAGAGACATATCTGGTCACTCCCCACAAGAGAGGATTTGGAGAGGTTCACATCCAGAATAAAAAAGGCTTTTAAAGAAGATATTGACCAGCTTAAAGAAGACACCACACAATTGGGAAACAGGGTAGAAACTTTAGAACAAAGGCTGGATGAAACCCTTCCCTCTATATCAGACCTACAAATGCAGTGTGCAGCACAGGATCGCAAGATGGAAGCAATTTTGTCGCACTTAGACGATTTTGAGAATCGCAGCAGACGTGCAAACATCCGCATTCGTGGCATGCCTGAAGCTACTGGCCCCAGGGATATAATCCCCTCTCTAGTTGGGATATTCAGGGAGATCCTGGAACTCCCTGACACTGTGCCAGTGGAAATCGATCGTGCTCATCGATCTCTGAGGCCCCCCTCTCAGGACGCAGACAATCCCAGAGACATTATCTGCAAATTGCACAAGTATACCCTTAAAGAGCGTATCATGCAAAAAATGCGCAATAAACCCTTTTTTGACTTCGATGGCGCTCACCTGTTTTTTTACCAGGACATGTCAAAGAGGACTCTAATGCAACGAAGGGCCCTTAAACCTGTACTGGCTGCCCTCCAAGACGCAGGAATACCTTACCGCTGGGGCTTCCCATTCTACCTGCAAGCGACCAAAGATGGCCGCTCAGTGACTTTACGCACCAAAGATGATCTCCCTCACTTCCTTTCGACACTAGGATTGAACCTGGTGGACTTCCCCGATTGGCGGGGAGACACTGCAGTAGCGGGCTTCCCAGCCTTTAGCCTTCCTCAGCCCTGGTTGCAGATGCCGCAAAGATGCAGTAGGAGACGCAGCCGCCATCCCCAGGATCTGGATTCTCGGCTCGGCCCTAAGAGACTGATGGCCCGTTGCCAGATCTCAACCTCATCTGACCACTATGGATTACCTCCACCCCTATCACCCACCTCCCCTGTGAATTAGCGGCGGATCTCTGGTTCGGGCCCCCCAAAGAGGAACTTGTGATGAGACAGGAAATGTGATGGCCCTGATGGACTGCCATAAGCCTGCTCTGTAGACACTCGGACCGGGCTAACGACCCCGTCCCTAGGGCCCTATTCTCTCTAACCTGGACCCCGCAAGTGGCATCCACCCCCCCACCCCATCTCCCCTCGGCACGTGTACCCGGACACCCGGTATCTCAGAATAACTTTCAATAGGTGGAGGTGGAGCAGATCTCCCTCCCCTTGTACCCACCTCCATGCTGGCCCACGACCCCCATGTAGGCCGCCCACATACGGGTATTGGTCCCAATTGGGACAACAGTTGGTTGGTTTTTTGTAATTGTTCATTTTGCGAATGTGATTTCTGATGCTAATGTTTTTCTTGTTCCTTCCCATCCTTTCCTTTCTTTCCTATCCTCCTTCTCTCACCTTCTTTGCAGACGGGGTCTACTCAGGGGACCGCACCTTGCCCCGCTCCGCGCCGCCGGCGGCACAGTCAGCCCATCATACAGTAACAACATGGCAGAGATTAAGGTAATTTCATATAATGTCCGTGGTATATGCTCCCCAAATAAGCGTAGCAAACTGTGGTGGGAGCTGAAGAAGTTGAAGGCCCAAGTCGTTTTCTTGCAGGAGACGCACTTCACTCACCACTCAGCGCCTAAACTACCCACCCATCTGTACAGCCAGTGGTTTCTCAGCACATCCCCGGTCAGCAAATCCCGAGGTACTGCGATAGCCATCCACAAAACCTGCCCATTCCAACATGCAAGTGACCTTGTAGATCCTCAGGGTAGATATGTTTTCTTGAAGGGATCCATAGCAGGTATAAAATATAACTTTGCTAACATCTATGCCCCCAACTCAAACCAATTGACCTTCCTCGATACGGATCTGGACCGAGTGGCGGAATTCAAAGAGGGCTCCCTAATTTTAGGCGGCGACTTCAATGTTAGCCCGGACCCTTCACAAGACATATCGCACCGGCGACCAACGCACTCTTATGCCTTCCTAAAGCGCTTCCGTAAGTCTCTCCAGGAGGCTGGCTTGGTAGATAGCTGGAAAATCCTGCACCCCACAGATAGAGACTATAGTTATTATTCAAAGGTGCACAATGTATACACCAGAATAGATCTGCTATATGTTGACCGACCCACTCTGGCACTGCTGCAGGGTTCGTCTATCGGACATATAACTTTATCAGACCATGCTCCGATCACCGTTACTGTTGCCTTGCCCTCTGGCACCCATAGGGCCTGGACCTGGTGCCTTAACGAGAATCTGTTGGACGACCCTGTAGTGGAGTCAAAGATCTCAGAAATCTTGCGGCACTATTTTAGAGAAAATGTCGCTGAGGACGTGAGTGAGGGCGCTATTTGGGAATGCCACAAGGCAGTAGTACGAGGTGAGCTTATCGCCCTGGGCACAAAACTTAAAAGGGAACGCCAGGCAGATTTGATAGAGTGCTCACGGCACTCCAACAGGCTGAGCTTAAACATAAAAGAGACGGTGACCTGGAGGACCTGAAGAAATTGACTGACCTTAGGGATCTGTTTTCGCGCCTGCTGGAACGACAGGCGCGGAGACAGATGAGGTACCTGTCGCACAGATACTACGAACACGGCAATAAATGTGGCCGTATGCTGGCGAGAGCTTTACAGAAAAAAAGGACTCAGACACAGATACACAAGCTTTGCTCCCCCTCGGGGGACATGGTGTTTAAATCCTCTCAAATAGCTGCAGGGTTCCGGGACTACTATGCTACCCTCTACAACCTGGATGCCGATTCACCCCCAGAAAGCAAGACCGACAAAATGTGTAGCATCCACCAATATCTAACAGTGAACGGATTACCGCCCCTGACTGAGGACCAACGGACTGACTTAGACTCCCCCATAACAGTTGCAGAGATTGAAAATACCATTAACTTACTCCCTAATGGGAAAAGCCCAGGCCCAGACGGATACACCAAGGCGTACTATAAAAAATTTTCTCAGATACTCACTAGTCAGATGTGCACATACTTCAACTCCCTGACGAGGGGTAACTGTATTCCCCGAGAGGCCCTCTTAGCACACATCTCGGTTATACTGAAGGAAGGGAAGGACCCCACCACCCCACAAAGCTACCGCCCCATATCCCTACTGAACACTGACGTGAAGATTTTGGCAAAAATCCTGGCGAACAGACTAAAGCACCTCATACCCTTAGTAATCCACCTTGACCAAACAGGCGTCATAACCGGTAGGGAGGCCAGGGATAACTCCATTCGAGCGATCCAGCTCATTCACTGGGCCAAGACGCAGAAAGACCCCTTTTCATACCTGATACTTTCCACGGATGCAGAGAAAGCGTTTGACCGCATCGACTGGTCCTACCTACACGCAGTACTTGACACATTAGGTTTAGGCTCCAATATGTTAACTTGGATACGGGCCCTCTACACAGATCCTAGTGCACAGGTCAAGATAAATGGCACTCTCTCCTCCACATTCCCGATCAGGAATGGCACGAGACAGGGGTGCCCGCTTTCGCCCCTTCTCTTCGCATTGGCTTTAGAACCCTTGTTGCGTGGAGTGAGGGCGAACATCACAGGCCTGACGGTGGGCACAGTGGAACATAAGCTTTCTGCATATGCGGATGATGTACTATTCCACCTATCGAACCCCCTAATCGCACTGCCAGTCTTGCTGAAGGAGCTTCAACATTTCGGGACACTTTCGAACTTTAAAATTAACTACTCGAAGTCTGAAATCCTGCCCATATGCTTATCCCCTAACCTGACAGACAGACTGAAATCAGAATTCCCCTTTATGTGGGCTACAACCTCCCTCTGTTATCTAGGCATACAACTAACAGACAGTCTTGACACGCTGTACGTGACAAACTACCCTAAGTTAATATCTGCTGTCAAACAAGACTTGAAACATTGGACGAAAACCGCCTTCACCTGGCTGGGGAGAGTAAACATTATAAAAATGAACGTCCTTCCTAGGATCTTGTTCTACATGCAGATGCTCCCTATATCCTTACCCAAGACCTTCTTCGCCCACATCTCCCACATGTTCACCAAGTTCATATGGAACTCCCAGAAGCCAAGCATAGCACTAGGGGTCCTGAGATGCCCAAAGCGCTCCGGTGGTTTGGGCGTCCCTGACTTATTGAGATACTATCGGGCCATAGCCCTCCAGAGGCTCCTCAATTGGCGCTTTCACGACCAATCCAAAATATGGGTTACAATGGAAAAATACATGGCTGGAAGGAATCTGGCGTATGCCCCGTGGCTCTCAAAGGGAACACAGGGGGCTGTCAAGAGACACGTCCCCCCTGACGCATCTGACGCTCAGGATGTGGGACAAAATTAACCACATATTTGGTCTGGCCCCCCCTGTGTCCCCGCTGGGTGGACACCTTTGGTTCCCCCCCGGGGAGGACACGGACTTCTTTGGGGAGTGGGTTGACGACAAAAATGCTAGCTGTGGGAAATTGTTAAGAAACGGCAAACTGTTACCCTACGACTCCTTAACGGGCAGGCCCGGTAAACCGCAAATGAATTTTTGGAGATATAGGCAGCTGCACCACTTTTTTGAAAAGACTGGTAGCTCAATAAGAGATATCACGTTACTTACGCCTTTTGAGGGCCTGTTCATAGCGGACGAACCAATCTCACGTATGGTCTCGGAGTTATACCAACTGCTGGGGTCCTCGGCCTCTGCGTCCAAACCCATCTGTATACGGGCATGGGAGAGAGACCTGGGGCAAGAGCTCACGGGTCCTCAACTGACTCATTTATATCAAATGACTTATTCCAGCTCGACAGACTCTAAAATGCAAGAGACAAATTACAAGCGGATGTCGCGCTGGTACAGGGTCCCCGCAGATTTGACACGGATGTACCCTGCCATCTCTGACCGGTGCTGGCGGGGATGTGGTGGCCGAGGAACCCTTTTACATTTGTGGTGGGAATGCCCTATAATTGCACCTTTCTGGGAAGACGTTAGAGATCAGATTAAGGAAGTCTTGGGGATAGACATCCCCCTCTCTCCGGCCCACTTTCTCTTGCACATCCCTTCCATGCCTATTAGTCGTTACAAAAAGAGCGCTCTTCCTCACCTGCTCGACGCCGCTAGGCGGCTAATTCCGATTTACTGGAAGAAAACGCAGATACCAAACAGGGAGGAGTGGATGCGCAGGATAAATCAGGTCAGAGGAGCGGAAGAATGGATCGCAACCTGTAAAGGCACTAGAGATGCGCACACTGCCCGATGGATTCTCTGGACAGATCATTTTTCAGACCCCAATTATATCCCCTCTAGTTTGGATGAATCCCTGCTAAAGCTAGCGGACCCAACTCTGGGTCACAACAGGAATGTAAACCCCCCATAATACGGAGCGTAGACCGCGGACATTGCTTAACTTAACCGTTTTTTTTTCTTTCAATGATGTGGCCTGGCGGCGGGTGGCCCGGTGCGGACGAGGTGGATCCCTCATGCATCTTTGGTGAGATTCTGTTCATTCTTTTTCTCTCTACTCCCCCTCCTATTCCCTTCTAACCCCCCCCCTTCTATTTTTATCGTTATTATTGTTCTTATTTTCTATATGGTTAAGCACTTTTACAGTTGTTGCTGTTGACATGGTTGATGGTTGATGCCTCCGAAATGCTGGGATGGCTATGCACGGCAGGGCTCACAACCCACGTGAGTTCGCCCTGGGTGGCAGCATCAGAGCTGTGACTCATTGTGAAATGCGGGGACTGGGGGGGCCTGGGCTGGGGGGGCGCGCTGGGGGCGGTTGTTGGAGTCCTTGAATGGCACCCCTCCTCCGGCGTGGGCCCTGGTTAGGGTCGCCCCTGGCTTCCGCCTGGGGTGGTTCTCCGTGACAATACCGGAGCCCAAACCGCGTGGTACTTGGATAACTGAGGAGGGTAGGCGAGCCATCCACCCTACTCACAAGAATAACCTTATTATGCTTCCCTTGTTTTGGCTACCTTCAGACATTTCTTCATGTTTTCCTTGTTGTTTTGTTGTAATAGAAAACTGTACGTCACTGTTACTAACGAGTATTGCTAAACTGTAAGATGTGACTGAACCCAATAAAATAAGTTTTACAAAAAAAAAAGGCACATGACAGCCCAACTGGAGTTTTCCAAAAGGCACCTGAAGGACTCTCAGATCATGAGAAACAAAGATTGACCTCTCTGGACTGAATGGCAAGCATCATGTCTGGAGGAAAACAGGACACTGATCATCACCTGGCCAATACCATCCCTACAGTAAATCATGGTGTTGGCAGCATCATGCTGTGGGGATGTTTTTCAGTAGCAGGAACTGGGAGACTAGGATTGAGGGAAAGATGAATTGAGCAATGTACAGAGACATCCTTGATGAAAACCTTCTGCAGAGCACTCTGGACTTTAGATTCTGGCAAAGGTTTATCTTAAAACAGGACAGTGACCCTTTGCACACAGCCAAGATAACAAAGGCATGGCTACAACGCCCAGCCAGAGCCCAGACTTGAAACTGATTGAACATCTCTGGAGAGATCCGAAAATGGCTGTGCACCGACACTCCCCATCCAACCCAATGGAGCTTGAGAGGTCCTGAAAAAAGAAGGGGAGAAAATGTACAAAAATAGGTGTGCCAAACTTGTAGCATTATACTCAAAAAGATTTGAGGCTGTAATCCCTACCAAAAGGTGCTTCAACAAGTATTGAGCAAAGGCTGTGAATACTTGCATACATAGAGGTTCTTCTCGTTTTAAATTTTTAATAAATTTGCAAAGATTTCAAAAACTATTACGCTGTCATTATGGGGCATCGTTTATAGAATTTTGATGAAAATAATGATTTTAATCCATTTTGGAACAAGGCTGTAACATAACAAAATTTGGAAAAAATAAAGCACTGTGAATACTTTTCGGATGCACTGTAAATGAGAGTAATCATGTTCATGGTAAACACCCCACTCAAAGCTTCCGATAAAACATTGGGCAGCCAATGGTCTCTGGAACAAGACAAAGGGAGCAACAACCTCACCCTTGATGCCGCGGAGGATCAAATGCTGGCCCATACATCTCTTTAATGAAAAGGATTTGTCCCACTGAGAATATCCTGGGGTAAAAACCTCTCGTCTTGCACCAAGTGAAGTAGGTCTTTCACATGCAGTGACAGACCTTGCAAGTAGTAGACCTCCTAGCTTTTAGTATCATGAGAATGTCAAATTCAGAGATGCCTTTGACCTTTAGGTCCCGAAACGTCAACAGACAGAAAGTATAGGTTAATTTTTTTTACATTATCAATTATATATTATCAACCTAGAGGGCATGTACGGCTTCTTCCAAGCATGACAAGTTGGAGGAAATGGTTTCCCAGGCTATAGTGCCCAAGTTGGAAATCCACCATGCCAGGGAGAGTGAGGACCCTCAGGTCAGACACATGGACCTATGCTGCCAGAATGTCTAGTTTTTTAATTCAATCAATTCAAAAAGCAAGTAGACATGCTAAGGATCCAACAACATGAACAAACATGGTCGTAAGATAAGATAATAGAAAGAATACGGATAATCCGGCCCTGCACAGTAAAAATCTGAAGGAGACTTAAAACCAAAGAACAAAGTGCAGAGCCACAAAGGCATCCTGAGCAGCATTTATACGACCTAGAGCTAACTGCAGTGTTCGTAACATCATGCCAACAATAATAGTCAGTTTAATATTTGGGACACATAGCGACCCAGTGGCCAGATGGGCCCAGACATGGGACATATGAAAGAGTAATACACACAATGATATTCTCAGCATCTAACTACTTAACCCATGTCTGGGCAGGGAAGAGGGGGAACAAGAGAAAGGAGAAATAAAAATAAAAAATATAGGGACATACGGGATCAAGGGTGAAGGCATGGGGAGAGGGAAGGAAAGAGGGGAGAAGATAAAGGGGAAGGCTAAAGCAAAGTAAAGATACAGGAGAGTATGAAAAACAAAGTAGCACCCTCCGACTGGGAAGCGGAATACCTCCATGAACCACGACTTAAAGATAGGAGTCTGTGCAAGTAAAGTGTTGCCAAGGTCTCCCGGAAGGTCTCCTCCCTGTTGTGCAGGGTGGCAGTGAGATCCTCCATGTTTCTGAGATCGTTGATTTTCGCAAACCATATAGGGACTTTGCCGGGGGATTCTCCGATCTCCAACAGAGGGGAATGCATGCCTTGGCAGCATTTAGAAGCTGAATGGTAAGAGATATTTGACTGGTCATTCCAAGAGGTGAAGCAGACAGGCTGCTGGGTTCCCCTCCAAGGAAACACCGGTCCAGAATGTCTAGTTTTAACAGTCTTGAGTGAAATTGAATATTCAGCTCAGCATCGAAGGAGGCCAATCACCAGACACAAGACCCTCATGAAAGCACAAATCACAGGTCACCCCTACAAAAAATGGACAAAGCAGGACTGCTTAGAGCCAAAAGTTTGCGACACGGCAAGAAGATCCTGGACATATCCAATGTCAGACCCTGTTACTCTAATTTTTATGTAGGTTACAGCCACGACTTTCAAAGTTTAGGGTACAACCGATCTACAGGGTCTGAATTGTCCACTGGCTGACAGGGATAGGGGGACTGCTCTTTTAGCAGGATATGGTTTAAGTAATGCATATTGTGCATCCCCCTGGGAGCACAGCAGAGCTAGGAGACGGTCACAGACTGCACACATGGCAGAGGAGACGGTCACAGACTGCACACATGGCAGAGGAGACGGTCACAGACTGCACACATGGCACAGGAGACGGTCACAGACTGCACACATGGCACAGGAGACGGTCACAGACTGCACACATGGCACAGGAGACGGTCACAGACTGCACACATGGCACAGGAGACGGTCACAGACTGCACACATGGCACAGGAGACGGTCACAGACTGCACACATGGCACAGGAGACGGTCACAGACTGCACACATGGCACAGGAGACGGTCACAGACTGCACACATGGCACAGGAGACGGTCACAGACTGCACACATGGCACAGGAGACGGTCACAGACTGCACACATGGCACAGGAGACGGTCACAGACTGCACACATGGCACAGGAGACGGTCACAGACTGCACACATGGCACAGGAGACGGTCACAGACTGCACACATGGCACAGGAGACGGTCACAGACTGCACACATGGCACAGGAGACGGTCACAGACTGCACACATGGCACAGGAGACTGTCACAGACTGCACACATGGCACAGGAGACGGTCACAGACTGCACACATGGCACAGGAGACGGTCACAGACTGCACACATGGCACAGGAGACGGTCACAGACTGCACACATGGCACAGGAGACGGTCACAGACTGCACACATGGCACAGGAGACGGTCACAGACTGCACACATGGCACAGGAGACGGTCACAGACTGCACACATGGCACAGGAGACGGTCACAGACTGCACACATGGCACAGGAGACGGTCACAGACTGCACACATGGCACAGGAGACGGTCACAGACTGCACACATGGCACAGGAGACGGTCACAGACTGCACACATGGCACAGGAGACGGTCACAGACTGCACACATGGCACAGGAGACGGTCACAGACTGCACACATGGCACAGGAGACGGTCACAGACTGCACTGGAACTCTGCTCATTTACATTAGCAATGTCCCGTCCGCACTTGGGTCCCCTCAAACTCCTGGCTATCCAGCTCAGCAGCAGTGTCCCCGGTCCAGATTGAAAGTCTCCTCAGACTCCAGGCCCCTTTCGTTGCTGATGGGAAGTGGGTGGAGGTGAAGCAGCACAGAAGGAGAAAGTTACATCTTTCTCCTCTGAATGGCCCAGGGCCCAGGAACCAATAATTTTTACAGGCGGGACTTAGACAAGCTGAGAGTTCTGCTACTGGTGGGGGCTGTTCCCGGGGGTCCCTAGCAATACCATTGGGAGGAAGCGGCGGGGATTCCATTGGGACACAGCCGGCCGGAGGAGGCGTTCTTCCAAGCTGACGTCACTTCCGATATCGGCTTTGGGTATCAGAGCATTTTCGCAAAGTACCGATACTCGCAAAAATGCCTAGTATCGGCAACGATATTGGCATCAGTATCGGTGCAACCATAAATAGAAGTATATACAACGCATTGATAAATTTAAAATTGAGAATAAAAATATGAATAAACGTAAAAACACCAGAAATGCAAATGGATAACATATCCGCACGGACAGGATATACTACATGTGTTGAAGAGCAATTGTATATAAAATTGATGGTGAAAGTCCTCCCATTAGCCTTCTTATCATGAGGGTAAAAAAGATTTTCTGCAACGGAACATATCCACCAATTGAATAAGGGAGAGAGGTCTAATAGTCGTGGGTTTGGCCTGAGATTTGATTTAACTGGGATACATTTTACTATTGACACTTGGTGCCTTTCTATATGCAAACGGTGGTAATTGGGGGGATGGACAATGTTAGATGGGAATACGAAGTGAGAATGGACCAATGTTTTTTTTAAATGTTTTTCATCTTACGTTGTACGGCATTATATTGGATAATAAACCTGTCGTCTGTGCAAGAGGAAAGTTATTTTCTGTCAAATTAACCACTTAAGGACCGGACCAATACGCTGCTAAATGACCCAAGGGGTTTTTACAATTCGGCACTGCGTCGCTTTAACAGACAATTGCGCGGTCGTGCGACGTGGCTCCCAAACAAAATTTGGGTCCTTTTCTTCCCACAAATAGAGCTTTCTTTTGGTAGTATTTGATCGCCTCTGCGATTTTTATTTTTTGCGCTATATACAAAAATAGAGCAACATTTTTGGAAAAAAAATCAATATTTTTTACTTTTTGTTATAAGAAAAATCAATAAACTAAATTTTAGTCAAACATTTAGGCCAAAAATTTATTTAGCCACATGTCTTTAGTAAAAAAAAAAAAAAAAAAAAAAAAAATCGCAATAAAAAAAAAAAGAGCTACCTAGCGGGAACAGCGACACTAATACAGTGATCAGAAAAATGATCGCTTAGTGATGCTGGCAATAGGGAGTGAAAGAGTTAACTAGGGCGGTGATCAAGGGGTTAAAACTTTATTAGGGGGGGGGGTACGGGGGCTACCCAGGACCTAACAATAACTGCCTGTCACACTGACACTAAATACAGTAATCATGCGGCGGTCTTTAAGTGGTACATGCGGCGGTCCTTAAGTGGTTAAAAGAAAAAAAAAGTCTCAGATTAGGGGGATATCCTTATCTAAAAACTTGTTCTTAAATGTAATGCTCCGTTTGCAGTTCTCCAATCTAGTGCAATTGTGTCTCAGGCAGTGAAACAGATTTTCAGGGACGTAACAATCCTATCTGGGGTGGTGTCAGCTGGAAAAATGGAGGAACGAGTTTCCAGCTGTACGTTTAGTCTAGTTTTCAGCAATAATGGCTGAATCTAAAATGAGTGAGTTCCAAACCTAATAAACACAAGGATAAAGGGTCAACCACTGAGGTGAAGGACAAGTCAAAAGAATTGGAATTACAATGGACCATAAATTCTTGTACTGAGGTTAAAGGAACCATCACAAATGATAATTATATCAATGTACTGGCCATAGAAGACTAGGTGTGCTGCAAAGGGCTTGCGGTCCCAGACACCTGGTCTCCCAGAGCCCTATGGTCAAGTTCGTAATAACTTGGGGCAAAATTAGCCACCATGGCTGTGCCTTATTTTTGGGGGGTAGTAGTCACCCTCAAATAAAAATTATGCTCCAAGCTGAACTGGGTGGCCTTAAAGATAAAGTATATATCTGCTTGGTGTTGAGAAGAGGATCACTAACAAGAAAATGTGACACAGCTTGGATGCCCACCTCATGGGGTAGTGAAATATATAGAGAACAGATGTTCAAAGAAACTCAAAGATAAGAAGACTCAAGTATAAGGGTTTAGTAACTCTAATGCCGCGTACACACGATCATTTTTCGGCATATAAAAAACAACGTTTTAAAAAAATGTAATTTAAAAACGATCGTGTGTGGGCTTCGCATCATTTTTCGGGTTCTGAAAAACCACAAAAAAAAAAAATTCGAACATGCTGCATTTTTTAATGTCGTTTTTCGGGTTGTAAAAAATGATCATGTGTGGGCTTAAACGACGTGAAAAACCTGCGCTTGCTCAGAAGCAAGTTATGAGACGGGAGCGCTCGTTCTAGTAAAACTACAATTCGTAATGGAGTAAGAACACTCATCACGCTGTAACAGACAGAAAAGAAGTTGGAAAAAAAATGTTTTTTCTAGAGGCTGAAAATGTTTTTTTTTTTTACAAGCCGAATAATTATCGTGTGTACGTGGCATAAGACATGGATTCCATCCCGAATGTAGGAAGGTAGAGCCTGTGCCAGGGTTGAAGAAAGTTGTCAATGTAAAAGGCAGTAACTGGTGGTAATGCTCTCTATTGAGGATGTCCTGGTTGGTTATGTAAATCTGTGTACCATAGGTAGGAGGTAAAAGTATGGTATTTTGAAGAATTATCTGGAAAAAAAAACGCTGCCTCTGTTTTACTAAGAACTGCATCCGCTTGTGCACCAGCTATAGGTTGATTTGACTTGTAATTTTTTTTTGGTAATGGGTCATTTTTAAGTCTGACATAGGTGTTTGAATCAGACAAACAGTGGGTGTGACAGAACCCACCGTCACTGTGCGTTTTGGAAGGGGTTGTGGGCTGGTCTCCTACCCATAGACTATGGCCCAGCAGAGAACGGGAGATTTGGAGGGAATTGCCACCTCCCTCCACCTGGAGAAGATGCCACCTCTAGACATTGCGTCCGCCGTTGCCGGTTCATTAGAACCAGGTGAACGCAGTGTCTGTGGCTGGGCTTGTGGAATCGTTTCCGGCTATCTAAACCTATCGGCTTGCCTGAGATAAATATATACCTTTATTCCACAAACAATGTACTTTTAGCTGATAAAGGCATATACAAGATGGCAGTATTCCCAAAGCGTGGGGCTACGAGACTTGGGGACAAAATGGCATTGCGATAATGCAATGAAGGTCCCTAGATTAGCTGGATCCCATCCCCCAACTCTTGTTATTGTGTCAATTATGTTAGGGGATAGCATGTAGACAAAAGGTCCCAGCAGGGGATGGGTAAAGAGGGGCTGCCTGCTTATTCCCTTTATGCGTTTCAACTGTAGTTTATATTTCAATGTACAAGTGTTGAGTTCCCATTGGTTCTTCCTTGTCCCCTACCCCCCTCTATGACAAGGCTAAGGGGAGTGTCCCCAACTGTGTTTGAAGATGTATTTTTGTATTTATTAAACAGTTTATGCTCTGCATGTTTAACCCGCAACACCTGTGTGGTTTGCCTCGTGACTGAGGGGTTAAGGGCTGGTTATGATGAGTCTGCGGGTGCGTTTGGAGGACAGGAAACACAGAGGTGCTTAGCCGGGGTATCCGAGTTCCATCAATGTGAGCTTCAGAATTGATTTTAGCAGTAAAACTGAGATTAACAGTTTTTCCTTTGTTGTCAATAAATTCTTTGTCTATGTTGAACAAAGGGACACAACTTACACTGAATCTTTACACTGGTACATCCTTGTGTTGTTCAAAAAATCATCTGTCAACCTATTCTTGTTTAATTGTATTTTGCTTGAAGTTCTTATTTCTGATGCTCCGAGCCCTTCTGGTCTCTCAGACCGTAAAGGACTTAATTTAGGATCATGTTTTAGAATATACCAGTGTTTCCCAATTATATTATCTATATTGCAACACTTCTGGTGGAATGTGGTGAAAAATCTAACCTCCGATTGCTTAGCTTTACCTGTCTTTGTGGTTGAGGGGGGAATGGTCAAACATTCTTGGTTTCTTTGTTTCAAGGATTGCAATTTTTGGCATGGAGAGAATAATTACCAGTGGATGGCTTAAAACTGTTCCTTAAAAAAAATTTGAGCATCCATGTGATTTAACTCAAGGTCTTAAAAGACCAAAGTACTTGCATCACGCCCATATGTTGAAGAGGCCTATCTCATGGTTACAGTAATTGACAAAAGGAGTCAAAATTTGAAATAGGACCTTCACAAATAAAAATTATGTCATCTATATGGCGTTGCAAATTGATAAAGTTGGACACAAATGTATTGTGATTCCAGATATATGACTGTCCCTACAGGCCCATAGTCAAATTTCCGTAGCTTGGTGTGAAACTCGGGCCCATAGTTGTACCACATATTTGAAGATAGAACTTGTTCTCAAATGAAAACTAGTTGTGCGCTAAACAAAATCGAGCACGATCAAAGATAAACTGGGATTGTGTTTGATGCAATCAAGAATCAGCCGACAAGCAATTTTTCAATGCTCTCAGGCCTCATGTGGGAGGACGTATATAGCAAGTTTATGTCTAGTTATAGCCAAATGTAAAGGAGAATGGAGAATCCAGGGCACTGTCAGCAAAAATCCCAAGTCATAAATGACAGTCTTATGTAAACAAAAGTCCAATAGGGTAAAATCCAGATGTAGCAGGTGTTAAGTAATGTTGGAGCATTTCCAATAGGTGTAGTCAGCGAGTCTGTGATATATGATGGCAATGATTGTACCAACGGCTGACAATGACTATCACTATGTGCTTTATTCACAAGAGTTTAATTCAGTTCTAAATACCTCCTGGGGAATACAGGATATATTGAGATCTATCTGAAAGATGTCACAGTCTCAACAATGTAAACCGATTTATCCTGGAGGACTATGCTACCTCAATTATCAGCTTGCTTTTTGTTTTTTAAACTACATCGGAGTTGGTTGTTAGTGTGCTTAAAGCTAGCCTCTCTTCTTTACTCAGCAGTTTTTCTTATGGGATTCCCATCCTTGGGTCTCACATAACTTACAGATCAGAATAGGTAATCCCATAGAACGTTTCAGAAAATGAGCCCTTTACAAGGGTGGGATAAAATGTTGACTTAGGTTTAAAGCCTGTAGATAGAATGGGGGGCCACCATCAAATCAGCAATTCAAAGTTTAGAGTAGCTCCTTCCTGCAAATGTTCTTCCAGAGCCTCGAGTTCCTGAACATCATCATCTTCCAACCAAATGGTGGCTTCTTAAGGGCCACTCTGATATAGAACATTAAGCTCATGTCATTTATAATTTAATAGCTTACTTTAGCACACCATTTGGTGCTCAGCTGACTGGGAAACCCCTGCTGATGTCAGCCGAGAAAAAGGAAAAGAAAGGAGGAGGCCGGCGGGCAGTCACTGAGTACCGAAGGGCACTCTGAAGTAAGCCATTTTACCGCATATTTTTATAAATGAGATGCACTGCTGAGCCTCAGAGGGAACTGTAAAAAAGAAAAAAAATTTAGAGCAAGAGGGGAGGATCGGGGAGCTGACACTCAGAGAGGGGAGGGGGAGAGGATCAGCCAGGTATTTCAGGTGATACAGGGGGTCACATGGAAACAAGCTTTAGGGAACTTCAATTGCAGGACTTGGAAATATTTTTTTGCCTGAGGTGAAGCCAGGAAGTTTTTTATTTTTTTATTTCGTCTTCAGTTTAGACAAATATGTATTCTACTTTCTGGTAAAAATAAAAATCGCAATAAATTGCAAGCAGCGTATATTGATTAGTTTGCGCAAACGTTATAGCATCTATAAAATAGGGGATAGATTTATGGTGGCAATCTGCGATTTTTAGCGGGACTGCGACATTGCGGAGGACAGATCTGACACTTGACACTAAGGGCTCTGGCGGATCAGTAATGATCCGCCCCGTGAACCTCCGCTTGCTCAGCGGGGATCGCTCCGTTGATCCCCGCTGAGGCGGCGGATGACAGGGTGATCCCCGCACACTGTGCAAGGACCACCCTGTCTTTTCTCCGCTCTCCCCTATGGGGGGATCAGATGAACACGGACCGTCTGTCCGTGTTCACCCGATCCGAAAAGTTGTTTTTTCCTCCATCACACTTTGGCGGGTCGGATGTCAGCGGGCATGTCACCGCTGACATCCGCGGCTCCATAGAGGTGCACAGAGCTTCCGGTCAGGTCCGCCTAAAAAACTGGCAGGCGGATCTGAACATCTGAAAGAGCCCTTATACAGTGATCAGAGCTAAAAATAGCCACTAATTAATTACTGTATAAAGGTCACTGGCATGGAAGGGGTTAACACTAAAGGGCAATCAAGGTGTTAAGTATTCCCTAGGGAGGTGTTTCTAACTGTGGGGGAAGTGTACTGACTGGAGGAGGAGAGAGATCACTTTCCTGATTACTAGCAACAGGGGATCTGTCAGTTTACATTGACTGATCCCTGTTCTGGTTCTCTTGCAAATCACCACATCAGCTTCAGCAGCGCGCACGCCCACCCCCATCACTCGTACCTATGTCGATTTGAGCAGCCATGCCAACCTGCCACAGTATAAGGACGGTGGCTGGTCAGCAAGTGGTTAAACATGGCTTTAAAGTATGCGGTAACTCCCCATATTGCTATAAGGCAACATGCGACTATACTTTTTCATACTCCGGATAATAAAATTGGGTTTGGGTATCAAATCCACTTATTAAGCGCTCTTGTTTGTATGTCGTTTGTAGACTTGCCCAATCTTGTGAGGAGCAGCACCAAAGGCAGCAAGAGGTGTTTAATTAGGCTGGGTACACACTGAAGCATGGGGTGGCTCACAGCAGGGGTCCGGTGCACCCCTGTTCTCCATCTTGCTTGCAAATTTAGTCGGAATTTCCAGCTGAATTAGGCCCCTTTCAGACGTCCGCCTCCGTTCGTCCGTTTTTACAAGTCCGTAAACGGACTTGTAATGGGCCCCTATGGGATCGCGTTCGTTAGCCGATGATGCATCTGCTAACGTCCGCAAAGATCCGCGTCCGTCTGGATCCGGTTTTTCGGACGGAAGAAAACCCTATTTTTCTTCTGTCCGGCGGATCGGATGAATACGGACAAACGGTCCGTATTCATCAGATTCCACATAGGGGAGAGTGGAGGAGAGACAGGGCGGTGCCTGCACAGTGTGCAGGGACCACCCTGTTCGCCGACAGCTGAGCGGGAATCCCCGCTGAGCCGATGGACACACACGGAGCGGACCAAAAAACGGTCCGCTCCGTGTGAAAGGACCCTTAGACCTGAAACAGACCAGAAGACGCACATGACTCTTGTGCAATTCGCACCAGATCTGCTCAGATGTGTGAACCAGCCTCATAATGAGACAGTCACAATCTCCTGACATGCAAATTGGATGTGAGGAAATACGCATCCAATTTGCAGTAATGTGAACCCGGCCTTACTCTTGATCCAAATGCCTGGACTAAGGATTTGTGACAATTTATGGACTTGATTATGGTTTACATTCCACAAGTTCTCTTATTTACATTTTTAAAGTCACAAATTTGAGTGCACCCAAAAACAGGTCATTCTGGTATCATCCTCACCAACACAAGGTCTATCCCAACTTGTTATACATAGGGTGTATAGAACGCTGCCTACATTACACCAATGGCAGCATAGAGAGATTTTGGACTGTCGTAGATGGACAGAAGACCCCCGGTGAATCTTCTGCAAATGCCCTAAGCTAGTACACTATTGGCAGGGTAATATTTCCACTATTAATCATCACAGCTTTACAGTCTTTTACACAATGACCTGTGTACAGGGATTCTTGGATGAGGAAAAATACACACCTTAAGCCTGGACTTATATAAATAGGTTGTGGTTTTTGGTCCGTAATTTTTTTTTTTTTAAATGGATATCTCACTTCCTCCTACTTTTGAGGATTGGAGAGAGCAGGTTAACTCTACCCTGCTGAAAATATGACAAATCCTGCCACAATGAGGTACCCCTTCAAAATTTAACAAGCTATGGGATCCATCGTTACAGGTTCTAGGATTAGCACATATGCCATTACGGTCTTTGCAGATTTTACAATGTAGATTTTACTGTGGGTGAAGATCAGGGGTTTCCAATGTTATAAACAAAGGGCCAGTTTACTGGCTTTCAGAAATTACTTGGGCTGGACTGAGGCCATTGGGAGTAGAAAATGCCCCAGAGTCAAATGAAGAAGTCAAGTCATATAGTTTAATGCCTAAGCCTATTTGGTGTTTACAAGTTAAAATCTGTATTTTTTGCTAGAAAATTATTTAGAACCCCCAAACAATATATATATATATATATATATTATATATACACACACACACACACACACACACACACACACACACACACACAGGGCTCAAAATTTCAAGTCTTGAGCCACTAGCCAGGCCTCAAGGTTTACTCGCCACTAGTTGCCCAACCCCTACCCCGCCCCCAATTCTCCCGCTATTTACGCACTCATTATCTTGTAAAATGTTTTATGCAGAAATAAGTTGCAAAAATAAATATTAACAATTTTATCAGTTCCCCTCAGCACAGCCTCATCTGTACCCACCATTGCAGCCTCACCGTGCCCACCATTGCAGCCTCACCGTGCCCACCATTGCAGCCTCACCGTGCCCACCATTGCCAATTCACTTTGCCCCCTTTGCCAATTCACTTTGCGGGAGAGGAGGAGATTAGAGGGAGAGGAAGGTGACACCGGGAGAGGAGGGTGACACACACAGCTATACACACCGGGGGGGATTACAAGTACCAGGGAGGAGACACACAGCTATACACACATTCTACAGGTACCAGGGAGGAGAGACAGCGGGGGGACTACAAGTACCAGAGAGGAGACACAGCTATACACACCAGGGGGGGGGGGGGCTACAGGTACCAGGGAGGAGAGACACAGCTATACACAGTGGGGGGGACTACAAGTACCAGAGAGGAGACACAGCTATACACACAGGCGTGGGGGGGGACTACAAGTACCAGAGAGGAGACACAGCTATACACAGCGGGGGGACTACAAGTACCAGAGAGGAGACACAGGTATACACACAGGGGTGGGGGGGGGACTACAAGTACCAGGGAGGAGACAGCTATACACACAGGGGTGGGGGGGGACTACAAGTACCAGGGAGGAGACAGCTATACACACAGGGGTGGGGGGGGACTACAAGTACCAGGGAGGAGACAGCTATTCCCACAGGGGTAGGGGGGGGGACTACAAGTACCAGGGAGGAGACAGCTATACACACAGGGGTGGGGGGGGGGACTACAAGTACCAGGGAGGAGACAGCTATACACACAGGGGTGGGGGGGACTACAAGTACCAGGGAGGAGACAGCTATACACACAGGGGTGGGGGGGGACTACAAGTACCAGGGAGGAGACAGCTATTCACACAGGGGTGGGGGGGGGACTACAAGTACCAGGGAGGAGACAGCTATACACACAGGGGTGGGGGGGGGACTACAAGTACCAGGGAGGAGACAACTATTCACACAGGGGTGGGGGGGGACTAAAAGTACCAGGGAGGAGACAGCTATACACACAGGGGTGGGGGGGGACTACAAGTACCAGGGAGGAGACAGCTATACACACAGGGGTGGGGGGACAACAAGTACCAGGGAGGAGACAGCTATACACACAGGGGTGGGGGTGGGGACTACAAGTACCAGGGGGTTGGTAGCTGCACTTTTTTTATTACTAATTGAATGCTTACTTTGAACTGTGAGGAGGAGAGCCGTTCTTCCAGTGATCTCCCCGATGGCAGGGAGCATAGAGGAAGAGGGAGATCCACGGATCGCAGAGCGGTACAGCACGCCGTTTCAACTTACATTGAAATTTCCTCCACTCTGCCCACAGCACCGCCTCTTCCTGACCCCGTGCCTGTAATAGACAGAAAGCGTGTCCAATGCTGAGATTTGTTGTCTATTACAGGCGCGGGGTGAGGAGGAGGCGGGGCTGTGGGCAGAGTGGAGTAAATTTCAATGCAAGTTATAACAGCGGGCTATACCGCTCTGCAATCCCACGGCTCTCTGCTTCCTCTATGCAATCGGGGAGATCACAGCGCGAACGGCTCGCTATTAACCCCCGATCGCCAGCGGTGCTCGCCCCCCCCCACTCCCAGGCAGCCCAGCTCCTCGCCAGACCCGATTTTTCCCTCGCAAAATGCGGGTAGGCGAGTGGAAAATTTGAGGTCTGATATATATATATATTTTAGCAAAGAATCTACAGAATAAAATGGCGATTGTTGCAATATTTTATGTCACACGGTATTTGTGCGGCGGTGTTTTAAACGCAACTTTTTGGGAAAAATTAACTTGCATGAATTTAAAAAAAATGAAAAAGTTAAGTTAGCCCAATTTTTTTGCATAATGTGAAAGATGATGTTGCGCCGAGTAAATAGATACCAAGCATGTCACACTTTATAATTGCACGCATTTATGGAATGGCGACAAACTACGGTACGATCGCGGCGATACCTCACATGTGTGATTTGAACACCGTTTTCATATGTGGGCACGCCTTCCGTATGAGTTTTCTTTGTTGCGCAAGCTCGCGGGGAGGGGGGGTGCTTTAACCACTTAACGCCCGCCGCACGATTATGTACGTCCACAGAATGGCACGTACAGGCAGATGGGCGTACATGTACGTCCCTGCCTTCTAGCGGGTCGGGGGTCCGATCGGGACCCCTCCGCTACGTGCGGCAGTCACTAAGTGTCTGGGAGCGATCCGGGATGAGGGGGCGGCTGTTCGTTTTTGTCCGCCCCCTTGCGATAGCTCCCAGCCAATCCGCTTCCTCCTCTGCCTAAACTGTAAACACAGGCAAGGAGGAAGAGATGTCACCTCTCCTCCCGCCGATATTTTCGTCCGGCGGAGGAGAGGAGACATCACACAGTGAGTAGCACAAGCACTACACTGACACACAGACACATAGGCACACAAATCCCCCCCAGTCACCCCCCCAGCCCCCTGTCACAGTGTCACTAAATAGCAGTGATCATTTATTTACTGATCACTGCATTTAGTGTCAGTGTGTCATGCAGTTAGTGTTAGGTCCAGGGTAGCCCCCTACACCCCCCCAATAAAGGTTTTAACCTCTTGATCCCCCCCTAGTTAACCCTTTCACCCCCTTTTGCCAGCGTCGCTAAACAATCGTTTTTCTGATCGCTGTATTAGTGTCGCTGGTGCTGCTAGGTAGCTAGGTATTTTTTGAGGTTCGCCGCCATGTTTTTATATCGTTAGAAAATTTATGGGCGGTACCTAACGCTATTAAATCATGGCGGCGAACCTCAAAAAATAACTAGCTACCTAGCGGCACCCGCGACACTAATACAGCGATCAGAAAAACGATTGCTTAGTGACGCTGGCAATAGGGGGTGAAAGGGTTAACTCTAGGGGCAATCAGGGGTTAAAACCTTTATTAGGTACCCCCATACATTTTCTAATAAAGGTTTTAACCCGATTGCCCCTAGAGTTAACCCTTTCACCCCCTATTGCCAGCGTCACTAAGCGATCGTTGTTCTGATCGCTGTATTAGTTTCGCTGGTGCCGCTAGGTAGCTAGTTATTTTTTGAGGTTCGCCCGCCAGGTTTTTATAGCGTTAGGTACCCCCATACATTTTTTAAATAAAGTTTTTAACCCCTGATTGCTCCTACAGTTAACCCTTTCACCCCCTATTGCCAGCGTCACTAAGCGATCGTTTTTCTTATCATTGTATTAGTGTCGCTGGTGCCGCTAGGTAGCTTAGTTAGTGCCAGTAACGCTTACACCCACGCTCATGTGAGACTTTTTGGGAGCCTAGCCGCATACGGGACCCCAAAAACCAATCATCGTCTTCAGGCTAAGGGTGTAAATTTTCGATTTCACTGCTCACTACCTATCACAGTTTCGAACACAATAAAATGCCAAAATAGCACAAACCCCCCCCCCCCAAATGACCACATTTTGGAAAGTAGACACCCCAAGCTATTTGCTGAGAGGCATGTAGAGTCCATGGAATATTTTATATTTTGACACAAGTTGCAGGAATACGACAAACTGATTTTTTTTTGCACAAAGTTGTCACTAAATTATATGTTACTCACACATGCCATGGTTATATGTGGAATTGCACCCCAAAATACATTCTGCTGCTTCTCCGGAGTACGGGGATACCACCTGTGGGACTTTTTGGGAGCCTAGCCGCGTACGGGCCCTGAAAACCAAGCACCGCCTTCAAGATTTCTAAGGGCATACATTTTTGATTTCACTCCCCACTACCCATCACAGTTTTGAAGGCCATAAAATGCCAAGATGACACACAACCCCCCAAACGACCCCATTTTGGAAAGAAGACACCCCAAGCTATTTGCTGAGAGGCATGTTGAGTCCATGGAATATTACATTTTTTTGCCCCATGTGATTGAATAATGACCAAAAAAAATACATTTACAAAACGTTGTCACTAAATGATATATTGCTCACACATGCCATGGGCATATGTGGAATTACACCCCAAAATACATTCTGCTGCTTCTCCCGAGTACGGGGATACCACGTGTGGGACTTTTTGGGAGCTTAGCCGCGTACGGGCCCCCGAAAACCAATCACCACCTTCAAGATTTCTAAGGACATAAATTTTTGATTTCACTCACACAAATCTTGAAAGCGGTGATTGGTCTTCGGGGTCCTGTACGCGGCTAGGCTCCCAAAAAGTCCCACACATGTGGTATCCCCGTACTCAGGAGAAGCAGCAGAATGTATTTTGGGGTGCAATTCCACATATAACCATGGCATGTGTGAGAAATATATCATTTAGTGACAACGTTTTGTAAAAACTTTTTTATTTATTTTTTTGGTCATTATTCAATCACTTGGGGCAAAAAAATTAAATATTCCATGGACTCAACATGCCTCTCAGCAAATTCAGCAAAAACTGACAATATAGTCCACAAGGCTATTACCCTGGGGCACACACGTCAGTACCTATCATCAAAAATGATCTGACACCTTGGGGACTATATTGTCCGTTTTTGCTGAATATTGGATTTATACCCTGTAGCTGTTTATCTACAACTCTGAGTACACCGCCCCAGTTCCAGGTTAGGGAATTTTAGATTGGGGGTTCCTTTCCCCAGCCGTTTATTCGGCCTTGTTTTTTCCATTTGTTGGTGTTTTTTCTTTTTTTTTTTATCACCTGAAGAGGCGATTTCCGCCACTGATTAGAACATTTCTGGAACATCCCCATAGATTAATCGTCTAGTTTACTATTCTTGTGAGAAACTCACTTGCTGGCTGTATCCATCGTAAAAGTGGTATATGACACCACAAAATAATATTCACATACTGTCAAAAACTCCTTTTGTATCACCCTGAAGAAGCCCCACGGCGAAAACGCGTAGGCGACGTCAAAGGATTTTTTCTGTATTACCTGTTTATTTATATGGTTATTTTTATGTAATTTTTGGTATTGATGTAATATTCTACTTTTGTAATAAAATTTATATTTTTAAATATACTTCCGATCTGCCTCAAAGTCCATCAATTTCTACTCTTAGCAATTGTTTTTTTCCCTCCAAGAGCACATGTATCACACATCAGTGATCATTCCACCTTACAGAAACTGGCGAAAAAAACTGAGGTCCTTACTGTGTAGGAGGGGTTATATATAAAGGGTGGACTTCCTGTTTGACTATCTGCCAGTGTTCATCCACCGGCAGGTGGCGTATAACCCATATAGTCCTTCTTATGGTTGTTTTGTATCCCGTGATGTACGATAAAGAAAAATATTAGATAAAAAAAATAAATGAAGGTAGTAAACAGTAGAAAATGTAAAAGGTCTGGCAAACTGTCAGAGGCAACCACAGGTTGCATGACAGGGGCTACCAAGGAGATAAGGGCTTTAAATAGGGCATATAACCCATTGGGTCTTGAGCATAGGATTATTCTCCATAGGGAAAGTGAGGCCGTGTACACACGGCAGAGAACCTCGACGGGCAGAACACATCGTTCCGCCCGTCGAGGTTCCCTGCCGGCCGTCGAAATCGGCAACCAGCCATTCTTCCAGACGGGCCGTCGAGCAAATAGAGAGCGTGCTCTCTATTTCTGCTCGACGGGCTTCCCGACGGGAAGCTCGCCGAGAGTGTACACACGGCCGAGGTCCTCGCTGGAATGCAGCTTCCAGCGAGGTTCTCGCTGGTTTCCAGCGAGAACCTCAGTCGTGTGTACGCCGCCTAACTGTCTACTACAAGGACCATACATTTTGCATAAAGTTCTCTCCAATCGAATACTGCTGACCAAAACATTTTGGAGGAGGACAGTCAATATACAGGAAGGGCTTGAAGATGGAGTTGACTGAAAAGGTGTTAGAATGCTTGGGTAATTGTAAGAACACAATGCAGAAGAGCTTAGGGCAAAAAGCCTGTCAAACGCTAAACAAAAATTATACAGTGCCAATAATGGTAACATTGGTATGTTTAAGCTTGGATGAAATTTAAGCATAAGGTGACTCATCTTGATCCAATTCATCAGAAGGAGAAAGGGGGGGGGGGTCTTCAAAGAAGGGAGACTGCAGGGCTTCACTTGGTACCCATTTTAAAAGACAACAATTAACAAGAAATGGGCTGTGGTTGACTTGCTTTGCCTGCAGTTCAAACGCGCAATGGTAAATTCTGCATCAAAAGACAAGCAAAGGTCAAATGCAGCCTCTGAATTGCCGTGGTCAGTGCTTCTTTAAAGGCAACAGGATTTTGCTGACCTGCCTTTGATGTACGCAGAACAGCCGTTGACATCAGTTCCTAGACACCGTCACTTGCCCATTAGAGCAAAGTTTCACCATCTCTTCCTAGCCCATCACCCCAGCAAGGTACACTCCCCAATCCACACTTCTTGCGGCCTCCCCACTTCAGAAGGCCACCCTAGATAATCTCAGATAAGAGAGCTTACCTGGGTGAATGTCACCGACCGCTGCTCTTTGGTCTGTAAAGGCTGAACAGCTGCAACTATTTCACATCTACCTGTGAATCTAGCCACAGGAATCCACAGCAACCACAATAAACAGCACTTCTCAGGAAGCTAAAACTACTACTACTACTGGTGGTAGTCTCTTTCCAAGTGGTGCCAGCACAGGGTATTTGAAGCCTCCCAAAAGAAACAAAAAAAATTAAATAGAAAAGTTACAATTTCTGGGGAAATTGTGTGACGTGTTCTTGCCTCCACCAACTGGAATGGGCGGAGAAACTGGGTGGAGTGGCTTGAGTAACTGTTGTGTGGTTGAAGTGGCTAGAGTAACTGGAAATCTAAGAAAAAGTTGAAGTGAGAAAAGTAGGAATGGTCTTAAGGTTTTTTTTTTTATTTCAAAAATTAGTTTTTTCTCCAAAAAAGGATTTGTTCCTCCAAAAAAAGATTTGTTCCTCCAAAAAAGATTTGTTCCTCCAAAAAAGATTTGTTCCTCCAAAAAAGATTTGTTCCTCCAAAAAAGATTTGTTCCTCCAAAAAAGATTTGTTCCTTCCAAAAAAGATTTGTTCCTCCAAAAAAGATTTGTTCCTCCAAAAAAGATTTGTTCCTCCAAAAAAGATTTGTTCCTCCAAAAAAGATTTGTTCCTCCAAAAAAGATTTGTTCCTCCAAAAAAGATTTTTTTCTAAAAACTGCAAAGTATATCAAACTGAAAGATACAGCAGGATAGCTGAATGTTGTGTGAACATGTTAAAGTTTGTTTGGTGTCTGTAGGTGAAAGTATGAAGGAGCTGAAATATTTGGGGTGGAAGAAGATTTTAAGGATTTGCAGCATGCTCTCATTGACTTCAATGTTAAAAAAAAGTGTTAAAAAGCTTAATATTTAAAAGTTATAAATAGTAGAAAAAGTTGAAGAAGTCTCATTACCTGAAAGAGCTGAACATTTTAAAAGTTGAATGGTTTTAATAGCTGAAAGTATGCAGAAGTTACGCAGAGCCAATAAACTGAGCCAATTCCCCTCAGAGCTCTGTGGGAGGAGCTATAATTCCCCTCAGCATTGCCAAAAAACAATGTTTATGCAGGCTCTAAGCACAGGCCAGAGTATTTTTCCTCTCCTGAATACTTGTCATTCTTCAAACGGTCGTATCTTAAAAACTATAAATCCTACAGCGAAGAGCTTTATATTGTGGGAATCACAAGACCCAGGCCTAAATTGATGCATAGTATGTCTCTGAAATATTAAAATTGCAATTTCAATGAATGTCTATGGAAGGCGTGAGTTGCAAACAAATGGTCATATTGTGAAAACTATCAGGACTATGACATGTGTAGTGGCAGCAGGGATAGCTGAACGTTTTGATATAAGATTTGTGTAGGTGGGCTTGAAAATGACGGAGTGGTGGCAGTTTAGAAATCATGTCCTGGTTTTTCAGTTTTTGTCAGCTCACAGTCTAGTTTTTCACTATCCATTCGTATGGGACAAATTTGGCTGCAAAAATGTCGACATTTTGTGAACCATTTGGCAAAACGTTCCACAAAGGAATAGCACACCAATCCGCACGTTTCGGTATATTACTCGTCTATGTAGTGCAAAAACTGTGGGAGGAGTTAGGGTGGTAAATTTGGCTATAATAAGAATAATATATATGTGAGATAACAGTAAGTGCTCATACTATGCAAGAACACTTAAAGAGGGTTAAACTGCAATTTAATGAATATTGATGAACACTTTTAGATGCATGGACATGCATTTGTGAAGGCAACCATTTGACCTGAATGGGAAAAAAAGTCTAAAAACACCCACAAAACACTATACATAACTATTTTATGGCCCAAAGCAACGTGGCAAATAGATCCTACTCAAAACATTTTTTATTTTTATATTCCTAGCTTTTGCCTTAGATGGAAAGAGGCCATGACTACATACAGTATGCACTGGGGAAAATAGCTTACAGAGAGGATTTCCATTGCAGTGGAAGTAGTTGGCTTGCACTCATTACATTCACCAATTACCATATTTAAATTCAGTGTCACATGCCCTTTAAGGATTTTTCACCACACTTTGTTATTATGAACCAAATTCATGTTGCACTATAAACACACAAAAAAAAAGAAGCAACCTGTGTAGCAAGGATAAGGAAAGTTATTAATGCAAGTGGTAGGTACCTGACTGTTTCTGCAGCATCCAAACACACAGTTCTACGTGGCTATGTGCAAAGTTGCAAGTGTCCTCCTGAAGACAACCATAACGCATCTCATGGCGGCACACGTCCATTTGAAATCGAAGATGAAGTGGACGAATTTTGGAGTACTTTACCGTGCTTGAGTTTAACACATGCACAAGACATCTGTCCAAAAGATGAAAAAAAAAAAGAAAAGAAAAAAGACAATTTATATGGGATTAATTACTTGACTGGTTTTCTCAGCAGTGTGGATAGGGTTAATTTATTTTATAGTAGGGTTGTCCCGATACCGATACTGATACCAGTATCGGGACCGATACCGAGTATTTGCGGGAGTACTTGTACTCCCGCAAATACCCCCCGATACCTAAATAGAATATTTGACCCCCCGCCGCCACAATGAACGCATGGTTAAAGCGTGCAGGAACATCACAGCTTTCATTTGAATAGTTGTAGTGTTCCCGCCGCGTATACTATAGACACTCCCCCTTGCTCGGGATTGGATGGGTGATCGTGATCTGTCCAATCCCAAGGGGGAGTGTCTATATGCGGCCGGGAAAACAGCTATTCGTAGAGGATTGTATACAGAAGACACAGGCAATCCTCTTACACTGATGAAGGATGAGAATGATCAGGGTGCTGGACACTAATCCTCCATATATTGCACATGAAGGTGAATCATTGCTGTAGTATGGATGATGTAGGCATGGATGACATCAGACAAGACTTGCACAACAGTCCCTGTGGCACCTCCACCCTGCTGGGTGCTCCAACCTGACAACACACAGCAACACCCACTGCTGATGGGGGGAGGGGGACTACAGGTCTAAGCATGCCAGCTGCATTCTAGGACCCTCCCCATGAGGGGGGACTACAGATCTAAGCCAGGTGCATTGCATTCTAGGACCCTTCCCAGGGGAGGACTACAGGTCTAAGCATGCCAGGTGCATTCTAGGACCAACCCCAGGAGGGGGGACTACAGATCTAAACATGCCAGGTGAATTCTAGGACCCTCCCTAGGAGGGGGGACTACAGATATAAGCATGCCAGGTGCATTTTAGGACCAACCCCAGGAGGGGGGGGGACTACAGATCTAAGCATGCCAGGTGCAGTCTATGACCAACCCCATGAGGGGGGGGGGACTACAGATCTAAGCATGCCAGGTGCATTCTAGGACCCTCCCCAGAAGGGGGTACGACAGAGCTAAGCATGCCAGGGGCAGTCTATGACCAACCTCAGGGGGACTACAGATCTAAGCATGCCAGGTGCATTCTAGGATCCTCCCCTGAAGGGGGGACTACAGGTCTTAGCATGCCAGGTGCCTCCTGGTACCCTCCCCCTTGCTTAGGGATTGGATGGGTGATCGTGATCTGTCCAATCCCGAGCAAGGGGGAGTGTCTATATGCGGCTGGGAAAACAGCTATTCAAATGAAAGCTGTGCTGTTCCCCGGGCGGCGGCGGCTGCTTTAGGTATGGGGGACATGGCTGCAGGGACATGGCTGCAGGGACATGGCTGCATATGTGGGGGACATGGCTGCAGGGACATGGCTGCATATGTGGGGGACATGGCTGCAGGGACATGGCTGCATATGTGGGGGACATGGCTGCAGGGACATGGCTGCATATGTGGGGGACATGGCTGCATATGTGGGGGACATGGCTGCATATGTGGGGGACATGGCTGCATATGTGGGGGACATGGCTGGAGGGACATGGCTGCATATGTGGGGGACATGGCTGGAGTGACATGGCTGCATATGTGGGGGACATGGCTGGAGTGACATGGCTGCATATGTGGGGGACATGGCTGGAGTGACATGGCTGCATATGTGGGGGACATGGCTGCATATGTGGGGGACATGGCTGGAGGGACATGGCTGCATATGTGGGGGACATGGCTGCATATGTGGGGGACATGGCTGCATATGTGGGGGACATGGCTGCATATGTGGGGGGACATGGCTGGAGGGACATGGCTGCATATGTGGGGGACATGGCTGCATATGTGGGGGACATGGCTGGAGGGACATGGCTGCATATGTGGGGGACATGGCTGGAGGGACATGGCTGCATATGTGGGGGACATGGCTGGAGGGACATGGCTGCATATGTGGGGGACATGGCTACATATGTGTTTCTGGACTCATCAAAAAGGTTTGGATTATGAACTACTCCATAAACAAATCAGAATAGCTAGGTACAGAATATAAACCATTTATTCCCATGTAGCGCTTACACTTGCTAATTCTGTTAATCTAAAATAACGAATATGCTCACTTGCAGATTTATTTTAAGGCCTATAAGAAGGTTTTTTGGTTTCTTTAACTACTTGCATAATGGGCCAATTCTGAAACTTCTCTCCTACATGTAAAAATCATATTTTTGTTGCTACAAAATTACTCAAAGCCCCAAACATTATATATATTTTTAGCAGAGACCCTAGGGCAGACCTGCGCCTACTCGCATTTTGCGAGTGGAAAATTAGGTCTGGCGAGGAGTTGGGCTGCCTGGGAGGGGGGGGGAGCCCGGCGGTTGTTGATCAGGAGCTGTTCTCCCAGTGATCGCCTGTGGCAGAGAGCATTGAAGTAGAGCAGGACTGCGGTATCACTGAGTGGTATAGCCCGCTGTAATAGCATAGTATTGAACTTTTTTCTGCTCCACTCGTTCTCTCACACAGCCCCTGTATGACAGAACGCATCCCAGCATTGGACCCACATTCTGTCTATTACAGGTGCGGGGCTGTGTGTGAGAACGAGCAGAGCAGAGAAAAGTTCAATGTTATGCCATTACAGTGGGCTACATGGCCATCAGGAATTATGGGGCCCCTCACGCAGCTTCAGACATGGGCCCCCTGGAGCAGAGAATGGGGGGGGGGTTGCCATCCAGGGCCCTGGGGACCTCTGGGTCCTTTAATTAAAAAAATATATATATAAAAGAAAAAAAAATTTATAAAAAAAAATTAAAAAGGCGGTTTGCCACATGGGGCCCTGGGGGGACCTCTGAGCCCTTTAATAAAAATATATATGATTAGCGGCAGAATTAGGGACGGGGCATGGTAGGGGTTGGGCTGGGAAACTGGTGGCGAGTAACCCTTGAGGCCTGGCTGGTGGCTCAAGACTTGAAATTTTGAGCCCTGCCCTAGGGAATAAAATGGTGGTCGCTTTATCTCACATGGTATTTACGCAGCAATTTTTCAAACGCATTTTAAAAAAACTGTTTCATGCATTAGAAAAAAATAAAAAAAAAACAGTAAAGTTAGCCGAAATGTTTGACATAATCTAAAAGATGTTACGCCGAGTAAATAGATACCCAACATGTCATGCTTTAAAATTGCACACACTTGTGGAATGGCGCCAAACTTTGATACTTCAAAAACCTCATAAGTGACGCTAATATCATTGCTCTCACTAACGTTTGCGGTGATACCTCCTATGTGTGGTCTGAATGACCTTTACATATGCAGGCACGACCTACGAATGCGTTCACTTCTGTGAGCAAGCACGCGAGGACAGGGGTGCTTTAAATTTTTTTTTATTTTTTTTTACTTTAGGGACCATCTGGCCTGCCAGAAATCTCCATCGTCAACATCTGGTCCTGGTAAGTTTCCGGCTATGGTTGTTTTTACGGTGAAGCGAATTGCCAGCTGTAAAAGATGATATCTAAATGACTAACTTCAGGCATCATTCAAATATCCCCACTTAAAGTCCACAACGCCTTTTCTTGTGAAAAAAAAAGTCCACAACGCCATATGACGTTGGTCGGGAGGGGAAGTGGTTGTTAAGCCACTCACTACTTTTTTTTTTTTTTATTGTTTATACATTTTTCAAGTCAAAAGAGAATACACAGGAATCATTAATAGTTTGAAGGAATGCAGGTATACAATGTCTTAGCGAACTACTAAGCACATACATTTTGTACAGGTAAAGCGACTTACAGCTGTAATCGCAGCAAAAGGTGACACTACAAAGTATTAACTTAAGGGGGCTGAATAATTTTGCACGCCCAATTTTTCAGTTTTTTATTTCTTAAAAAAGTTTGAAATATCCAATAAATTTCGTTCCACTTCATGATTGTGTCCCACTTGTCGATTCTTCACAAAAAAAAAGGATTTTTAATAAACAGCTTACCTGTAAAATCCTTTTCTTGAAGTACATCACGGGACACAGAGCGCATAGCCATTACACTTGGGTTATATGGGTACCTTCAGGTGTGGACACTGGTGTAATCAATTTCACAGGAAGTTTCCTCCCTATATAACCCCCTCCCACTGGGAGTGCTTCAGTTTTGTAGCAAGCAATTCCTCCGAGGTTACACAATGTTCCCCAAAAGAGGGGTGGGAGCTCTGTGTCCCGTGATGTACTTCAAGAAAATGATTTTACAGGTAAGCTGTTTATTAAAAATCCTTTTTTCTTTATCGTACATCACGGGACACAGAGCGCATAGCCATTACACTTGGGATGTCCTAAAGCAATGCTCTATGAAGGGAGGGAGACTGTAAGGCCAAGAATAGCCAAACAAAAAATTATCAGGAAGTAAAGTAACTCCACCAACAGAAAAAAGGGGGCGTGACCCGGACCAGAGGATTCTATACTGCTGCCCGTAGGACCGCCTGCCCAAACGCTGCGTCCGTACCCTTTGCAACGTCCAACTTATAAAATTTAGTAAACGTATGTACGGAAGACCAGGTTGCCGCCTTGCAAACCTGTGCCATAGAGATCTGATGGTGTGCCGCCCAGGAGGCACTCATGGCCCTCGTAGAATGGGCTTTAACTGATAAGGGAGGTGGAACGCGCTTCAGACCATAGGCCTGAAAAATCAGCTGCTTAATCCACCTAGCCAAGAAAGACTTGGCAGCCGGCTGACCCTTCTTGGGGCCATCCGGAAGAACAAAAAGCACATCTGTTTTCCGAATCTTCTCTGTAGCCTTGAGATAGACCCTCATGGCTCGAACCACGTCCAAAGTATGAAGCAGTCTTTCCTCTCTGGACTGGGGAGTAGGAAAGAAGGATGGTAGGACTAGGTCCTGATTCAAGTGAAAACTGGATATGACCTTAGGAAGGAAAGAAGGTTGAGGCCGCAGAACCACTCTGTCCTTATGCAGAATAAGGTATGGCTCCCTGCATGACAAGGCTGCCAGCTCGGAAACCCTTCTGGCCGAAGCCATAGCCACCAAGAAAACCAACTTTCGGGTTAGTAGCACAAGAGGGATTTCTGTCAGAGGTTCAAACGGCTGTCTTTGTAAAGCTGACAAGACCAGATTTAAATTCCAGGGGCAGAGGGGAGCTCTAATAGGGGGATTCACATGCAAGACCCCCTGCAAGAAGGTTTTCATAAGCGAATGGGTGGCCAAGGGTCTTTGAAACCATATCGATAAAGCCGACACCTGCCCCTTTAGAGTACTAAGAGCCAACCCTTTGTCAACGACAACCTGGAGGAATCGCAAGATCCTGTCAATAAAAAACTTTCGAGGATGCCATTTTTGAGACTCGCACCACTCCACATAGGTTCTCCAGACTCTGTAATAAATATTTCTAGAGAATGGTTTCCTAGCCTGAATCAACGTATATATGACCTGAGCTGAGAGGCCTCTGCCCTTAAGAATTAGGGATTCAGCCGCCAAGCCGTCAAATTTAGCTGCTGTGAAGCAGGGTGGCAGCTTGGGCCCTGAGACAGCAGATCTGGGCGCAGGGGGAGCGGCCACGGCGCCCCGACTGACATCCTCACGATGAGTGCGTACCAAGCCCTCCTGGGCCAAGCTGGGGCCACCAGGATCACAGGCCTGCGCTCCACCCTGATCCTCCGTAGAAGGCGGGGAATCATCTGCAGTGGAGGGAACGCATACAGGAGAGAAAACTGGTGCCAGGGGCAAACCAACGCATCGGTCCCGTAGGCCGAGGGATCCCTGGCTCGGGATATGAATTTGTCCAACTTTTTGTTGGATCTCGTTGCCATAATGTCCACATCTGGAACTCCGAATCTTTGGCAAATCTCTTGGAATACCTGGGGGTTTAGAGACCACTCCCCTGGGAGCAACTGTTGACGACTCAAAAAATCTGCTTGAGAATTGTCTATCCCTGGGATGAACACCGCCAAGGATGCAGGGTACATGGGCTTCGGCCCATGAGAAAATCAGGTTTACTTCCCTTTGGGCTGCTAGGCTCCTCGTGCCCCCCTGGTGGTTTATGTATGCCACCGCAGTGGCATTGTCGGACTGTATCCTTACTGGCAGACCCTGAAGGGGGAGAGTCCAGGCGATCAGGGCCAGCCGAGCAGCTCTGATCTCTAGGATATTGATGGGAAGCAGTTTTTCTGCCTCCGACCACTGCCCTTGCTGGGTCTGTCCTTCTAGAACTGCCCCCCAACCTGACAGGCTGGCATCCGTGGCTACTATCTTCCACGTGATGGGGCAAAAGGATTTCCCCTTTGACAAATTTTGAAGGACCAGCCACCAGAACAGGCTGCGCCGGACTCCTGGGGAGAGCACTAACGGACGATCCAACGCCTGAATGGACTTGTTCCAAGCAGAGAGAATGGCTGCCTGGAGATATCTGGTATGGATCTGGGCGTAGGGCACTGCCTCGAAGGAGGCCACCATCTTCCCCAGCAGTCGCATACATAGGCGAATAGTCGGCCTCTTCTTGCCTAAGATCACTTGAACTGCTTGAGTTATTGATCCGACCTTTGCTTGAGGTAAAAATATCCTCTGGCAGTCTGTATCTAGCCGAAGGCCTAGATATTCCAACTGCTTTGTGGGTTTCAATATCGATTTTTCTTGGTTCACAATCCACCCGAATTCCTCTAGATGCCGAACTGTGCGAACTACTGCATGATTGAGGCTGGAAGCTGAGCTGTCGATAACCAGAAGATCGTCCAGGTATGCCAGGACCAAAATGCCTTCTGTCCTTAGGACGGCTAGCACCGGGGCTAACACCTTTGTGAATACCCGAGGAGCTGTTGCCAACCCGAAAGGGAGGGCTACGAACTGGTAATGACGGTGATCTATCATAAAACGAAGAAACTTGTGATATGCCGGGTAGATCGGCACGTGCAGATACGCATCCTTTATGTCTATAGATGCTAGAAAGTCGTCTTGATGTAGGCTGGCTGCCACCGAACGTATGGACTCCATACGAAAGGTCTGAATCTTTAGAAAGCGATTTAGGCGTTTGAGGTCTAAGATAGGCCTGACGTCGCCATTGGGCTTTGGTATTATGAAAAGGTTGGGAGTAGAATCCCAGACCCCATTCCTGGGTTGGTACTTCTACAATTACTCCTTGGAGCAAGAGACGATCCAATGCTTTTACAAGAGAGGCCCTCTTTAATGGGTCGCTTGGAAGACTTGACCCCTGAAAATGAGGAGGGGGGACTTCCCGAAACTCTAGCTTGTAGCCCGTGGATACCACGGATAGTACCCAAGAGTCGGGAATTCTGGCCTCCCACACTTCGGAGAAAAACCAAAGCCTTCCCCCCACCCAAGAGAGGGGGGCGCCCCTTCATGAATCTGACTTGATGACTGGTTTAACCGGCTTGCGAGACCATGGCCTCTTGCCTGCCGTGGCTTGTCCTTGTGGGCGGCTATTAAATGCTGAACGCCCGGGAGGCCGTCGATACTGACGGGAAGTTGAAGGGGCCGAGCCTGCGAAGGCCTGTCGCTTAAACGCGGGCCCACGCGATCTTTTCTTGACAGGCAAGAAAGAACTTTTACCACTTGATATGGTCTGGATATATTTATCTAGGTCTTCACCGAATAGTCTCCCACCATGAAAGGGAAATCCTGCTAAAAGCCTTTTGCAGGGTGCCTCTGCTGACCAGTTCTTCAGCCACAAAAGGCGACGCATATGAACCAACAGCAGAGATAAACGGGACGCCTGTTGAATGGAGTCCTTAATAGCATCTACTGCAAAGCAGAGAGCCCTTGGGAGGTCAGCCAAATCACGAGCTTGCTGAGCCGGTATGTCCCTTAATATCTGTTTAGTCTGATCCTTTAAAGCCTGACAAACGCCAATGGCTGCCACCGCTGGCTGAACCACGGCACCTACTGTGGTAAAAGAAGCCTTCAGTAGGGTCTCCAACTTTTTGTCGACTGGATCTTTAAACATCTGGACATTTCCAACCGGACAGGTCAGTGATTTATTTACGCAGGAAATGGCTGCGTCCACGGTAGGGAGTGCCCATTTCTTTGCAAATTCCTCTTCCATAGGATAGAGAATAGTGAACCTTTTAGGAGGGATAAAAATCCTATCAGGTCGAGCCCAATCCTGAAAAATCACGCTCTCCAGAAGGGGGTGAACCGGAAAAGACGCACCACTCAACGGTGCCTTCAAGGAACCTAAAGAGGATACCGCGGGGGCTAATTGTTCTGACACTGAAAGTTTAAAAGCAGTGCGAACCATATATGTCAGAGACTGGATCCACAGGCTCTCCGCTTGAGAAGCCGAAAAAATTTCATCTACAGTGGAACCCTCAATGTCTGAACCGTCGGGACTCGGGTCCGCTTGATCCCCCTGTGGGTCCAATTCCTCCGAAGAGAGGACCTCTGCATCTGAAAACACCAATCTAGGTGACGGGGATCTAGCCCGCTTGCCACCTGGCAAAGAGCGGGCAATTAAAGCAGTTAACCTTTCCTCTAGCCCACCCAGGGTGGTCGCTAGCATTTCTTCCGTAACGTAAACGGGAATGGGTTGATTGGGGGCCGCCTCTGCCCCTAGCACCCTCAATGGCTCCTGCAACATGCTGTTCGGTGGTCTATCTGGTGAGGGTGGGACCGCTAGAGCCTGGCCCAAATCCTCTGACCCCGATGGAGACCCCTTTCGTTTTTTTGGTACCTTTTGCAGCCTTAGCTGGTCCTGATCCCTTGGGAGCCATTGCACAACCTTGAGACACCCCTACAGCCAACACCCCACTGTTGTAGCTAGAAGTGAATCATTAATAAGAACAGGCTATGGTAAAAAATTTCCAAATTTTCATACGCCCGAGAAGGCGGCAATACCGAGGAAGTCCTGTGAGTATTGCCACACCAATGCCCGTTAGCTGGAGCCCAAGGTTGCACCGACTCAGATACTGCCAGATCTAAGGCTGAGTCCCTTTAAGAAAAAAAAAACTTTTTTTTTTTTTTCTGGTCAGTATGGAGCTAAGTCCAGACCTGAAGATCCACAAACCCCCACTGGGTGTCACTGTATAGCCAAAAATGGCTCAGCTGCGCGCTCTGTGTCCTCAGCCTCCTCTGCCTTCAGGAGGGAATGACCAGCCAGGAAATGCTTTGCTGCTTTAACTGAGACCTGACGCTGCTAGCCCGCCCCCCCACGCACGCTGACGCTGTAAAAGGCGGCGCGCACGCGCGCCCCCCCCCACGCTGAAACCAACATGGAGGAAGCAGAAAGCAGAGGAGAAGCCTGGACCAGCGCTAGCAACCAAACAGACACCAGGCAAGACACTAATCTTATTGTAGTGCACACATAGAGGAAGCTGTCCCCATAGGCTTCCTAAGAAACAGGAGTTTTTGCCAGCATTTCCTCCTCATAGCACGTGGGGCTGCAGTATCATGCTAACAGGCAGATCTGGGGGGAGTAGCAAATACATATCTTTAAAAGCATACATATACCTACATGTTATCTGGGTAAACATTAGTACATCCCATCCTGCCTCAAAAGACATAGTGGAGATAGTGGCTGATGCACAAGCATACCATTAGCCGACCCAGAACCCCCAGGGGGATACCTACTGTCGAACCAAGTCCCGCAGGTTCCCTCTTACCTGCTCCACGCCGCAGGGTATTGCAAAATGCAAGAGGCCCAACCTTCCCCCATCTCCGTGGGTATTGTCTTGGACCTTTAGGGACCGGGGTCCTGTGTTAAGGAACCCACACACCTGGACCTATATAGCATCCTGGCATCAGTAGCGTTTAGTTCTTGGAAGAGACTAAGGCACTGGAGCCCAGAATCCAGCCCTCCAAGGAGAGGCATTATAGGCAAAACCCCACTCCAGCAGGGCCCGGGTACCGTACACCTTGGCTTTGAAGCACTTCGGACGGATCCGGCTAGCTATCCTGGGTCCCGAGACCTCCGAGGGACAGCTAGACGTGACCAACACCTAAGACACTGGCGAAAAAACTGAAGCACTCCCAGTGGGAGGGGGGTTATATAGGGAGGAAACTTCCTGTGAAATTGATTACACCAGTGTCCACACCTGAAGGTACCCATATAACCCAAGTGTAATGGCTATGCGCTCTGTGTCCCGTGATGTACGATAAAGAAATTACAGTTTTATATCTTTATGTTTGTAGCCTGAAATGTGGCAAAAGGTCGCAAAGTTCAGGGGGGGTCGAATACTTTTGCAAGGCACTGTAAAAGGAGAAGTGACACCACTGTGAAGTGCATAGCCTCTGCAGAGATACCCACTCTCACTACTTTATACTATCCGCTCTGTTTCTTAATGCTGTGTTCCGTGTGTGGTTTAAAAAAATTAAATGCAGTTTATACCTCATTTCAGAGCGCTAATCAGCGTTCAGGTGTCCGGCTGAGTTTCTCTTCTCCCCTGCTGACAGCTAAAGCGGGTACGGCCGAGATCTCGCCTGCTGACGTCAGTCCAGAGGCGGAGAAGGAGAGGAGAATGCCGGCTGGTCACATGAGCACCGATCGGTGCTCTGAAATGAGGTATAATCTGCATTTTTTTATATAAAATCACACACAGGGGGACAACGCATTAGGAGACAGAGAGCAAAGTATGATAATTTACATGTTATTTCAGCAGGAAGGGGGACAGGGGGCGGGCACTGTCACAAGCTGAGCGGTAGGGAGGGGGAGAGCAGACGAGAGCGCTGCAGATGACGAAAGCACGCAAACTGACCACAGTGTGAGGGCTCAACAGCCATGATATACTGTGGTCAGTTTACAAAAAAAGGAAGATAGAAACTGGCAGGATCAGCCAGGTTTTTTAGGTAATACAGGGGGCCAAATTACACAGCACAAGCACTGTGGATTTTTTTTTTGGGGGGGGGGGGTAACAAACGCTTTAAGGAGGAAGTAAACCATCTTAAATAAAAAAAAAAAAAAACCCTGCAAGTCAAAGGCATATTGAACCAATATTCATAGCATACTAGCTCATAATGCATTACTTCCCTCTGATCGAAGACCCCCGCAGCGGTCCTCATGTCCCCCTCCGGGATGTTGTCTCGAATTAGGCTGAATTCACACCTATGCATTTTTAGTGCTTTTTGCAGATTTGCACTACAGAACGTGATCCATAGGAAACCATGGTAAATGGACTGTAGTACAGATCTGCAAAATGCAACAAGCACTAAGACTGCATAGATGTGAATCCAGCCTTATGTCTGGGTATCGTGGCTCTGGCAATGTGATTGGCTGGAGACGTGATAACGTCACTACCGGGCATATGTGCGGCAGCTGTCAGTAACGGCACAGACACACACTGCAGCAGCGGCACATAGGTGCCATTGCTTCAGTTTGCCCCAGGCCACATGTGCCGATTACACGGGGCAGGTTTAGGAGATATCCTACAGCTGTAGTTTGGAGATCCCTGAGCTAGAGGTAAGCCTTAATATAGGCTTTCCTGTAGCATAAGGTTGTAAAAATAGGGTTATGTTCTTGTTCATAGGAGAAAACTAGGGAGAACAGGTTAGATATTTAAATACATGTTACTGTAACAGAGTTGAACAGCCCCGCCGGACATTACCCTCCTCCCTGCAACATGCAGCCTCAGTTCATAAGAAGCAGTACAAACCTAAAAAAAAAAAAAAAAAAAAAAAAAAAAAAAAAAGGAGGGGTGGGTGCTGTGTCCACACATTTTTACGGCGAGTACAAAAAATCCTATTTTCTCTGATCGTCCATGGACAGACACAGCCATCACAAGTCTTGACATATGGGACGTCCCCAAGCAGTGTCAAAAAATGAGGGGTGGGAACAATAACAGTGAAAACAAACAACTTCACCTCAAACAAGCAGAGCTCCTCAACGGAGGAGTTGTAACTTTAAACACCCGCCTGCAAAACCTTGCAGCCAAAGGAAGCATCTGAAGATGCACTCACATCAACCTTGTAAAATGTGGAAAAAGTGTAAACAGACGACCAAGTCACCACCTTATACACCTGTGAGACAGACGCTTGATGTCCGAAAGCCTAGGAAGCACCAATTGCCCTGGTTGAATGTGCTCGCCACTTAAGAGCACAGACCTGTATGAGGGTCTGCCTGATCCACCGAGAAATGGTGGCCGAAAAGACCGCCAGGTCGTTTTGTGGACCAGACACCAACACACAAAGTGATTCAGACCTCCGAAACAGAGCCGTAGCAGACAGGTACACCCGCAAAGCACGTACCATGTCTAAAGTATGTAGCGCTACCTCTCTAGGATGCGCCGGCCGAGGACACAAGGACGGAAGTACAATATCCTCGTTAAGGTGAAAGGCTGAAACCACCTTCGGAAGAAAGGTTGTGGGCGCCTTATCCTTATAGAGGACCAAGTATGGCGACCTGCAAGACAAGGCCGCCAATTCAGAAACACGTCTGACAGTTGTAATGGCCACTAAAAAGGCCACCTTCTGAGATAGTGTCAAGAGAGGAATCTCTCTGATGTTTTCAAAGAGTGGTTCCTGAAGAACCGAAAGCACCAGATTCAAATCCCATGGAGGAAGAGGTGGTTTAATAGGGGAAGGGGGGAGTACATGACGAACCCCCTGCACAAAGGTAACCACCAAGGAATGGACAGCCAAAGGCCGCTGAAAGAACACAGCCAAGACTGAAATCTGTCCCTTAATGGTGCTTAAGGCAAGTTTCTACACTACTCCACGCTGTAAAAACAGCACGACCCTGGACACAGAGTACGTCCGTGGACACCACCCCATTTCCTCACACATAGAGGTGTAGGCCTTCCAGGTGCGATGGTAGATCTCCCTGGAAGAAGACTTCCGTGCCAGTTGAGTTATACGAGTCGGAAAGACTACGGTCTCTCAGCACCTGGCTTTCAATAGCCATGCCGTTAAAGCCAGTGACTGTAAAGCAGGATGAATTATGGGACCTTGAGACAGAAGGTCCTCCCGCAATGGCAGTCGACAGGAGGCATCTGCCACTAGGCGCACAAGATCAGCATACCAAGGACGCCGGGGCCAATCTGGAGCGATGTGAATCATCGGGATCCCTTCAACCTCCACTCTGCGGAGCAGCAGAGGAAGCAACTTCTGTGGGGGAAAGGCATAAATCAGCTGATGCCGACCCCACGGGGTCACTAACGCGTCTGCCCAGGGATCTCTGGACCTGGCCAAGAACCTTGACACTTTGCGGTGAGAGGCCAGGAGATCCACGTCAGGTGTGCCTCACTTCCTGCAAACGAGTTGAAACACCTCCGGATGCACCTTAGGATGTGAGCAACCTCGGACACTGCAGCCGAGCTCAGAGTTCCCCCCTGATGGTTGACATAAGCCACCGCAGTGGCGTTGTCCGATTGGTGACCTTGCAACCTCCTCGACCACGAGTAGAGGCATTGCCTGATCACCCGAAGTTCTAGGACATTGATCAGCAGACGGGATTCCTGTGGAGTCCAGCTACCCTGGGCCGACTGGACTCCCCAGACGCCCCCCCCCCCAACCTGTGAGGCTGGCATCCGTCATATTCACCATCCACTGGAAGGGAAGAAACAACTTCCCGGACCGAAGAGCCGGGGATCTCAGCCACCAATTCAGAGAGACTATGACTAGGGGGCTGACCTGAATCTAACGATCCAGAGATACATTTGTTCCATTTGGACAGGATCTCCTTCTGCAATACTAGTGTGGAACTGGGCATACGGTACCGCCTTGAAGAAGGCTACCATCATTCTCAGGACTCGCATGCAAAAAACGGAGAGACGATCATTTGCTTTACCGCAGACTGAAGAGTCTGAAATTTTTCCAGGGGACGAAAAACTCTTGCCTCCGCGGATTCCAGAATCAACCCCAGGTATTCCAAACGCTGAGAGGGTACCAGGACTGACTTCTGGATATTTAACACCCACCCGAATTCTCAGAGGGTATGGCTAGCTATAGACACATCCACCTCTAATTCTGAGCCAGAAGCTGCTCTCAGAAGATTGTCCAAGTAGCCCACGATGACAATGCCTGGCTGTCTCAGCAAAGCTAGAATTGGTGCGAGCACCTTGGTGAAAACTCTTGGTGCTGAAGCTAGGCCAAAGGGAAGAGCCACAAACTGATAGTGGTCTTGGTCAATTGCAAAGCGCAGAAACCTCTGGTGTCCTTTGCAAATTGGGACATGCAAGTATGCTTCCTTGACGTCCAAGGATGGCAGAAAGTCCCCAGGATGGAGCGCAGCCACCACCAAGGCAACGGATTCCATGTGGAACCTCCGTATTCTCACAAAGGCATTTAGGGCTTTGAGGTCCAAGATTGGACGGACCCCGTCCTTCTTCGGGACCACAAACAGATTAGAATAAAATCCCTAAAAAAAACTCTCGTCCTGCACAACAGGTAATGTTAAATGTGAATATGATACACCTGCAAATTTGTATATAATCCAAGATGTGTATATATATATATATATACACACACACACACACACACACACATTTGTGGATCTAATACGCCAAATTAATTAAATAATCAATGTGCACCAAAACGCAAACAAGTGCTTCAGCCCATAAAGTTCATATAGAAAATAAAAAATCAATAGGTAAAAAATGTGCCAAGAAAAAGTCCATTTCTCTTCAAAGTGCAGTTATTGCAAACTCCATTGAGAATTCCATAGATTAAATTGGTCAAATATTTGTGACTTTTCCACCCGTTGTCTCACCACCACTTCTTTACAAAGTATGCTCTCACCAGACCAAGATGTAATTAATGCCTAGAACGATATCAGCCTGTGATTCCCCAGATCTGAGAAGTTTCTCCTCTTTCCGCAGCTCTCCTGCTGCTTTCTTTCCCCAATGGGGTTCTTAAAGTAAAAGGCTCGATATGGTGTGGTATGTTAAAAGTGGTAAAATGTATTCATACAAAAAGTTATAAAAAGTTTTCACTCACATGTTCTTGTGCCTTTCCTGACCGGCACTACTCTGTCCAGCGTTACCGCTCTCTGTGTGTTTCCCTGACTCGTTACCTGAGCGGTTCAGTGTGCAGAGGTGTCTCGTGATGTAATTCCGCTTGTTCAGACTACCCAGAAGCCTATACGCGTTTCGCAAACGTGGTTGCAAAACGCGGCTTCCTGATGATGCAATCACGTTTGCGAAACGCGTAGAGGCTTCTGGGTAATCTGAACAAGCGGAATTACGTCACGGTAACGGACCACCAGACGCTGAGGAACCACAATGGACTTCTGTGGCTTTTCCCATTCCTTATCAATGAACTTGTGGGACCCAAAAAAGACTGAGCCCTCAGTGGATGCCTCAGCTGCACTATCCAGTTTAAGGGAGTCCCTCACAGCACTGACAAGCGCACCAACAAGTGCCCTGTCCTACACTGACCCAGGCGAGCGGTCTTCCTCACAGAGAAGGTCCTGGTCCACATCCTCTGACAACCCAGAACCGGGGTCCTGGGCGGCAGCCGGACCCGGGTCTGAGTCAGAGCCTTCATCGGGGGGAGGGGGCGCTTTGTATCCCCCTTACGCCTGCATGCCGCTTCCACTGTGGCAACAGGACTGCCACCTCTGGCTTGTTCGGGGGGAAAAAGGACCAGATACAGACTCCATAACACAGACAGCTCTCAGGGACCTATTCAAGACCTAAAAGTCCACCCTCCTTGCTGCGCTGACTGGGGGGGATTACCCAGGGGACTCACCAACCTAGCAAGAGACTGCTCAGCGCCGCTGCCCGCCCTCTGTACACAGCGTGTGTTGTGAGGCAAAAGCTGTGAGGAAAAACGGAGAATTGTGCTGCGTACGGTTCAGAAGCCAGCACTAAAGGCCATAACCCCACACAAAATAGCCACCAGATGCCTCAGAGATAACAGGGTGGGGCCACAATAAAATGGCCGACTGCAAAAACAAGCTGCACCATAGTGCGACCACGACAAAATCTCCGCCACTGGGAAAAATTGTAAACCGCAGACTGCAAAAAAATGGCGCCGGCAAAATGCAGCGATGTGGATAAGGCCGAATGGGGCTTGCCTGAGGCAAAGCACACCCCCACAGTGGGAAAAGGACCCCCCCACAGGTCCACCCCAGTAGCATAGAGTAGAGCAGCAGAGGGAAATGTGACAGAGAGCAGGGAAAGGGAGAATAAAAACCCCCTAAGCCCAGGAATTCCCAGCCGTTCCGACCCACCGAGGCAGGAATGACTGTACTTGCCCGTCCATGCGAGGACCCGCTGGCGCATTCCTGACAGGCATACAACCAGGTTGGAGTAGCTGTCAGCCCTGTCCACTGTGAGTGAGAAAACAAAACAGCCAAGTCATGTGTGGACCCTGGAGCAACAAGCCCACCGGCCACCCCAGGAGTCATGGGGTAGGACGTGGCAGACCCAGCCCCAAGTAAAGGTGTGCTCACACTCACTGGCCGGACTGAGGAGACTACAAGGATCTATATATCAAGCCTGTCACCCAGTCGGCAGTTGATAGAAGAATCTCATAATAAAATAAAAATGTAATTAAATTAAACATTTCTTCAGGGCGCTGGGCCCAAAGGGAACCACATCCTCCTTCTCTGCTAGGCAGAAAAAAACTGAGGCTGCATGCTGCAGGGAGGAAGGCTATGGCCGAGGGACCGCCCCCTCGGCAGGGCTGTTCAACTCCGTAAAAGTAACATGTATTTAAATATCTAACATGGAAAGACAGATAACCAAAATAAATGCGCCCTAATGGTTACTGTCGCTGCGCTAAGGAGTAAGTAAATAAATAAACGGAAGTTCGCAGCTGCTGTTTTAAATAAAGCAAATAGTGAAAAAAGTGTATCTGGTGAATTCAACTCAAGTTAAATACAAGTAATACAAACAGCGCTAATGTGTAGCTGAACCACACAAGTGAACAAAAACAAATATGCAATATATAAATAAATGTTAATATTGAAGAGACCCGTGAATGGATGAGTCAAAAAAGTTAAAAGTTCATAAAGTGTCTGAAGAAATATAACTTCTGTGTTTCTCCAAATGGCAGTCCTCCACCACACCAGTGTCATTGTAACTCCTCCACCAATAAGATTGGCCACTCACCAGAACTAGTAGCCTTACACTCACGTATTTGGCACAGCAAGCATGTAATACAATCCTCAAATCAGTGTTCAGGATTTATATCCAAAAAATGCAGAGGTGAAATCCACATGAATAATAAAAAATAAAAAGTATAATAGTGTGATATCGCTAAAACAATTTATTGACACACCACATGAATCTACAATGGTTGCACTCACAAAAGCAAACTCAAAACCAACCGTGATATAAATCCAAGCAAACTTCCTCGATATTCACAAGCTGATAAACTGTGGTCACGGCGGACCTGTGCAGAAAACCAGGTATTTCTCACCACTTCCCCTTCATTGTAACACTTCCTTCTTGTTGAAAACTGTATCCTCAAACGATGGTCACTAGCATAAAAAAAACTTGCAGGCTTGTTTCACGTCGGTCTCAAACGATCAGATGATGATCAGTGTCATCTTAACTTGAGTTGAATTCACCAGATACACTTTTTTCACTAAATATCTAACATGTTCTGCCTAGTCCTCTCTTATGAACAGGAACATAACCCATATGTCAAGACTTGTGAAGGCTGTGTCCGTCCATGGACGATAAGAGAAAAAGGGATTTTTAAATACAGCTTACCTGTAAAATCCTTTTCTTGGAGTACATCACGGGACACAGAGCGGCATATTCATTACTATGTGGGTTATATGGAGTACCTTCAGGTGTGGACACTGGCAATCTTCAAACAGGAAGTCCCCTCCCTATATAACCCCCTCCCCTAGAGGGAGTCCCTCAGTTTTGTAGCAAGCAGTATGCCTCCCAAAATGGTCACCCAAAAGAGGGGTGGGAGCTCTGTGTCCCGTGATGTACTCCAAGAAAAGGATTTTACAGGTAAGCTGTATTTAAAAATCCCTTTTTCTTTCTCGTACATCACGGGACACAGAGCGGCATATTCATTACTATGTGGGATGTCCGAAAGCAATGCTTTAATGAGGGGAGGGAGACATCTTCCAAAGAAGGATTCAATTTAGAGATAAACTCAAATCATAATAATAATTCCAACTTAGTCAAGAAAAAACTTTTTTTTTTTTTTTTTTTTATAACCAAGGGTGTTTCTGATCCCGAGGATTTCAAACTGCAGCCTGTAGTACTGCCTGTCCAAAGGCAGAATCCGCATTCCTTCTCACGTCTAGTTGATAAAACCTTGTAAACGTGTGGACTGATGACCACGTTGCCGCCTTGCATATCTGAGCCATAGAGATCTGATGGTGTGCTGCCCAAGAGGCGCCCATGGCCCTGAGTGTCCCCACAAACTGATGGGCCCGTATGTTGGTCTTTTTTCTTTTTTTTTTTTTTTTTTTAAATAATTATATATTATATATTTTCTTTGACCATATACAATGACCCTAATTTAAGTTTGCCAGCCTCCAACCTGCTGTCAAATAAGGGGGATTTTTTGGCTTAACAATAAAGACATTGGGACAAAGTCCATATGTACTACCCCTCTTCCGCCACCGGGAGTCACTGTTCTGCCGCCCTGCGTCCTCTCCTTGAAAAAATCAGCCACAGACTGAGCCCTGACAAGGCCTGCTGTCTATAACAGCAGAAGGGCGCGCCCCTGTATGACGCCGCAGGCCCGCCCCCCCCCGCCCTCCTGTCTGGATGGCGCGAAACCGTCAATAAGACGCGCGCGTGCACGCGCGCGCGCGCGTACCCGGAAACAGGAAGAACATGGAGGAGCCGCGCTGCTGGAGATCCATGGCGCAGAAACGGCGGCAGATTCAAAACTCCCGGCCAGGTAGGACTCTCTCAAGGCCCCTAAGGATCCTTTACTAGCCTCTAGGAAGAAACAGCAGGTTAGCTAGCAACACCTTTAGACAGGGGGGCCTAGTGATGGGGGGAGAAAGGGTGTCATCCTGTCTCTTAGACATAGTGATCACGGTTGCCCATGCAGAGCATACTCAGGCTATCCCCCCTTTTAGGTTACCCCGGGGAGCCTGCTGTCGAACCAAGTCCCGCAGGCTCCCCCTTACCTGCTCCATGCTGCAGGATGTTTGACCAGCAAACTGATCCAGTCTTCTCCCATCTCCGTGGGTAGCGTAGTAGACCTTCAGGCCCTGGGGTCCTATGAAGGTACCCACTGTCCTGGACCTATATAGCACCCTGGCAAAACAGGAACCTTATGGTTTTTTGCAAACTCCAAGTCCTGGGCCCAGGGTCCAGCCCTCCAAAGAGGAGCATTATAGGCAAAACCCCACGGTTTGGGGCCCGGGTACTGTCCACTTTGGCACTGAGGCTCCTTGGACAGATCCGGTTAGCCCGCCCTTAATCCCAAAGGATGTGGAGCAAAGCTATTCCGTGACCAACACCTAAGACACTGGCGAAAAAACTGAGGGACTCCCTCTAGGGGAGGGGGTTATATAGGGAGGGGACTTCCTGTTTGAAGATTGCCAGTGTCCACACCTGAAGGTACTCCATATAACCCACATAGTAATGAATATGCCGCTCTGTGTCCCGTGATGTACGAGAAAGAAAAAGGGTTTACAACCACTTTAGGTCCAATCTGTCTGGTTACATGGTCTTGTTTTATCAAACTTTAAATTATAAGTCCTCACAGTGACAGCAAAGAGAAACATACAGCTAATGTTCCGATTATGACACTACTGCATATACAGTAATGCAGCAATTTAAACTGCCACTTATGTTATGATCCATCCACATAGCATGAAATATTTGTGTTATTTGCAAACTAAATCCTTACATTTTTTTTACTCCCTTTGAACAGCAACAGGGCTACTTTTGCAGTGCTCGGCCTGTGTATGCGAGAAATCTGATGCTAAGCCCAGCTGGCCCCATGAACAACTGGGGGCCACTGGTAGTATGCCTGGCTAACTCATACACAGCACTGTGTTTAAAAACCTAAGCTGAGAACTGTGTAAACGCTGACCTGGCACAGCATCAGCAAGGCTATACCTGGCATGCGCCAGTACTCAAAGCAGTGCCTACTGCTGTGCATGCGACCAACACTAATGCACCTGAGGGCGGGAGCATGCATGTCTGGATAGCACGAAGGGGACATCCTACAGGTGGAAGCTCAACAAACTTTCACAGGCTGATAATCCTGTATAAACCGCACAAATCTGGAGATGGAAAGCAATTGTGACAAAGTATGCAGCTACATTTATTTTTTACGAGGGTTTCAGATCACTCTAAAGATAATAAAGTTCGCATTACACAAAAGATCTCCCAAACTCTGTCTTGAAATAGCATTTCCATGTCTAAACTGTGCAATACTTACTTGTGGTCATTAAATCTGTGCTGTTTTGTGGGGTTTGTGCAGAATTCTGGGTTCTCTGGATTTCTCTTGCTAATAATCTGAGGTTTGCTATCAAAGCAAGCCTGTGGAAAGATAAACAGCAAATTGTAAAGTTTTGTTATATATTAAGTGCTGGCAGTACTTCCTTCATATGTAATGCCCTTAAGTAGCCATTACACTTTGGTGAAACTTGAAAACCAACCAAATTCAACAATCTGTAGCCCAAAGCCTCTTCAGTACCTCTACTCTGTTCTCCAGCATTTGTGGACAGTTTTTACAATTGATGGCCTAAGCTTGTCACGTGGCATGTTTAGGGGTCTATTCTACTGCTCTGCTCCACCACCCTTCTGTTTTGGTATGCACTCACTCTGCTGCCAGCTGGACTTCCTGAACACTCACCATACCTATATGGCTGCTTGGGCTTCTCGTGTCCTCAGCAGTTGACCTCTTTAAAGACACAAATCTATGCTGTGACAATTGTTGATGGTGGAGTTTGCAGGCAGAGATTGCACAAATTGAACTTCAGGACCTGTCTGATGTCTGTGATAGCCACACAACTGGCTAGCTGAAAAAAGGACTAGCTATAGATGGACTCACAGCAATCCTCACTTGAGGACAGTGGATGTTGATGCAATAAAATGCAAGAGTCACCTTTTTTTTTATTGTGCAAAAACACACTGCATTGTGGTGGGAACAGGCCCTTAGGCCGCTTCTGCACAGAGAGGCAGGGGGCATATTAGGACAATCTTTTAGTTATCGTGTTATTGTAGGTCAGAACTGGAAATTCTGTACAGGCATTTTAGAATCACTGCATTTTTCTGCACTGTAAAACGAGAAAAAAAAAGGATTTTTAATAAACAGCTTACCTGTAAAATCCTTTTCTTGAAGTACATCACGGGACACAGAGCGCATAGCCATTACACTTGGGTTATATGGGTACCTTTAGGTGTGGACACTGGTGTAATCAATTTCACAGGAAGTTTCCTCCCTATATAACCCCCTCCCACTGGGAGTGCTTCAGTTTTGTAGCAAGCAATTCTCCCGAGGTTACACAATGTTCCCCAAAAGAGGGGTGGGAGCTCTGTGTCCCGTGATGTACTTCAAGAAAAGGATTTTACAGGTAAGCTGTTTATTAAAAATCCTTTTTTCTTTATCGTACATCACGGGACACAGAGCGCATAACCATTACACTTGGGATGTCCTAAAGCAATGCTCTATGAAGGGAGGGAGACCGTAAGGCCAAGAATAGCCAAATAAAAACATTGTCAGGAGAAAACATGGCTCCACCAACAGAAAAACAAGGGGGCGTGAACCGGGCCAGAGGATTCTATACTGCTGCCCGTAGGACCGCCTGCCCAAAAGCTGCGTCCGTACCCTTTGCAACGTCCAACTTATAAAATTTAGTAAACGTATGTACGGAAGACCAGGTTGCCGCCTTGCAAACCTGTGCCATAGAGATCTGATGGTGTGCCGCTCAGGAGGCACTCATGGCCCTCGTAGAATGGGCTTTAACTGATAAGGGAGGTGGAACGCGCTTCAGACCATAGGCCTGAAAAATCAGCTGCTTAATCCACCTAGCCAAGGAAGACTTGGCAGCCGGCTGACCCTTCTTGGGGCCATCCGGAAGAACAAAAAGCACCTCTGTTTTCCGAATCTTCTCTGTAGGCTTGAGATAGACCCTCATGGCTCGAACCACGTCCAAAGTATGAAGCCGTCTTTCCTCTCTGGACTGGGGAGTAGGAAAGAAGGATGGTAGGACTAGGTCCTGATTCAAGTGAAAACTGGATATGACCTTAGGAAGGAAAGAAGGTTGAGGCCGCAGAACCACTCTGTCCTTATGCAGAATAAGGTATGGCTCCCTGCATGACAAGGCTGCCAGCTCGGAAACCCTTCTGGCTGAAGCCATAGCCACCAACAAAATCAACTTTCGGGTTAGTAGCACAAGAGGGATTTCTGTCAGAGGTTCAAACGGCTGCCTTTGTAAAGCTGACAAGACCAGATTTAAATTCCAGGGGCAGAGGGGAGCTCTAATAGGGGGGATTCACATGCAAGACCCCCTGCAAGAAGGTTTTCATAAGCGAATGGGTGGCCAAGGGTCTTTGAAACCATATTGATAAAGCCGACACCTGCCCCTTTAGAGTACTAAGAGCCAACCCTTTGTCAACGCCAACCTGGAGGAATCGCAAGATCCTGTCAATAAAAAACTTTCGAGGATGCCATTTTTGAGACTCGCACCACTCCCCATAGGTTCTCCAGACTCTGTAATAAATATTTCTGGAGACCGGTTTCCTAGCCTGAATCAACGTAGATATGACCTGATCTGAGAGGCCTCTGCCCTTAAGAATTAGGGATTCAGCCGCCAAGCCGTCAAATTTAGCTGCTGTGAAGCAGGATGGCAGATTGGGCCCTGAGACAGCAGATCTGGGCGCAGGGGGAGCGGCCACGGCGCCCCGACTGACATCTTCACGATGAGTGCGTACCAAGCCCTCCTGGGCCAGGCTGGGGCCACCAGGATCACAGGCCTGCGCTCCACCCGGATCCTCCGTAGAAGGCGGGGAATCATCTGCAGTGGAGGGAACGCATACAGAAGAGAAAACTGGTGCCAAGGGCAAACCAAGGCATCGGTCCCGTAGGCCGAGGGATCCCTGGCTCGGGATATGTATTTGTCCAACTTTTTGTTGGATCTCGTTGCCATAATGTCCACGTCTGGGACTCCGAATCTTTGGCAAATCTCTTGGAATACCTGGGGGTGAAGCGACCACTCCCCTGGGAGCAACTGTTGACGACTCAAAAAATCTGCTTGAGAATTGTCTATCCCTGGGATGAACACCGCCGAGATGCAGGGTACATGGGCTTCGGCCCATGAGAACATCAGGTTTACTTCTCTTTGGGCTGCTGGGCTCTTTGTGCCCCCCTGGTGGTTTATGTATGCCACCGCAGTGGCGTTGTCGGACTGTATCCTTACTGGCAGACCCTGAAGGGGGAGAGTCCAGGCGATCAGGGCCAGCCGAGCAGCTCTGATCTCCAAGATATTGATGGGAAGCAGTTTTTCTGCCTCCGACCACTGCCCTTGCTGGGTCTGTTCTTCTAGAACTGCCCCCCAACCTGACAGGCTGGCATCCGTGGATACTATCCTCCACGTGATGGGGCAAAAGGATTTCCCTTTTGACAAATTTTGAGAGACCAGCCACCAAGACAGGCTGCGCCGGACCTTCGGGGAGAGCACTAACGGACGATCTAACGCCTGAATGGACTTGTTCCAAGCAGAGAGAATGGCTGCCTGAAGATATCTGGTATGGATCTGGGCGTAGGGCACAGCCTCGAAGGCGGCCACCATCTTCCCCAGCAGTCGCATACATAGGCGAATAGTCGGCCTCTTCTTGCCTAAGATCATTTGAACTGCTTGAGCTATTGATCTGATCTTTGCTTGAGGTAAAATTATCCTCTGGCAGTCTGTATCTAGCCGAAGGCCTAGATATTCCAACTGCTTTGTGGGTTTCAATACCGATTTTTCTAGATTTACAATCCATCCGAATTCCTCTAGATGCTGAACTGTGCGACCTACTGCCTGATTGAGGTTGGAAACTGAGCTGTCAATAACCAGAAGATCGTCCAAGTATGCCAAGACTAAAATGCCTTCTGTCCTTAGGACGGCTAGCACCGGGGCTAACACCTTTGTGAATACCCGCGGAGCTGTTGCCAACCCGAAACGGAGGGCTACGAACTGGTAATGGCGGTGATCTATCATAAAATGAAGAAACCTGTGATGTGCCGGGTAGATCGGCACGTGCAGATACGCATCTTTTATGTCTATAGATGCTAGAAAGTCGTTTTGATGTAGGCTGGCTGCCACCGAATGTATGGACTCCATACGAAAGGTCTGAATGTTTAGAAAGCGATTTAGGCGTTTGAAGTCCAAGATAGGCCTGACGTCGCCATTGGGCTTTGGTATTATGAAAAGGTTGGAGTAGAATCCCAGACCCCATTCCTGGGTTGGTACTTCTACAATTACTCCTTGGAGCAAGAGACGATCCAATGCTTTTACAAGAGAGGCCCTCTTTAATGCGTCGCTTGGAAGACTTGACCCCTGAAAATGAGGAGGGGGGACTTCCCGAAACTCTAGCTTCTAGCCCGTGGTTACCACGGATCTTACCCAAGAGTCGGGAATTCTGGCCTTCCACACTTCGGAGAAAAACCGAAGCCTTCCCCCCACCCAAGAGAGTGGGGGCGCCCCTTCACGAATCTGACTTGAGGACTGGTTTAACCGGCTTGCGAGACCATGGCCTCTTGCCTGTCGTGGCTTGTCCTTGTGGGCGGCTATTAAATGCTGAACGCCTGCGAAGGCCTGTCGCTTAAATGCGGGCCCACGTGATCTTTTCTTGATAGGCAAGAAAGAACTTTTACCACCTGATATGGTCTGGATATATTTATCTAGGTCTTCACCGAATAGTCTCCCACCATGAAAGGGAAATCCTGCTAAAAGCTTTTTGCAGGGTGCCTCTGCTGACCAGTTTTTTAGCCACAAAAGGCGACGCATATGAACCAACAGCAGAGATAAACGGGACGCCTGTTGAACGGAGTCCTTAATAGCATCTACTGCAAAGCAGAGAGCTCTTGGGAGGTCAGCCAATTCACGAGCTTGCTGAGCCGATATGTCCCTTAATATCTGTTTAGTCTGATCCTTTAAAGCCTGACAAACGCCAATGGCTGCCACTGCTGGCTGAACCACGGCACCTACTGTGGTAAAAGAAGCCTTCAGTAGGGTCTCCAATTTTTTGTCGACTGGATCTTTAAACACCTAGACATTATCCACCGGACAGGTCAGGGATTTATTTACGCAGGAAATGGCTGCGTCCACGGTAGGGAGTGCCCATTTCTTTGCAAATTCTTCTTCCATAGGATAGAGAATGGTAAACCTTTTAGGAGGGATAAAAATCCTATCAGGTCGAGCCCAATCCTGAAAAATCACGCTCTCCAGAAGGGGGTGAACCAGGAAAGATGCACCACTCAATGGTGCCTTCAAGGAACCTAAAGAGGATACCGCGGGGGCTAATTGTTCTGACACTGGAAGTTTAAAAGCAGTGCGAACCATATCCGTCAGAGACTGGATCCACAGACTCTCTGCTTGAGAAGCCGAAAAAATTTCATCTATAGTGGAATCTTCAATGTCTGACCCGTCAGGACTCAGGTCCGCTTGATCCCCCTGTGGGTCCAATTCCTCCGAAGAGAGGACCTCTGCATCCGAACACACCGTTCTAGGTGACGGGGATCTAGCCCGTTTGCCACCCGGCAAAGAGCGGGCAATTAAAGCAGTTAACCTTTTCTCTAGCCCACCCAGGGTGGATTCTAGCATTTCTTCCGTAACATAAATGGGAATGGGTTGATTGGGGGCCGCCTTTGCCCCTAGCACCCTCAATGGCTCCTGCACGATGCTGTTCGGTGGTCTATCTGGTGAGGGTGGGACCACTGGAGCCTGGCCCAAATCCTCTGACCCCGTTGGAGACCCCTTTACTTTTTTGGCACCTTTTGCAGCCTTAGCTGGTCCTGATCCCTTGGGAGCCATTGCACAACCTTGAGACACCCCTACAGCCAACACCCAATTGTTGTAGCTAGAAGTGAAACATTAATAAGGACAGGCTATGGTAAAAAAAAATCTAAATTTTCATACGCCTGAGAAGGCGGCAATACCGAGGAAAGTCCTGTGAGTATTGCCACACCAATGCCCGTTAGCTGGAGTCCAAGGTTGCACCGACTCAGATACTGCCAGATCTAAGGCTGAGCCCCTTTAAGCAAAAAAATCTCTTTTTTTTTTTTTTTCTGGTCAGTGTGGACTTAAGTCCAGACCTGAAGATCCACAAACCACCACTGGGTGTCACTGTTAGCCAGAACTGGCTCAGCTGCGCACTCTATGTCCTCACTCTCCACTGCTCTCAGAAGGGAATGACCAGCCAGGAAATGCTTTTTTGCTTTATCTGAGACCTGACGCTGCTGGCCCGCCCCCCCCACGCACGCTGAAAAAGGCGGCGCGCGCGCCCCCGCCCCCCCCACGCTGAAACCAACATGGAGGAAGCAGAGAGCAGAGGAGAAGCCTGGACCAGCGCTAGTAACACAGACACCTGGTAAGCCACTAATCTTTGTAGTGCACACATAGAGGAAGCTGTCCCCCTAGGCTTCCTAGGAAACAGGAGTTTTGTCAGCACTTCCTCTCTATACACGTGGGGCTGCAGTATCATGCTAACAGGCAAATCTGGGGGGAGTAGCAAAATACATATCTTTAAAAGCATATATATATCTACATGTTATCTGGGTAAACATTAGTACATCCCATCCTGCCTCAAAAGACATAGTGGAGATAGTGGCTGATGCACAAGCATACCATTAGCCAACCCAGAACCCCCAGGGGGATACCTACTGTCGAACCAAGTCCCGCAGGTTCCCTCTTACCTGCTCCACGCCGCAGGGTATTGCAAAATGCAAGAGGCCCAGCCTTCCCCCATCTCCGTGGGTATTGTCTTGGACCTTCAGGGACCGGGGTCCTGTGTTAAGGAACCCACACCCCTGGACCTATATAGCATCCTGGCATCAGTAGCGTTTAGTTCTTGGAAGAGACAGACTAAGGCACTGGAGCCCAGAATCCAGCCCTCCAAGGAGAGGCATTATAGGCAAAACCCCACTCCAGCAGGGCCCGGGTACCGTACACCTTGGCTTTGAAGCACTTCGGACGGATCCAGCTAGCTATCCTGGGTCCCGAGACCTCCGAGGGACAGCTAGACGTGACCAACACCTAAGACACTGGCGAAAAAACTGAAGCACTCCCAGTGGGAGGGGGTTATATAGGGAGGAAACTTCCTGTGAAATTGATTACACCAGTGTCCACACCTGAAGGTACCCATATAACCCAAGTGTAATGGCTATGCGCTCTGTGTCCCGTGATGTACGATAAAGAAATACAGCCTTGATAATGAAGCTTTTAGACCTTACAGCTGATCTCCAGATTTCCTGCCACTCATGTCACACCAAAACAAACTAACCATTTCCTTTACTAACTGCTGCATTTACTCCAAGCACTGTATGAACTGTATGTAATTTCAGCTACACGCAGTACACATGCGTTCCATGCGCAAGAAAGACTTCCTGTCTCATACCTGGAACAAAACCCAACGCTCCACCATTCATAGGCAGCTTTGTATTCTGTAAATAAATAAATAAGCTTCCTCTGATTTGCTGAGTCAAAGATTGTGATGTCATCTGCCCGCCTCTCCACCTCAGCCAATCAGAATTTTTTTTTTTATTCATTCACAGAATAGAAAAGCAAAGGAAAGGGAGAAAACCGTGCACATCCCTGGAGTAGTAAAATTATCAAATGGCTTTATTAAAAACTGAATTTTGCAGCACAGGGGGTTGGGGAGGTGAGGATGCCATATATTGCTTTACTGCACCATGCCCAACCTGAAGTGTATAACCTGGAATGTGCGCGGTAGCCGGGCCCGTCCCAAACGGAATGCAGTACTGGCATATCTTAAAGCACAGCGCGCGGAGCTTATGGTGCTGGTGGAGACCCATCTTACAGGCCAACTTCAACTATCACTTAAGAAACCCTGGGTGGGCTGGATGTATCAGGCTTAATATACGGCTAACTGGTGGCTAAGACCGCACAATTATCGCTGCTGTCGCTCCAATCTGACCCGCAGGGAAGATTTTTATTCCTGCATGCCAGAATACATGGTCTGGAACTTCTGATATTGGTAATGTACCCCCCCCCCCTTTTAATTTGCAGTTTTGACAGAGGGGTTTGTCCTTCATGGCCCAGTTCCCTACAGTGCCCACTCTCTGGCTGGGAGACTAACAATGTATCGAATAGGGACCTGGACAGGCTGTCTTCTTCCTCCCCTGATGACTTGGCCCAACCTGTCACTAGATTCGGCAAGCTACTTGCGGATCTGAGCCTGGTGGAGACACCATCACCCCTCAGATAGGACATACTCCCATTTTTTACCACTCATAATTCTGTCTCGCATAGACCTGATACTGGTTCCAGGTCCCTGCTGCCGTTTTTTGGGGGACGTGGGGTTCAGTCCTCGAGTCCTATCTGACCATGCTCCCTATTGGGCCGAATTTCGGCTCAATTCTACCCCCACGACTTACTCCTGGAAACGTAATCCCTTCTGGTTGTCAGTCATCCCCGATTTGGAGGAGGCTGGAGTGGAGAGGGATTTTTTTTTCGGACTAATGGAAATACGGCATCACCAGATGTGGTCTGGGACTCCTTTAAGTCACATGCCCGCATGTTTCTTTCCCATCGTATTGCCAGGTACAAGAAAACCTCCTCTCAGGTGGTAAGACAGGCTGAACAATCCTTGGTGGATATAGAACGTGATTTCACTACTGATCCATCCGCGGTCACGGCTGACCGCTTAAAACTACAAGCCAGGTTGGTGAGCAATCTTCATTTTGAGCAGGCGGAGAGGAAAATATTTTATAGTAAGTAGAGAGTGTATGAGTGTGGAGAACGGGAGGGACGTCTCCTGGCCTATCTCGCCCATCTGGAAAACAAGCCTCCTACGGTGGTCTCCCTTCGAGCTGCCGATGGTGAGTTGCTTACTATTCCCGATCTAGCGGCTGGGGAGTTCCGCTGCTCCTTTGCATCCTTATATTCTTCTGAAACTACTTGCACGCGGGAGGAGTTGGAGGCTCTCTTTGATACTATTGACCTACCGGTACTTACCCAGTCCCATAGGGAGATGCTGGAGGCCCATATTTCAAAAGATGATATAGTTGAAGCCACAGTTTTTTCCCCCACAACCCTCTATTAGAGGCATTTTTACTATTTTTCAGTTTGGCTCCGTTTACCATTTAGACATGCTGGGATCCCATGGAGGGTGTCTGAGCGTGTTTGTGGTTTAAATCATCCATATTTTATCATTCCGTTTTACACACCTTTTTTTTATATATTATGTTAATTCTGAGTCTGGTTTGTATTCGGGTCTGCCTAGACCAGGATGCCTCCCATTGTGAGACCTAACGACATCTCTGATTAGATGCCACCTGGGTGGGACGGTACGAGGAGGAGTGCTTGCTGTCCTTAGCTGAATTGCATGCTGACTTCGGGAAAATGGCCGCCGGGTGTCCTATTCCGCAGACCCTATTTAAACTCAGACCAGTATCCAAGTGCTATCCCCTGATGAAGTCACGTGGTGTGACGAATACGCGTCGGGATTGGAGCACTGGACCCTTTACACCTGACGGACGGTAGACGAGCTCGCTGCTCGTGGATGTATGACCGCCTCAGCTGACTTTATGTGAGTTTTTATTTTGTGCTTTGTTTATTAAATCTTTATTTTGCGGTATTATGCGATGTGCCCTCCTATTTTTGTTTCAAACACCATCGTTTGAGTATCGGCGGATCAACATCTAGCCAAACCGCGGCAGCAGAGCAGCACCTGACGAGCTCGCTGCTCGTGGAGATAGGCACCCCCTTTCACCACTCTGTGTAAGTGCACATCTTTTGATTGCTAGCAGGAATCCCTCCAGTGGTGACAGGACTACTCTATGTTTGTTTTTTTGTACTTTCCCCTTCCATGCACCATCGGATTTGAGGCTTCCATTCATCAAGAGTTTGATGCCCTATCTTTCTGGCTATATCAGATAGCCTTGAGGTAAGCTGATAGGATCACTAGAGGTGTGGGCTGCACGTTTTGGAATCCTCCATTGCACCTTCACTCATTTGGCTGCTGGAACATCTCCTTTTGACTTCACACCAGATTTCACTTGCTGCACCGAGTTGCATGATTAAGTTGGACTCTCTTCTTTTATTTGGTTTTGTCTGCAGGACTGAGTTTGACCATGCATTCTATTATGTCCACCACACATCTTTATAGATGACACGGTCACTGTTATTTACTGTTACTTTGTTCACATTGTGTTTTATAGAATTTTTTCTATATATTTATACATTTGTGTCACTTATTGTATTCACCTAGTTTACTACTTTACTTCCCCTTTCCCATCACCCTTTAGGCATCACCACTACAGCGCAAACAATATCACTTGTTGTATAGTTGAAGCCATGTCCCACCTTCACCCGTTTAAGGCACCTGGCTCGGACGGTCTCCCCCTCGAATTTTATACGGTATACGCGGACGTCCTTGTTCCTAAACTGCATGAATTTTTTTCCTATATATTTGAATCTGGCTCCTTGCCCCCTTCTATGTCTGAAGCCTTCATTGTGCTCATACCCAAACCTGGTAAAAATCTGGAGCTCCCCGAGTCCTATCGCCCCATATCTCTTCTTCATCTAGATGTGAAGATTCTGGCCAAGATCCTGGCACTGCGTTTGAATAAGGTAATCCTTTCATTGATCCATTCGGATCAAACTGGATTTATGCCTGCTAAGAACACAGCATTTAACCTGCGTAAGCTTCACATGAACTTGCAGGCCACACACGACCAGATGGGCTCCAGGGTTTTGGTGTCTCTTGACGCCGCAAAGGCATTCGACTCTGTCGAGTGGGAGTACCTCTGGGTGTGTCTGGCCAGGTTCAAATTCGGTCCCAGATCTCTTAAATGGGTCCGACTCATGTACAGTGGGTCCAGCGCCAGGGTTTTGGTTACCGGGCAGGTATCGACTTCTTTCCCATTGTCCAGGGGTACGCGCCAGGGTTGCCCTCTTTCCCCGTTGTTGTATGCACTGGCGGTGGAGCCCCTTGCCTCCGCCTTGCGAGTACATCCGGGTATTCAGGGCCTGTGTTGTGGGGAGGTGAGGGAGCTGATTAGTTTGTACGCCGATGACATGTTATTGTACCTGGCTGACACGGGTCCGTCTCTACAGATGGGCCTGGAAGTTATACGGCACTTTGGCAGCTATTCAGGCCTAAAGATTAATTGGGACAAGTCCCAAATCCTTCCCATTGACATAAGCATCCCCACAGAGCCTCAATCCTCCTCTCCTCTACTTAAGGTAAGTTCCATAAAATATTTAGGCATTGTCGTTAGTCGCTACCCGAGAGATTTTATTAAACTTAACATAGAGCCTTTGATCGCAACCCTGAAATCCAAGACTCAAACGTGGGCTAAACTTCCCCTCGGAGTTATGGGCCGGGTTAATCTAGTTAAGATGGTCCTGCTCCCCCAGTTCTTGTACATTTTTTGGCATGCACCGGTGTACCTACCGCTTAGAGTTTTTAAGGTCATAGAATCTATCCTAAATTCCTTTGTGTGGGGATGCTCCCGACATAAGCTGTCATGGCAGGCACTGAAAAACCCTACTGACCTGGGTGGCGCGGCGCGACTTTAATTTTTACTATTTGGCTGCGCAGCTGTCCCATTTCTCGTATATAGACAAACCGGACAAGGATCGCTACCTAGCTCTGGTCTGCCCTTCTGAGGCGCGCAAATACACCCATCCCTTACAGATCATTTTTAGAGACCCTACAGAGCCGTGGACGTTAGAACGGGGGACGCTGTTACACACTCACTGTAGGATATGGGCTGTAGTGAGACATAGACTGCCCCCCACTCATTCTCATACTCCACTATGGGATAACCCTTGATTACCCGAGTTGCTTACTGTTCCAGACCATGTGTTATGGCTTAATCATGGGGTGACCTTTTTGTCGGATGTTTATACTGGCTCCACTCTGAAGTCTTTCCAGCAGCTTTGAGATGGGTTTGGCCTTCCGCACCCAATGCATTTTCGCTTCCTTCAGCTTCTAAACGCTCTTCAGTCCCAGTTTCGTTGTGACCGAATTACTATTCTTGATAGGTTATTGGGACAAGATCCACTCAAACCTATTTCGATATTTTATGAGTCCCTGCTTCGCCCTGGGGCGGTGGCTCTTGCCTATACTTTGAGGGATCGCTGGGCTGGAGACGTGGGGGAGTGGGTGGAGGATGAATGGGAGGATGCTCTGGATACGTGTAGGAAGGTCTCTGTTAGGCTCTCCGACCGCCTGGTCCAAATGTATATCCTGCATAGGTCTTACTTGACTCCCATTCGTTTAGCTAAGTACAAGCCTGACCACAACCCTCTGTGCCCCAGGTGTGATAGCCCAGCCAGTACCTTTTTCCATCTTATCTGGTTGTGCCCTGTGATACAAGACTATTGGTCTCATATAGTGCGGTTTATACATGATGAGATGGGGTCTCCGTTGACACTCTGCCCTAAACAGTGCTTACTGGGTGTTTTCCCAGACCCTGACGCTGATAAATATAAACAATTTTTGCAAGAGTCACTCTTTATCGCCAGGTTGTTAATTGCGAGAAAATGGTTGCGGGTCTTAGCGCCGACACTTCAGGAATGGATCTCGGCGGTTAACGTGGTCCTGCCTTATAAGAGGGAGTTATATAAGCATAGGGGCTGTCCGAATAAATCCAACAAGATTTGGGATTCTTGGTTGGGCAATGCGGCTACCTGTGGCGAGGAACCAATTGATATTTAAATGTCTCCTTCAACACTGTTTGTAATGAATCATTGTATATGCTGTACACGACCTAGATACATGCCAGTCTTTGCATTTCTCTGATTTTATTCTTGCTCTTATACCCATTTTGTCATGGTCATTCTTCTGTATACCTTTATTCTTCAGAATAAACACAAAGTTTTTTGTAAAAAAATAACTGAATTTTGCTCACAAAAGTGAAAGAGCCCATATAGTCCACAAGAAAGAGCCCACTCAACACAGTCAAGGAAAGGATGGCTGAGCAGCCACAGTGTAGGGATCACTGTGTGGCCAGTTGACAGGCTAAAATCTGGGCAGGATGCCAGAAATCTCTGCAGCTCCTGCTCAACCCCAAGAACAGCTCTCAGTGTACAATGGTCTCCTGTAAAAGGGGTCGCAGGACACATTTAGAGGATTCCTCTTCTTGAGCTATTCACAGAATACAAAGCTGCCCATGAATAGCTGAGCATCACTGAGACCGACTCTGTTTTGTTCCAGGTGTGAGGCAGGAAGAGTCAGACTCACAGATCAATAAGCACATTAGAGCCAATGCAGCTCTAGCTTGGTTCAAACAAACTAAAGTGACAAGAAACCTGGAGATCAGTTTTAATGTAGAACCACTGCCAGAATATGAAGAAATGGGGTTACAACTTGTCAGGATGGAATTCTAATTTAACATTTGAGTATCACAATAAGGTTACACTTTTGGATCAAGGCAATACCACCCCTGACTTGCATACCAGTACCTGGCATAAAAAAGTGAAGATGCCATTCTGTTCATGAAGCAGTCGTGCCACATTTCCTGGCCTTAATAAAGCAGGGGGTTGCAAAAGCTGGTCTCTGTGAAAAGTACCCTTTTTTTCCTCATTCCACACATCTATTTCTTCCTGGTAATACGCAAATGTACAATTATCTCCATATTTACAGTCCTGTCGGCTTTGAATATCTGCAGTAAAACAATAGACCAATTATCCATACTTGAAGGAAAACAATCTTAAACAAACCTTTCTTTTCACTATTACTGATTTATCGTATGACTTCCTCATACCAGAGGAAGTGTCGGGTACGCGGCCATGAGGTTACTCCAGCCCAAATGTGTGCAATTCTTTTTGCAAATATAAAAACCAATATATGTATATATTGCTGCTGACACCAAACAAGTGTTCACATCTTCACTTACCTGTAAGGAGATATTATATATATATATATTTTTTTTAATCGATTAATCGACTAATTTCGAATAATTATAACGCACATACAGATCCAACTACTTTAGCTGATCTCCTTGCAGGCCGATTCCTAGTGCTGCTACCAACCACTGAAAAAATGGATAGCAGGATACAAAAAACACACAAAGGCAGCGCTCAATGGGAATAGCATTAAAACTTGTATAGTCTTCAAGTAGGTAACCAAATAAATATTGCACTGGAGATCAAATCGATTGTTGCTACATAAACTGTAAAAATGGTAATACCAAATGGTGGCAAAAGCAGTCATAAAAACATGTAGCCAAGTATGATACTGGTATAAAAATGTGTACAACGATACCACTGCTGAATCCAGATGAGGAAAGGTTAACATCAGTCCGTCGCTATGTAGATGTCCTGTGAAGGGAACTATCACAGCTCCCAGTGGATGGTTGTAGAATCCCAGGTTGATAGAGAGAAGTGATAGAGAGAAGTGCAACAGCCCTTGCGTGTGGCAGATAGTAAGATCCCGCCGGCATGCAGATATGAAGGCACAGCAAAGGAGCCCTTTAGATGGACACAGCAAGCCACGCCAGTGTCTGCGACGTTACCGGATCTCCGACGGAACTCCCTGAAGGCCCAGAAGCCGGCGGAGAGGCGAGTACCAATCAAAAGAATTTGCACAGCCCTAATATGTATATATATATATATATATATATATATATATATATATATATATACATACATATATATACATACATACACACACACGCACACACAAACCAATAGTGCTGTGCAATAAAACAAATACATACATACACAATATATTAGGGTTGTCCCGACACCACTTTTTTAGGACCGAGTACAAGTACCGATACTTTTTTCATGTACTCGCCGATACCGAATACCGATACTTTTTTTAATGTGTCCCCAAATGCAGCCATGTCCCCCCACATATTGCAGTCATGTCATGTCCCCCACATATTGCAGCCATGTCCCCCATATATGCAGCCATGTCCTGTCCCCCACATATTGCAGCCATGTCCTGTCCCCCACATATTGCAGCCATGTCCTGTCCCCCACATATTGCAGCCATGTCATGTCCCCCACATATTGCAGCCATGTCATGTCCCCCACATATTGCAGCCATGTCATGTCCCCCACATATTGCAGCCATGTCATGTCCCCCACATATTGCAGCCATGTCATGTCCCCCACATATTGCAGCCATGTCCTGTCCCCCATACCTGTAGTAGATGATGCCGCGTTAATCCCCGTGTATTGTAATCGCCGCATTACAGGCACCTTTCATTTGAATTCTTAATGCCCGCCGCGTATAGACACTCCCCTTCTAGGGATTGGACGGATCCGTCCAATCCCGAGCAAGGGGGAGTGTCTATACACGGCTCAGTGCATAGACACTCCCCCTTGCTCGGGATTGGACAGATCCGTCAAATCCCGAGAAGGGGAGTGTCTATACATGGCGCGGCGGGCATTAGAAGAATTCAAACGAAAGGTGCCTGTAATGCGGCGATTACAATACACGGGGATTAACGCGGCGGTATGCGGCGTCGGCGACGTCGGGAAGTATTCTATTTAGGCATCGGGGGTATTTGCGCGAGTACAAGTACTCCCGCAAATACTCGGTATCAGTCCCGATACCGATACTAGTATCGGTACAACCCTACAATATTATTATATATATATATACATACATACACACACACACACATTATATATACACATGCACACACACACCAATACCAAAAGTAATGGGACACCTGCCTTTACACCTATATGAACCCGATGGAAAAACCGTTGGGATGAATTAGTGTGTAGACTGCAAGCCAGGTCTTCTCTTCAACATCAGTGCCTAACCTCACTCCTAAACCTTGTGGACAGCCTTCCCAGAAGAGTTGAAGCCTTTAAAGCTAAAAAGGGTGGGCCAAATCAATATCGAACCCTGCAAAGACTGGAATGCCATTAAACTTCATGTAGGTGTAAAGGCAGGCGTCCAAATACGTTTGGTAATAGTGTATGCGAGTGCATGTGGACTAGCGAATATCTGTGTATTGTCTTGTTGAGTACCTGTGTATTGTATTGTCGAGTATTAGTGTCAGGAAGCTAGTTGTTGGGTAATTTGGACAAGGTATGATAACCAATCCTCATTAAATAAGTAGGTGCGACTCGGTGTACATTTTGTGGCATGTATGCGTTCCTTATAGTGACATAGATAAATATTCAAATAGATGTTACTTTAACAGAGTTGAACAGCACCGCCCAGGGGGCGGTCCCTACGGACATAACCCACCTCCCTGCAGCATGCAGCCTCAGTTTGTAACAAGCAGTACAAACCTAAAAAGGAGGGGTGAGGGCTGTGTCCATCCATGGACGACTTTACGATTTTACGGTGAGTAGAAAAAAGTCAATGTCCTCGTTGGGGTGAAATGACGAAACCACCTTCGGAAAGAAACGAAAGGTTGCGGACGCAACACCGTCTTATCCTTATGGAGGACCAAGTATAGCGATTTGCAGGAAAATCCTGCCAACTCAGAAACCAGTCTGACAGAAGTTATGGCCACCAAAAAGTCCATCTTTTGAGATTGTGTCAAGAAAGGAATCTCTCTGATGTCTTCAAAGGGAGGTTTCTGAAGAACTGAGAGAACCAGATTCAAATCCCAAGAGTGAAGAGGTAGTCTAAGAGGGGGGGGGGGGGGGGGGAAGTATATGACAAACACACTGCACAAAAAGGTCCAATCGGCGGGCGCAGCGCGACTCGCGCCGTAGGGAACCGGGCAGTGAAGCCGCAGCGCTTCACTTCTTGGTTCCCTCACCGTGGATGGAGGGGGGAGCAGCAGGGTGATGAGCGATCGCTCGTCCTCTGCTGCGGACGCCGCTGGACTCCAGGACAGGTAAGTGTCCTAATATTAAAAGTCAGCAGCTGCAGTATTTGTTGCTGCTGGCTTTTAATATTTTTTTTTGCTGAACCATCCGCTTTAAGCTTCTATGAGGAGGCGAGTCGCCATCTAGATAAAGGAAGGCCCGTAGATGTGGTGTATCTGGATTTTGCAAAAGCATGCGACACAGTTCCCCATAAACGTTTACTGTACAAAGTAAGGTCCGTTGGCATTGACCATAGGGTGAGTACATGGATTGAAAACTGGATAAAAAGGGTGAGTTCAGAGGATAGCGATAAATGGCGAATACTCGGAATGGTCAGGGGTGGGAAGTGGGGTTCCCCTATGGTTCTGTGCTGAAACCATTCCTGTTTAATTTGTTCATAAATGACCCGGAGAATGGGGTAAACAGTTCAATCTCGATATTTGCGGACAACACTAAGTTCAGCAGGGCAATAACTTCAGGGCCGATCCCAGGATCACAGACGCCTGGGTGCGGAAACATTTCTGGTGCCCCTACATGGGCGTGGTACTCTAACTCCTCCCCTTTACAAATATTTCTATGGCAATGACTCAAACACAGAGATGCTCCCCTAAGAAGTCTTCGTTAACAATAAACAAAATAAAGCAAGAGAATACCCTAATGGGACCTGGAGGGGGTCTCTCTAATGGACACAGAGAGGGCTTCGTGGTGTGTGCAGGAGGGAACAGTACAGCAGTTGGGGGGTACAATACAGGGGGAACAGTACTGGGCAAGAATAGGTACAGTATAGGGCAGCAGGAGGGCACAGTACAGAGGGGGGGGGGGGGAAGGAGGACACAGTATGGGTGGGGAGGGGGGGGGGGCCAAAAGGACACAGTACAGTGGTTAGGGTACAGTTCAGCGAGAAGCAGGACGACAGTACAGTGGTTAGGAGGGTACAGTCCAGGGGTGGGAGGTACAGTACAGGGAGAAGGAGGGCACAGTACGGGGGGGATGGTAAACAAACAGTACATGGTGCAGTAGAATGCAGTGTAGGGGCAGTAATGTATACTACAGATATGGTCTCCTCAAGCAGAGCTGCTCAGGGAAGTTGCTGTTACAGATCCCACCTATTCTGTTATCATTGGGCTATCATTGGGCTAAATCAACTTCCCCTGCAGAGTTTCTGGATCTCTTCTGGCAATTTGCAGGGGTTAAGGAAGAGTCAGAGAATTGTATTACTGCTGCCGCTTTTGTGTTTTGTGGGTGGAATGTGTACTGCACCAATCACACGGGATGATTAGGAGAGGAGGGTCAGCAGGGATTGACGCAGTACACAGTGCACATCCCCCCCACCCACACAAGCAGCAGCCGTAATAAGATGCACCACCTCAGAGTCGTTCTTTAGCCCATGAAAAAAAATGGGGGTGGGGTGGGATGTGGCTGGGAACAATGGGGTAGGGGAGAACTGTAAGGGGGGGGGGGGTAAAAAGGGGATAGTGGGTAGGAGATGGGGGGGGTTGGGTAGAGGAGAACTGGAGTGAAACTGGTGGATCCGGCTCTGTATAGGGATACATTAGGAGAATTTGTGCTGGCATGAGGGAAGGAGAGGCAAATAGATGGAGGTCAAGGGGCTGGATTCTGGACATTTGCAATGTTTGTGTATGATGGGGAGGGCACACACCTGTATGAAGGTGAAGTGCCTCCAGAGAAGAAGACTGGGAGGGGGAGGGGAGTGAGGGAACTAGTGAGGGACTAGTGTTGGGAAGGTGTCAGGGAGAGAAATTAATAAACACAACATTTGGCTGGAACACCCCTTTAAACACTTCCCACCCGGCTACTGCACATAAACGTCCAGGTGGTCATTTCCTCATCCTGAGTGGACGTTCAGGAACATCTCTCGGAACGAGTGCTCGCAGTGCGCTGCGACTCTTTCCTGTGATCATTATCATCACAGAATCCAACTGAGCAGAGATCGGGATATGGGTTATGTGATTGGCCCTCCCGATCACATGACGGCTGTGTCCAATCACAGCCGTCACAATGTAAACAGAGACGCATGTCTCTGTGACAGTTCTCCCCGCGGTGGGGGAAGGAGGGAGAACTATGCAGATCTGTGACAGCTCTCTGTGTGAGAATGATTTTACAGAGAGCGGTTACAGATCACCCCTCAAACAGTACACCAAGCACCACTGTCACCCCTGTCCCCATACACATGTCAGTGTCCCCATAAAACATCTGTCTGTCCCCCATCACTGTCAACACCAAACACTGATTTGGGTTATTTTTAACTAAAGAAACCAAAGAAATGTAGCAGCATAATTTTTTAAAATTTATTAAGAGAAGTTACTTATTTGCAAAATTTTATAACAGAAACTAAGAAAAATTAATTTTTAAGTAAAAATTTCAGTCTATTTGTAGAGTAAAAAATAAACACCAGCGGAGATTAAATACCACCAAAAAGAATCTCTATTTGTGTGAAATATATATTTTTTTTATTTGGGCACAGTGTAGCATGACCGCATAATTCTCATTCAAAGTGTGACAGCGCTGAAAGCTAAAAAGTGGTCTGGGAAGGAGAGGGGGGGGGGGGGGGTGAAAGTGCCCGGTATTAAAGTCCTTAAAAGTGGGTACCAAGTACAGCCTCGTCAGTGCCCACCAGCACAGCCTCATCAGTGCCCAATAAGGGTCTCCAAATGCATTCGAATACCAAATTATGTGTGCAGACTGCTGTTCCTAGTTAAGCGCGACGCCGACTTTACCACACCAATTCCCAAAAGTAGTTCTTGTGCTACTTTTGGCGACTTAGGGGGCGATTTGAATAGACATCTGTGCATAAACTCACACAGATGTCTGTCAAACCGCCCCCCTGCATTGCTGGTTTGAAATTGTGCAAGTTTAGCTGAACCTGCACGGTTTCTAACCTGCATCAGTGAAAAACTGGGCTCAATGTAGTTCGCATATCTCCAGGGGTGGCTGTGGAGCGCGCTGCACAGAAACGCTGTGCGTCTTTGGCTCTGTTTCAGGGCCGAATTCAGGCAAAGATGCTGTCCTGATTCGTCTTTAAAGTGAAGAACAGGGATGCACAGCATTACTATGTGGTCCTCGTCCCATTCCAGTGTGAACCGAGCCTAAGCCTAGGTTTACATTGGAGCTGTCTGCGATTATCTGCGATAGTGGATGCAGGGGACTTGATATAAATATGGAATACTTCACACCTCTACATTAGCATTCATTGTTTGATTGTTATAGTGTGAGGTCATTTAATAAGTTTTACGTCCATATTACCTGTTTCAATGACATTGTGTAACACTACCCGCTAGTGGATCTTTACATATTGTGTTTTTTTTTTTTTTTTACTAAACCATCACCTTTATGCTTGGATACTCCATAGTTTGGATATTATCATCCGTACGAATAAATATTAAATACCAATTATATCAACATTTACTAGATCCAGGGGACTAATTAGCATTTCTCTACTACTTCTGTTTCCTGCAGTCAGCTGTCTGCAGCTTACTGTGATGTTAATGGGAGATACAAGTACAAAGTACCAATATCTCCATAGCAGCATTGTTTGCCATGTTGCACGTCCCATGTCTATTACCTGCTCTAATGATTTTATGCAATACTACCTTCTAGTGGACTTCCATAGATTTGGTTCCTACAGGTTTACTAATAATATAGTCGCATCCACCTCATTCAGGGTACTAATTAGGAGTTCCCTATTACTTTGGTCTCTTGCAGCCAGCTGTCTTTAGTTAACTGCGATAGCGGATGGGAAGGTCTTGCTATAAATACAGAGCACTCACACCTTCACACCAGCACTCTTTGCTGGGTTTGGAAGCGGATATGCTGCTCCTGTCAAGTAAGTCTATATTACCTGCTTTAATGATATTATGTAACAATATCCTATAGCTTTTATGTTTACTAAAGCACCACCTCTATGCCCAGATACTCCCCAGTTTGGATTTAGTTATCTAAACTTATCCGTTTGTTACCCTTTATGAACAAATAGAAAATATCCTTTTTTTAATAGAGCTTAAAATTAAGGCTAGATAAATCCCTATATTAATGTCATATCTTTTTCTATCCCTGTAGTAACTCAGTGTACTCTCTACAGCGAACATAATTAGGTTTTCTGAGGATCTCATATAAATCAGGTACATATACATATAACCCTTCACTAACATATAAACTGCCACAAACTGTTCTTGTAGCAAACTATTACTCTACCTATATAATATGTACTATTTAGCCTCATTTGGGAGCAATCTATTATTGGTATCATTTTATATCATTTTAGGGACCTCCACTCCAGTCCCAGTATATCCCTTCTGGCTGATCCACCGGCGTCCTGATCTTTGGAATAATTTCTCCTTAACGGGAAGAACACCCCAAATTTGCATTAATTGCACATCCTGATACCTTTCTTTGACTGGCAACCTCATTGTTTGAACCCAGCGTGCTGTATATATTTCCAATTCTTTTAAAACATATCCAATGAAATATTCATCATTCTTTTTAATACGTAAGTGAACAATTACATGTGTGTATATATATTACATATAAAAACTTTTTGTATATATTTAATAATGCTATAAATGCATGTAATTAACTTTATGTATTCTTACACTCCAGATGAACTAATTATCCTTCTCTACACACCCCTGAAGAAGGTTATCCCGAAACGCGTTGGGTGTTAAGGTTCTTCTTGTATATATCTATATGGTGACAATCATTGGAACTCTATTTTAATTTGATATTTAAAAATGTTTTTGATGAATATGTATAATTGTGAATAAAACCTTTTTTACATTCAATATCCTGTATATTTTGAAATATTATTAGTGCCTTAAAAGTCCACCCAGGGGAACCCCCTTTTTCTTTTCTCATAATTACTGGATGTGGCACAAGCATACATTTGCCATTCACCCTCCTCTTTTGACCCACACATACAGTGCACGCGGGAGAGGGCATCTGCATTATTTTGGAACTTTCCCGGCCTGTGCTCCGCTGTAAACTTAGAGGGCTGTAAAGCCAGGAAACCACCTTGTCATGTGGCCATTTTTCTCCCTGTTGTCACACATCCACTTTAGGGGAGCATAGTCTGTGACCAGCTTAAACGACCTTCCCAGTAGGTAATAACTCGAAGTCTAAGGCCCATCTAATGGCAAGACACTCCTTTTCTACGATGGCATAGTTCTTTTCGTGCTTCTTCAGCTTCCGGCTCAGGTATACAACTGGGTGCTCCTCACCATCCCTGTTCTGTGACAGTACAGGACCTAGGCCCACCTCAGAGCTGTACCTGTACAACGAACTCCTTTGTAAAGTCCAGGGTCACTAGTACCGGTATCCCACAAAGGGCCCTTTTTAAATTCTGAAATGCCTCCGGGATTTGGGTTGACCATGACCGACCCCTCTACCATTCGTCAGGTCGGTCAGAGGGGTGGCCATGGTGGCAAAGTTAGGCATAAACCGTCTGCAATACTCCGTAATGCCTAGGAAGGCCCTTACTTGTTTTTTATTGACCGGTTGGGATTAATTTCTGAATTGCCTTAACCTTATTGGTCTGCGGCTTGACAAATTTCCGCCTCCTCCAGGCCTATGTCACATTTTTTTGGGTTGGCCTGAGACCTGCTTCCCTAAGGGAATCTATCATGTCTTGTACACGGAGCAGGTGCGATTCCCAATCTGGGCTGTGGAAGACCATATCGTTCAAATACGTCTCAAGGCTTTGTCTATTCGCAGGACTGAAACAGGGGCTCCGTGCAGACCAAAAGGCATCTGCTTATACTGAAACAAGCTCTCAGGAGTAGAAAAGGCAGTCTCTCCTTGGCCAATTTAGTTAGCGGTATTCGCCAATAGTCTTTCGTAGTGTCGTTATGTAGCGAGCCTGTCCTAACATGTCCGCAAGTTCGTCGACCCGGGCCATTGGCTACGCATCGAACTTGGACACACTGTTGAGTTTCCTATTTCCTAAAGTCATTACAAAACCTGATAGTGCCATCAGGTTTGGGGACCAGCACTATGGGGCTTGACCACTCACTGCAGGACTCTATCACGTCCAACTCCAACATATTTTTTCATTTCCTTTGCGACTGCCTCTCGCCTCTGGGATTCTATACGGCTTTACATTTACGCGAACCCCTGGTTCCGTCACTAGGTCATGTTGGATCATGTTGGTCAGCCTGGGTGAGGGGGAGAAAAAGTGTCTAATTTTATGCACAAACGCCCTAACTTCACTTTGTTGTGCCACAGACAGGGAATCCTTTATGGGGGTTGTCAGATGTCATCGGTACCTGGTCTGTTAGACGTGGTCAGTAAAGTCTGTCCTTCCAGGGCTTTAAGAGAGTCGCATGGTAAATTTGGTGTGGTTTACTTTTCCCTGGCTGGTAGACTTTGTAGTTTACCTCCCCCACCCTTTCCACAACCTCAAAAGGGACCCTGCCACTTGGCTAGGAACTTGCTTCCCACCGTGGGAACCAGTACCAACACTGAAAATATGGACCTTGGCACCCCGGTAATGGACTCGCCTCTGGGCCTCCTGGGCTCGCTCCATATGTTCTTGCACCAGGGTTTAGGACAGCTGCGATGCGATCCTGGATCAAGGAGACATGCTCCATGATTTTTTTTATATGGGGTGGCCTCTCCTTCCCACATTTCTTTGGCAACATCTAGCAGCTCCCTGGGATGTACATACAAGAGTTCAAAGGGGGGAATAGCCTGTGGATGCCTGCGGAATCTCTTGTATGGCAAACATGAGATATGGTAGCAAAAATTTCTAGTTTCTCCCATGTTCAATCGACCACCTTTTTCAGTATACTTTTCAAAGTTTTATTAAATCTTTCGACCAGACCATCCGTTTGGGGGTGAGACAGAGGTACGGAGATGGGAGATTTTGTATAGGCTACACAGTTCCTTGGTAACCCTAGACATAAATGGGGTGCCCTGATCTGTTAAGATCGCTTTTGGGATACCCACTCGACTAAACACCTGAAACAATTCCTTGGCGACAGCCTTAGCGGAGGTGTTGCGCAAGGGTATGGCCTCAGGATAGCGTGTTGAATAGTCTACGGTCACCAGAATATGCTGGTGACCCTGGCAAATTTCACAACCGGCACCACCAGGTCCATGCCAAACCTCTTAAAGGGGACCTCGATAATTGGTAGAGGGACAGAGGGATGCGAAAATGGGACAACGGTGACATTTGGCACTCAGGGCAAGGTTCGCAGTACTCCTTCACATCTGCATGCAACCTGGGCCAGAAAAATCTCTGG